>JPKZ01001038.1:205251-218712 GCA_000803305.1 Toxocara canis
CCTTCACCTCTTCCATTTTTAAGGAATTTCTAACATAAGTTTTCTACGGGCTGACGATTGCACGGAAAAACCGACGCGTCTATAGTTATCAGAAGTGAAAGGACGTTGTATGCCTCGGCACGCCCTTTCACTCTTGTATTCTTTATGAGAAGAAGAATATGAAAAGAACTGCTTGGGAGAACGCGTGAAAGTACCGGAGTTTGTTCTACTGAGTGCGGTGCATCGTAGCATTCCTGTGGGGGACAATTAAACTGGTGTCTACTTAGTGGTGGAGAGTAAGTTGAGCTGCAGATACTGAAAGACGCATGTTGAGTTGTAAAATTTCAATTTGTCGATAAGCGTTGTAGTGAAGCGTCGAGTACACTCGGTTTAGCTACCGAGAGAAAAACACTTAAGCACCGATTCTTTTATGTGGATTACGGTAAGTTGTGGGTGGAATCCTTTTAATGTTTGTCATCTTACTGAGGCACCAAATGCCTTTCCGATTGTGACATTGTGGAAATCTATCAAGGAACTAGTGGAATAGAGAGCACTGCGAAATACTACCTTATTGTAAAAACAAGAAGTAGGTTCTTTACGTGTTGCCCATGTTATAGTATGCCCCAGCATCAGTCCTACAGATGAATGATTTCAGAAAATACGATCAGTTTCGTTTCGAAAGCATCCTATATTGATCATTTACAGCCAGCAGTTCTAGTTCACATATCGAACAATCGCCTTCGTTCAGCAAGACGCTCTGCGTTGTACAAGTCAAAAATCTGCAGGGTGATAGTGGTGGTGGTGTCTCGACGCAAAAAGGCGGCACTCATTTTTTGGTTGGCGTCATAAACCGAGGACTTTGTTATTGTACTCCACGAGATCCAAGCATTCTTGCTGCATTGGTAAAATTTTGAAATTCTTATTTACGTTTTTGGTTCTTTACGGTTTTCGCTGTTTCAGCTCTTTCAACGATCACATTCAGACAGACAACTTATAGTTTGTGGTATTTGTACTACTTACGGCTTGTAAGAAATCTGAGTGTAAGTCGAACTTCCCTCGATTGTTTCTTCAACCATTTATGCAACCGGTTAGTCTTCCGGAGAGAGGTGGGGACACGCTTTCCTAACGGCTAAATGACAACTTAAAGTCTGCAGGTCCAAAGCTAAAAACTGCAAATGTTAACGGGCCAGCATAGATAATCGATTGACATTTTTTTGTTGTATGATGAATGTTTTTATGTCATTAGGCTTGTTTACTCTGAGAAGTGAGCGGGCAAATGTCTGCAATGGTCGCATCGTCAGGTAGCTGAACTATGCTCAGTTCCAAGGAGGGAGTGAGAGGCGAGGAGAAATTGCCACGACCTCTTGGTAAGTGTTCCACTCGACCCCCCAACCTATCATGATGTCGAGCTAGAGGAAGGATTCTGATCCCTATTTCCATCCTGCCCTCCATTTTGCCACCCCTCGCCTTTCTGGATAGCCTTGTCTATACCGCAACCATTAATAGCGTATATTTCAGAAACTTCAGTACAACCTTAGCAATGGTGTTTTCCAACAATCCATAATTCTTAAATGTTAATCGCTTTCATAAAGCGTTAATAAGCCGTTAAAGCCGATTACAGGGTTATATAGATGAGTCGCTGAAAGTATCATCCTATCACGATTTCATTTGCTTTTATACTGGAGTGTGCCCAATGGGCTACAACAGATACCTCTATAAACGATATATGACGCATCCGCAGAAAGCATACGTTTTACGCAGTAATACTGGAAAATACTCAATCGGAAATGGTACTTTATAGTTAAATTTGAATCCGATCAGTCGAGTGCAGTAAAAACATCGAATAGCACTCTCAGAAATGGTGACCGGCATTTTCAAAAGTCATTTTTATGCGGTCTGTTTTTTAAAATTACATAGTCGAGAAAAATAATCACCCTCTTCCCTCGCCTGTTACTTGGAAGCCTACAATCGCCTCACACACAATCGCTCTGCATATCGGATAATTTTGCACTCACTACAAAAACTCTCAACAAATTCACTATTTGTTCTGACACGGACTCGGTACATGTGAACGCTAATCGCGGGTTTTCGAGCCGCTTCAGTCGATTTTGCGTGCAACAGCTGAGGGATGTTATGCATTGAAACATTACTCGTTCTGTCTATTACCGTTCTCGTTTGCACGGCTTGATCCGCGATATGAGAGTTATCACTGTCGATTTAGCATCTTCCACCATGCCGTTATCGACTATTTATTTAGTAACTCGTTGCAGTAAATGTGTCGCAGTATTTCGAAACGCAAAACTGGAATCGAAGTATATTAAAGCATTGGGAGTGAGTGGAAGAAAGGCGGTGTGAAAGCACCAGTTATGTTTAGCTGATCTCACTGTTTTGTTAATAACGAACGAACCGTTTCTCTAAAAATAAATCACTTATTGATTTGTGATGAATCGTAAACGATCTGAAAATTAATTGTAAACAACTTTTTTCGTTGCAGCGAATTAATCTATCATTTATCGAATAAATGAATTCCACTGAACTTTCTTTCGCATACAATTTTGTCCGCTTCGATGCTTTTAAGCAGTAAATTCAAGTTAAGTTTAAAGTCACAATCGTTCGCTTAGTTAGCCAATGCACTCCTTCCTTCAAAACATTCACTCTATTGGCACTTCAAGCCGTAATGCTCAGTTGGAGATAACCTGCCACTGTGCTATGCTGTACAAGAAGCCCATCCGCCGCTTCATCCATCAAGATAGTACGTTTTAACGTTTCGAAACAGGTCGTAGGATACTGAGTCGATCGGGTTAGCTCTGTAGCCCATTTATATGAGCCACAGTAGCACGGTTACGCAATTTCCTCGATTGTAGTTGTACGCCCAGATCAAATTATTTTTGTAGTGTTGTCGTAGATGAACGATAAACGTCTTCTGTAAATATCACCTATGTCGTGTGCCAGAACTATTCCTCAGTTCTTAATAAACACCAAGTGGTTAGTAAAAAAGGATTTTTAAAATTGACATTCAGCCACTACATTTTTGGCTATCACCCATTTCGTTAAAACAACTGATCTAGGTCGAATGGAACTGGTATTGTTTGCACGCGAAAGCATGCACCATCTCGAAACGTTTTCTAAGCATTCACGAACATCATATTGTCGACCCATCGTTCACACAATGGAGAGAGGTGGAGAGGAGCATCCAAATCGCCGAAAGCATTAAATAGGTTACTCAGAATGGAAAAATCGATGAGCATCTATTTCATCGCCCCACTCTTCTCGACTTGCAAAAGTTGCTGAGGTCCACTGTTTTTGGCTTAGTTTTGCCGATGACAAATTTTAGGCCCTAATTTAGCAGTTGTTTCATTTAGGAATAGATTCGGCACTTATTAGAGTATCAACGAGCCTGTATTAGGAAAAACATCCATCATCGGTTAACCTGACAATATGGTTTAGACAAGAACATCCCTAGCAAGTGTTTGACTAGAGGATCAGGATCGGTTTCGGTAACAAATTTTTGCGAAAACAGCATAGAGTTAACGCTTTTTGCGGACTTGGGCTACTTATCATCGACCGAGATATGTGATTTGCTGGTTGCCTACAGCATTCTAAAAGAAAAATTCTGATAGCTTCCGATATCAAGGTATTTGAGAATTTCCGTTGCTTTTCGAAAATGGAAATGTGATACCCCTGACCGAAACTTTACCTTCGATGATAGCACTTCTGGTGGAGTACTGTCACTGCAGGAGTTTGCATGTCGACGATCATGCACTCGTAGGACGCTTTATCATGCACTCGTAGGACGTAATTTAGACTCAAAAATTGTTCGACCGACAACCTCGCTTGCTGCAATTGCTGTGTCTGGAGATTTACATAACAGGGATTCTAAAGTCCATGAGATAAATTACGCTGACTGTAACGAGAAGCCATAGGCATCTCAGTCTGTGTCTCCAGATTTCTCTTTTAAAATATGTCTCCTTTGCGGAGTTAGTTTTTTGGGTACTGCAAGTCAGGAAACTCAAATCGTCACTAGAAGCGCAGCTTGTGCTAAAGACATCACTTGGAAAAATAATATCATTGTTTGAGTGGTGAGGCTGCGCTCGTCTGTTTACTTTAATCTGTTTTCACGCAGTGATGTCCTTTATTGAAGAAAAGAACAAACTGTTTTGGGCATTTTTTTAGCATTTTGTCGTATCCAACCACATACAGTGGTGAGCATGTGTATAAAAGCCTCACGGTCATATGGGCTAGAAAGGGTGTGAAGGGAGAACGAGGTCGGTGGGCGAGGAAGTGGAGGAGGGAGGGAAGGGGGGATGATTGTTATATAGGAGCTTCTAATGAGGCTGTGATAGGCATGAAATTTTGAGCAGCCAAGTTGCTTCGGCGTACGTTCGCACAAATCTTTTGACACAACGACCTGTAGAACATATGAGGGGACAACTGCAGTCGCTCGAATGTCTACTCTCTCTAATGTCTACAGTCGCTCGAATGTCTACTCTCTTTAATGTCTACAGTCGTTCGAATGTCTACTCTTTCTAATGTCTACAGTCGCTCGAATGTCTACTCCCTCTAATGTCTACAGTCGCTCGAATGTCTACTCTCTCTAATGTCTACAGTCGCTCGAATGTCTACTGTTCATTTTCTCGCAAAACTCGTTCATTACAGTTGCAATTTATTCACCACTTTGATGTTACTTTCTCACTTTTTGCATCTTTTCTCATAGAAGGTCACTTGTAAAGTGTCTACAAAACAGTAAGCTATAGTATGTAGTTTCCTGAAAATATTAAGCTATAGTATTTAGTTTCCTGGAAATAGGCAAATAGTTTCCTGAAAATTTTCGACATAGCAGTCCATTAGCGCACTTTCTCTGTAGTCGAGCTGATAGCGCACAAAACCAATGAGCATGCGTTGTTAGGCGGGATGTGCGAAAGCAACGACGTGGCTGCATCGAACGTGGACAGCCTCAACAAGGATATGAAGGTAAGCTTTAGAGCTAAATGCTTCCATGTTTCCATGGAGGTTGTTTATGGTGCGACTGGTGCTGTTGAGCGGATGGATGGCATGCACTCTGCTTGCATCCTCTCCCTTCTTCTCACAGGTTTCTTCATTTTTTCTTCTTTTGGCTACCAAATGCCATACTGAACAGTACGTCGAGAAACCCGGATGATTTGAAAGTTTTTTCGTGGTATGCATTCCATTAAAGTCGAAGTTCAAATATCTACCCTTCTACTACTCGTTACCAGAAGCACAGGTCCGAACATCCGTCTGTGTACTTTAACTCTCAAAAAGCGAGCGCTACACCTTACCACTTTTCGGCCGGTTATCGCCAGAAGATCATCGAGCATGAACTTAGTCAATGTGAGCGCATGAAACACAGACATCAATACTGTTACCACCACAGTAACGACCGGTGGGGGGGGGGGGACGTTACGAACGAGGTAGCCCTTCCATTTTGATCTGCAAACAACTAAAACATTAAGTAAAAAACGAACATGAATATAAGTCAATGGCGTGAACAATGTGTGTCTCCTTGAGTAGCGTGGGCATATTATTCTATGCTTACTTGAAATTGTAAATTAAGGAAATCGATCCATTGACAAACCCAGAATTATGGAGGGGAGGTGGGGAGGAAGGGGGCAAGGTAGCGGAAAAGGATGAGCGAATCATTGAGGTGAATGGTGTAGAGAGGTCGATGAAAAAAAAATCAATTTTCCTAAAATGAGGTGAAGGTTTAAGAATCACTTGGATGGGTATGTTTAAAAATCTACTTTCCAAACTGGCTAATAGAATCGCCGGAGGATCTCGACCTACAAGCCGAATTAATAATGCCTTTTAGCGACAGTTAGCATTGAACAATTCTTTGTTGTGGAAACATTAACGTCGCGATAAAATATTTCAGTTTCGCGGTGGACAAATCAAAATGGTTTGTCAATGAATCGATTCCTTTAATTCATAATTTCAAGTAAGTATAGAATAATATGCCTACGCTGCTCAAAGAGGCACAAATTGTACATGTCACACTAGCTTATATTCTTGTTCATTTTTTTACTTATTATTTTTTTGTTGTTTCACTTATCATTATTCTTGTTTTGCTTATTATATTTTATATTTTTTTTATTATTTGTGCATTACTTTAGCCATATATTATTGTTTTATTCACTTATTTTACTTATTATTGTTTTAGTTATTATTATTGTTTTAGTTATTTATATATTATTTAGGTCCGCCTGTCTGAGCGTATAAGCGCACTCCACTTATCCATTGCCCACTTAGCTCATCTCGTCATCCCCGCACATTTGTAGAACAAATAAAAAGCTCATGGTTTATAACCATGAGAGGCTTAGTTCGATGTTAGCAAGTGAGGGATTTGCAAATTCAAAATGAAGTAAAAAATCAAAGGAGTGCGAACAGCACTGGTGGAAGCAAAACAGATCTACAGAAATGGGAAAGAAAGCGTCTTAGGAAGGACGCTGACACGTTATGCGCATTGGCGATGCACCTATCGGACCAGCTCGACCCATAAACTACTTGCAGACGGCGAATAATTGAATTTTGTAGGATCCCGCATTTGTACAATTCTTCTACTGAAGACTAGCATCCTTTGGGACGCTAGGTTTTTTGCGAAGTTCCGGATTGTGATTCACTTACAGTCATAATTCACAATTTTCCACTTCCCTCTACTATGGTGATGGTCCGCTATAAGTGCGAACATTATTGGTTTACAGATATGAGTACAGTTAGCTCTACCGCAGGGAGTACGACGTTGTTTCATAGCCGTAAATGCGACTTCTTCTAACCGCTGTTTATATGGCTCTCCTTCTCGAACCTGTGCTTTTGCATAACAGCCATGAGCACGGATTTGATGGCTGCCATAGATGGAATTCCGATTCCCGTCGATGCAGACTCGCTGCGCGCCCAAATTCCTTACAATCACGAATGCGTGCTTGGTACCATTGTTCGTGCCAGCAAGTATAGTTGGCTGACTCCATGAACTTAAGAATTTAACAGCCAGTCGGTCTCATCACACTTGCTCTATGGTAGAGGACGATGCCATGTGCGGTCGCATCAATCGGGAGGGTGCAAATTTGTTCCCGTTTGAAGAGCTTTCCTGCTGTTGCAGTTCCAAGTTTGCTGCGGTCATCGTCGTAGATGCGTTTGTTCCAGCGGTCGTAGTATATTTTTCTGATAGTTGCAGCCTATGACTTCCTGCTGCGTGGTAGATCATCACCACCCCCTCATCGGGGAGCAACGTTGAACACGACCGCCTAGTTTTTTCGTCCTCATGCACATTACCCTTTCTATTCCTCCATGCCGGTACTCTCCTTCACCGTTGAAAGTAGCAGGTCGATGTGCCATGATGCGGAAAGTCGCTGGTCTTGCCGGATGTTTTTTAAAATGAATAGACTGGTTAGTTCTAGCTGCATCATTATCGTTCGAAATGTTTAATCCGCCTAATTAGTTGTGGAAATTTGCCTGCATATTAGTACGTCTGTCCGTTCGACTTCACTGTTACAGGGCATGGCTTAAGTTTCAGTGTTTTTGAAGGCTTCGCTTAGGCGTGATACGATGATGCTTGAGCACGCACATTTTGCTAATTTAGCGAACTGAATTAAATGTGCCGCAGTCGATGCGAGCGTCTGGTCGCTGGCCATCCTAATGAGCGTCGCTCTTCGACGTTACGCCATGCATATGGTGGGAACTTGTTGCTCGCTAGACGTCTCTAATGCATTCCTCATTGGCGCAATTGTCTTACCTTAATCGAATCCATCGTTGTTTGATTGTGCCGTCAACTGTAGTACTTGTCCGAGTATGGGCGTGCTCAGTCTTCGTTCGTTTATAGCAGCCTTCTCGTCGATTGCCTTTTTCTGCACGCAGCGCAGAGTTTCGTCGGCAATCCCACATTAGGGCAGCTAGCAACGTGATTTGATCTTAAACTAATGTTTTGCCCGTCGTCTCCCTCCTACCGGCCGTAATTTTCCAACCAGCTTCAAGCTTCTGCGCTTCACTTTTCCAATGAACTTCTGTGATAGATTATATCTTGGAAGTGTTGTTCAGCCAAGGGAAGCGAGATGAAAAAATATTTGTCAGTTGTTGAGTGGGGGCGAAGAAAGAGTATTTGTGCAAAAAGTGAATCGCTGAGGAAGAAAGTACGAAATATGGAATTTTGAAGAAGTGAAATTACTGAATAAGAAAGGAGAGGGATAAATTGTTTCTTTTTTTAAAAGTAAATAAGTAGAACAGTTTTTCTTGATGGATAAAGTGAAGGGAGATAATTTTCCTATACGGAGTAAAAGCCAAGATTGAATCGTAGGGTCTTGTATAAGGATGTTGCGGTTGAAGATGTTGACAACAAGAAGGGTCCCGCCGGTTGCAACCATGCACAAGGAAGGGGGGGGGGGTGGCAACATGACGGTTACAACTGTCCGCGATATTCTTTGGCCAAAGTAATGGAATTTTCAGGTCTTCAAAACAGGAAAACAGGGATTCCTTATCAGCACCAGCCAGGCTTGCTTTTATCGAAGGACAGCCGGGCTTGCTTAACTTAGGGGATTTGATCCTTGGGCTTTTCCGTTTTCGTAGTGATCGAAGGGATGACTCATTCTTGGCAGTGCATGCAAGGCAGAGCGGTCGTGCGGCCGTATCATTTTGGTTGCATATCTTTGAGGCCATTTTCTTAAAGCAAGACGATGGCGTGATACGACGATGGCTTTGAGTTGAGTCGATTAAGACAGATGCATAGATTGTGCAGTTGTTTAAGGCAAATAAATACACACCAATGATATACATCCTTAAACACCACCAATCAGTGTCAAGATTTAAAGTGAACTGCAGAAGCTTGCTCTCTACCATTTATCTAAAAACTAAGGAAAGTGGGGAATTTGGCAAGGAGTGGACGTACCCAAAACTCACGAACGTAGTCAAAGCTTCAAAGAAAAATGGCAATCTTCTTTGTATTCAGAGAGAAAGAAGATCTCCCAGCAAAGCAAGGTATAGGCAGTGCCTACTAGTGATGCCATCATAACAGATTTTTTGGCAGGATACTGTACTAGTACTTCCCTGCCAAAAATGGTATTATACTGTACAAATACCACCCCCTGAAAAAACGGATCGTACCGTACCTATACTGTACTTGCCGGCCGAAATATGGTACGGGTTCTCAACTGAGTAATTCCTCGGCATCATTCAACTGTTGCGACGCGTCGGGAACCAACGACGAAGTTTAAAACTGTAGGAGCATGGTAACGATAATCTCCATCTCCCGCGAGTGAAGTACATTTCAAGTACAAGTACAGTCAAAATTTGGTACGATGTACTTGTACTTTTTTCCAAAAAATCGGTAGGATACTGTACTTGTAGAACCCCTCGAAAAATCGCACTTTACTATACTTATACTATACTTGCGATTTTAAATTTGGTACGATACTGTACTATATCCGGTATAAGTGCAAGTACAGTACGAAAAGTATCATACTTTTTGGTACGATGGCATCACTAGTGGCGACGATCGTTTGTTTATTCTACTTCTTCGAATCAGTAGAGTGAGAACTAGCTGGTTTGACATGTTCACCATTCACAAGATGTTTTCGTAAACAAAGTTCACCACCTGCTTGGAACTAAAAGTATCTCGAAACATGATAGAATATTTTAATAGTTCATCTAGCGGTTTTTTTTGCGACAAAGGATCTTCGCTGCTGTGATTTATAAGTTATCGCACCACTCTGGCTCTTTAATCAGGCCTTTAGTCCTGAATAGTAATCAGATTAGCTCTCAATGGAAGATGCTAAGAAAACCATTGAGCCAACCACTCACCTGTCACTAGTGCCTACTACTCTCACTAATTTAATTAATCCTACGGTATGATATTAAGAGTAGCTCATGAAATTCTCTTAACCTTCCTTTCACTTTTCTCTTACACATGCACCTTAAAGGTATACCACAGACAGCATTGCACTGTTTAGATCGCAGACACAAGAAAAGCTTGTGCAATTAAGCGATTGCAGTAAACACAATGGCTGCAAAAATCAAGTGCTACGAATGCTACTCGTCACCTGGCGATGTTCAACTACCAGAGTCGTGCCACGAAGACGAATACTGTGTTGGTCTGTGGTGCACGAAGGGGCCTAGTGAAACATGTGAGTATTTCTCTATTACTCTTTCTTTTTGTTACAATGGTCAAATTTTCAAATATCTACTTGGTACATGTTAAATCATCTTCATCGTAGTGCTGTTTGTTACATCTTTGCTCCGAAGCTTGAACTCACGTCCCTCAGTTTTCCAAGCAGACGGCCTTCTCACTTGCAGCGAGCACTTTTGTCGGCTGTCACACGCGGATTTCGATGAGCCTAAGTGGGACGTAAGTCGGCTGTTCCATTGAACAACCGTAAATATCACGATTTTCCGCATGATTCTGCTTTCACTCTGATTGATTGTGGTCTCATGTCCGCTGCATTATGTGCAAATAACAGAGCGCAAATGCCAAGCTATGATAAAAATGTTCATTTTTCATTTCTGTTGTCACCCTTTATCTTCTTTCAGAGTATTTTTTACAAATTTACAGGAAATTTCTAAGTTGCCGTTCTCTTGATCGCTAGCGCGTAATCACTATCAGTTAGTTGTTGCTAGCTGTTTCATATTTTATAAAAATTACGCATTTCATTGTGTTTAGATGTTCATTTGTTAGAGAGAAAGAATTCAGTTTCTTTAGCATCGGGGAATGTACTCTTTGTAGTTGGAGTACTGAGAATTTCGTTGCAATGGAGCAAAAATGCATCCATCTGTTGCTACAAGATGTCAGGAGCGGGCTTCACCGCAAAGGGTAGACGGCTGTAACAGTAAAGTCCTCGGTGAGCGTTGATTGTCAGCGGCGGCCGAGATTCTTCATCAATTTCCAACTGGAGGTACGCTTCGGACAGGTCGATTTTAGAGAAGGAGCAACCTCCATTCAACTTAGTAAAGATATCATCAGGCGTTAGAAGTGGATACTGGTGCTGTTCGAGAGCGTCGTTCAATCCTGTAGAGAAGTCTGCGCAGAGTCGGATCGATCCATTTTTCTTTTGAGCGGCGACAATTGGTGCTGCCCAGTCGGAGTGGTCAGTAGGGGACAGCACATCTGCAGCAACCAAACGGTCGATCGCCTGTGAGATGCGACAAACATCGGAAAACAGGCCTGGCATTCGTCTTCAGTGTGAGAGCGCCCTTAATTTGGTGCAACGTCCCAGTCCTGTCGTGAATACTGCAGCAAATTGTTTCTGCAGGTGTGCATGAGCGAAGAGCGAAGATGATTCAGCGTTGTGGCAGAAACCTCGCAGGTGGTACCTTCTGTTAACGCGTCGGAATAGGGGCTTGTTTTGGGCTATGCAGTCGATGCCAAGTAGCGAATGGGTATCCGCAACGTGGCAGTTTTCCTCTTCCTTTGTGCCTATCAATGTCGAAATCGCACTCAAAATATCCACGAACTTGGTTATCCTTGTTGTTAGCTGACTTGACCTTGACAAATGGTGGAAGCAACTTCGGAAGATTGATCTTGGCCTAATCTTTGACGCTTAGGAGGGTGACATCGGCCTCAGTCTCAAGGCGCATTTAGAGTGTGGCGCCATTGACCTGGACTTTCCTGTAAATGCGATTGGTCGGCGCGACGTCGTTCAAGTAGATGCGATAACGACGATGTCATTTGTAGTCTTCAGATTTCGCTTACTGTTGGCGAACTTTTTGCAGTAGCCTTTCTTGTAACCGATGCGTTTGCAATTGTGGCACGTCATGTTGATGAATTAGCAGTCTTTTGCCCAATGCGATCCTCCACATCAAAAGCAAGGTGAGGGCGAGTCTCGTGTACGATTCTTCTTGGTGGCGACTGCATTGACTTCTAGCTGAAGTAGTGATGGTGGACTGCCCAGCAGTTTCGCGTCTTGTTTGATATTCAGGAACTGCTGGATCTCGAGCCTGAGCTCTTTGAGTGTCATTTATCTATTGTCCTCCATCTTCCATAGGGCACGAGTGCGAATATCAGCGTCTTCGGTGGTGTGCAGGCCACAGATCTACATCAAGCACTTCATCTGTTCGGGAATGATTGTGTTGAACTCTACCATTTCATGTCGCCATTGACCATCCCGGTATAGTCGCTGAGAGATTCGCCGTTCCGCTGGGTTCTGAGATAGGTTTAGCGACGGGCGAATACTGAGATGTTGTGTCCGAATAGCTCTTTCAGCATTCATACAGCGACAAGCTTGTTTGTCGTCGCTCTTGCAGCACTCTCTTTGAAATTTCAGTTTGTCATCTATATTGGAATGAGGTAAACGGGTTTGGAGTAACAATTAAAACGGTTATCATTAAAGGGGATTTTACTGTCATCGAATAAAACGGAGATATTCACCAATGCGGTAGTGTTTGCAGTTTATTTTCTTTCATTTTGATCTAATCAATTAAATATTAAATACAGCAAAGTTCTGCCTCAGAGAATTTAAAACTGTGCTGTTGGCTCTTAGTGATAATAACTTTGTTCGGATGCCTGAAGAGCAGACCAAGTTATTACCACTCGAACTTATTCCCACGTTTACGATATTTTTTGTAGTGCTTTCGGTTTTCCTTTACTACAAACAGTAATGAATTAGAGGGGTATGATGAGGTACTTTTCAGCAGTACGCTTTGGCTTCAAAACGATCACTTGCTGAAGATGTCTGCCGTAAATTTTGGCTTGTGTTATGCACAATTACAGACGAAATTTTCTGCTTTGAAGATCTGATTCACCAAAGTGAAGGAGACACATACAGGCTTGTCCAAGGCGTGCTCTTATCCTCCTGTCTAATATTGCTATACTCTAAGTTTCGAAATAGAAGTAGGGAATCTGTGTCGTTATACTTACGTCTAGTTTAATGACACTTCACTGTATTCCGTAACAGGTTAAAAAACTTCCGCGGTCAAATCTAGAGCAAAGAAGTATAAGAGATAAGCGATAAGCAACAAGGATAGTAAAATGAGTAATGGAACTGTTATATGCAGACAACTTTGATTAAATTTTTAAAAATTGCCAGAATTCAGCAAGCAATATTCATCACAGCTGCACAGACGTCGCTCCGCTCGACAGATGGACATCTGGTTTGTTTTTTCATTTATGTTTTCTAATGATGTTGAACACAATACAAATTCTGAATTGCAATCGGAGAGGACGATAACTCTTGTCGGCAGAAACAGTCGAATAATGAAAACTAATGTCAATCCGAAAGTTAGCGATCGTTTGTTCACCCATTTAAAATTGTTTCAGAAACTATAAATTGGACAAAATGGATTTTTAAAGAGAAATAAGAAGAGGATGTGCATCAAATTGACTAATCGTGAAGAATGGCATATTTCGTGTATATAGTTTTTCACATGCTCATATACACAACTGCCTTTTAGTTGATCTTATAGAAAAGAATGCATTCACTAATAGTAGATCATTTTTGATGCTAGTTGCCGTCTTCAGAAAGGATTTCTTTCAACCCCCTACTTAACCCC
>JPKZ01001038.1:221870-239461 GCA_000803305.1 Toxocara canis
GAGTGAACCGAAAGCGTTCTAAAGTTTGCCTACGAAGTTTCATCCCAACGACTCTGCTTTTCTCGGAAAGGCGGCCGTCTGCGTTCATACGCTGTCGCAAATGAGAATTTTTTTGCTTGATCCATTTGATCCCTTGCATGGAGTTTAATTCATTGCCGATTCTATTTAAAAAGAATGTTCTGCAAGGTTATTTCTGCAAAGAACAGACATGTACATAAAGCCTAAAATCTGTAATAAGGTGCAGTGTATTTAGCAGAACAAGATTTATGCTATTCCAATACGCACAATGAAGTGTGACCAACAAAACAAGTAAGTTGGATTTGTTTAACACTTGATTGAATTTTGAAATGCAAAATTGAAGTGGGCGAATAAATTCAAAGCTTAGTGAGCCTATTCAGAAATGTGATACGTGAGAAAAACAAGCTTGACATCTTTCTTACAAATGTTGCAGGGAACGCGGCGAATATTGACATTTTATTTTTTTATTCAGCGCAAATAATCTTCATTCTGGAATTCTCGTGAGAACGTTAATTTTTTCTATCATACACTCACTCATCAAAATTTCTAAAAATACGGTTGCAATACAGCAATTACGCATACAAATTGAATGTTATCAGAATGCCTGCCTACCTCTTTGATTCGTTCAATGCCGACATCATTGTACATTAATTAATTTATTAGCTGCTTGAAATACGTTATTCAACTGTGCGTTCTACTCTAAAAAAGAAAAATTTGAAATCCACCCACTATTTCACATTTGAGTATTTGCAAATTATCGTTGCAAGGAAGCGTTTCGTACTGTATGAGTAAAACAAAAATTAGGAGATCAAGATACGTTTTCAAAATTTGTCAACGATGAACGCATTATGTGTTAAAATTTTGCAAAAAAAAAAAAGAAGAATACCATGTTTTTCGCTAACGGAACGCGAAATCAACCTACAAATATGGAAACGGAAAATTTAATGCCGAGCAGATTGTCAGCACTGTAAAAGACATTAATTTGAGTGTGATGAGTGAACACTATTAATTGTAATATATTAGTAGAAAGATTTCCTCGACTATATTTTCAGTCAGGATAATGACCTCCTGCAAGTATTTCCAACCAGATGCACAAATCAACTACCTAGAATACTATCTAATTACTAATCAACTACCTAGAATAAGTATTGGCGTTCAGTCGGCTTTCGAGGAAATAGGCAAAGTGATGAGCATGATCTATTTAACTTCGGATGGCGTTCCCTCTTGCTTCACTAAACACATGTTAGCAACAATTGAAATCGCTTCAAAAAGCATTTCTCTGATGTGCATTCTCTGCTTCTAAATCCGTTCACCTTGAAAACCCTCCATTATTAGTGCTTTACTTTGGAAAAACTCCCCACCCACATGTATGTAAAATTATTGACTCAACCTCGACATCATCCTAACGCATAATTACGGAAGCCATTGTGAACGACGGCATGCTGAAGCATCTATTGGCCAATGAGCTAATTAATCCAATATATGATAACTTTTTACACTTTCGACTACGATTGATCAGGGAGTAAGCATAAATCGGAACATCAGAAAATCAAAACAGTGGCACATTCCGACTATGTGGAACCTTTTGATGCCCGGTACCATAATAGGAAACCACTTTGAGGAATGAAAGTGCACTGCATGTCGGTATCGCTGCTGAAAAGAGTAACTCGTTTGATCCGAATCAAAATAGGAATGACAGTCGCCGTCCTTTAACTGTAAAATTATCAGAGGCTTGTCTTAAGGCAGCGTTTTGGGACCACCACTTTCTTTGGTTTGCATGAACGACGTGTCTGACAACTTGTCAGTTGTTTACGGATGAATTACAAATATACTGACTGGCTCCTCGAATGACCTAGCTTTTGATTTTAACATACTACAAACTGATGTTATTCGTTTCGCTGGATGCTAAGAGCTCTTGCTACCAGAGATATCGCATGAGAATTCTCATTATATCGGATTTGGTTTAGTATATATGTACAGGGGTATTTCTGTGAATGCTTCTCTTCGTTTCGTCATTGTCACATTCACTACTGTACTCATGTGTCGTTACTCTGTTTAACACCCAAGATAACTCTATACTGATCTGCTTTCGATGCATACTTTCAAGAAATTTTCAAAATTTAAACCCTCCCACAGCTTTGTGTCGTTAATTTTGTTCCATTGTTTTATTAGAATTTAGAGACTTCTTTTGTCTCTAAATTAATTCCTATTTGTAAAATTCTTGGAATATATCCAAAGTTAAGAATCTCTCGAATAACCCACATGCGTTTTCGCCGAATCATACCGAACACATCGATAATATACTATCAATGCACTGACACGATGTAAGAGAGCTATAGGATGTTGCCTTTCTGCAGTAGCTAAAAGACGCAGCGCTGTTACGTATTACAGAGCGCCATATTTTTATTGTAATTGAGACACGAAATTATTATCAGAATTATGTTGCCATATATGTATAGATTTTCCTGAACCAGGAGTCATTGCCACAAATAGCTCGTTAGCTAATTACGATAGCTTCTGAGATAATTTGTCGAAAATGAAAGCCAACGAGGCATCAGTCATTTCCTAATCGAAATGATACACAATCGCATCTATTGAATTTCAATTATTTCTCGCTCGAATTGGACACCGATGACATAAACTGACGATAGGATCAATGCGATATGAAATGGCTGCATCGGACAACGCATATATCGAAGAAATGAATCGACTTCGCATTCCATATTGAACCTTATTAAGTTTACAATACCACATATTGATGCACTTAGTCCGTTTTCATGCTAACTCGAATAAACGACGCTGTCGGCATGTCGAGAATGTTTTTAAATTCTCTACGCGAAAAATTTCATCCGAAATACTAACTTCTGATGGCGCATTCAACCTGTTCTTTCGTTGGTTAGCTGCTTGCGTTAGTATCAAGTAGAATGCTTTGTGTACACCGACGAAAGACTCTTTCTTTACGATTTTGAGAACAATATATTACAAAGCTATATGTTGAGGACATCTTAAATAGTTCGTTATGGGGCGATAGATACAAAACACTTTTAAATGCGCAATCATTCAGCGATTATCATAGAACCAATGCATAATTATCAATTTTAATCAAAAGGCCTTAATGAACTCTAAGGCTGTTCAACAAATTGAAAGCGTAAAACGTGCAGTGTGTGTGTATGCATATGGCGGTTGTGTTGCAGGGGTGTTCATTCGAGCGTTTTTCGTGTGCAAAGCCTTTACGACAAAAGTGCATGAGCCGTTTTTACTGTGCTCACGCGAAAAAATCTTGTTGAGAAGTTTAACCAGATTTGCCCGAACTTTTGATATTTTATTGGTAATTTGAGGCTTAAAAAATGCTGGCTCGACCTACCACGATTGTCTTTATCATCTTAGATCGTTGATCGTATGGACTTATTAAACCACTCTCGGTCATGTTTGGTTAAATTTTTCCCGGTTAAGAATTCGTTTTCTCATAATCCAATCCTAGTTAATGGTGGTCTTTCAGTCAAAAATCAAAATCAAAGCTAACTCCACAATCATCCCTTGCGGAGTCCATGAACGACTTTTCTAGTGATAGGAGACGCGAGAGGGGAGGAGGAGGGGAAGGACAGGTGTTCTTGCCTATACCTCTGGACGCCTACCGCAGTTAAGCTGGTGTGGCATGGTTCTTTTAAGCTGTGGTGTTTGTAGAGCTTGAATGAGTTCAAAGAGCTACGGTACGACGCTTAATCGCTTCAGCTATGCGAATACCGACTTTATAATTTCTATATTCGATAAGCTGGAGATGGTGAAGAATTTTAGCTTCAAAATTGCTTTAGCGGGTTCGTTAGCATAAGCTGTACGTTTTCCTCTAATTCGATTTCGATCTACCTCATACTTCCATTTCGCAATAATTGTAGTAATAATTGTAGTATGCTACAAATCGGGTACGCTTCCTGTTACACAACATGCTTCTATTGCTCTTTATCGTTCTTTGAAGCCCGTATCGTTCGCTCGGAGAAAGTGCTGTTTATAGAGCTGTATGAATTGCTACATAGTTGTGGGCAGAAGTGACAAAAATAGCGCTAGGAATCCGTCAAAAAAAGTTCCAGTTGTCGTCGGAGTCAGAGAACAACATCATTTATTTTAGATCTGATGCAGCCTGGTCGTCGAACCTAGTCAGCACTGCGACCGGAAACAACGGTGCAGCCGTAGAACGAAAATGCTTGCAGAGGATTTTCGAGAGAAAAACCCTCTTTTTTTCGATAAGCGAGAGGAATGGAGCCTTCCTTGCACGTTACTAGTCGCATCATGATATTTTCTGACGACGTTGCATAGAGAGATCATCCCTGAGAGGTATTAAAAAACATAAAATTTTGAATAAAGATTCACCGTCTTGTCGAATATATGAAATGTCGAAAATCTCAGAAAATCGTTTACTTTGTTTCTACATGTTCAAATACGAATGTATTCCATGTGGTACAGTTTACAACGTTGGTTTAAACGTTAGCGGTAAAGTACTCCTCAATAACGGTTAACAATTAGCGCACAGAGCCACGTTTATTGCAGTCTAAGTCGAAACGATCACAGCTGTGGGCACATGGTTCGGTTACCATGGCGATTCAGTTAGCCACGCTCATTCCCCGATTCACGTCGACCGTTCATAAAGCAAACGCTACCATACTTGCTACGTTGTTGTTCCAGTTAAGAAACATTATTCTGTCCGGTTTCATCGAACTTTTTACTTGTTCTGAGCCCTCGCATTCATGCCGTAGGGATTATAGAGTGCAGCTGTTCAGAAGGGCACAATTTAAAAAAAAAAACGGGAGATGATGTCTCCGAAGGGCGAGGTACAGTGAAGTGGTTAAGTGACTTCGACAGGAAATTGAATGAAGAGATTTTCAAGAAACGAGATGACCAAAGAGGGCTAATAGGATGTAGATATAATGTATTACGCAGGTAGTAATAAATGCTAAGGTAACAATCTGGTGACAGATGTTTATATGTCTTGCGCCCGTTTCCGGATAGTGTCACGCTTCAATTTACATGCAGTGTTCGTCGTAATGTTTCAAAATTTGTTGTGCTTCTTGCCAGATGGCTGATTTGATCGCATACAAATGACTTAGCTGCCTCCGTCCTTTTTTTTTTCTCGAAGTGCAGGTCACCTCTTTGGCAATATTCAGTTTCCAGCCTCTTTCATCTTTATAACTCACTCCCTCCTACTTCCGACAACGCAAGCGATGACGAAAGAAATAGTTCTGCCCTCATCACCTGCCATGTTATCGCACCAAAATTTTTGATGTAATACTGCTGTACCGCCTTTTCAAAAACCGGCTGTACTTAAGTTATTGCGTTTTGAGACTTGGTAAAGTACTGTGTCAAGTGCTTTAACTTAAAAAGTGCAATACTCACATGTAATATTTGTAATTTGATTTTTCTTGTTATGGATGAACAAGACAAACGAGGTTTATTTATTAACGCGTATAGCAAAGCAAATCTTAGTAATCGAACTCGAGAGTATGATCACAGTGGAAACAATAAAAGTTAGCCATAGAAACATAATAAGTCATTAAGGTTGAGGTTAATGAGGTTAAGATTAATGACTTATTTCATGTTCATGTGTTCATAACTTGTTATGTTCAATTAAAACATGTTTATAACCGGTTAATAAAATAGCCATGTCAAAACGCAACGGTCGCAATAGTAGGCGAAATGGACTTAAGCTGACCGTTCAAACATACTTCACCGTCCTCAACGTTCCTATCGCCTTCTTTTTACCATCTAAAGTTTGGCTATAGAGCCACCATCGCGTTCCAGCATGTAGACGATTCGCAACTGAAAAGTTGTGTTTTTGAAAGGAATGTAAAATTGAATGTAGAAAGATAACAACGACGTTTCAAAAATGGAAATCAAAAACAGCTAAAGTTTCGATGTAGCTGATCGAACGCATTGATCGAACGCACTTGAAACAGCTAGGAAATACACCGTACAAAAAAGGAACCAAATAAAAACACGACAAACTATTCTTTTTCCTAAGAGTACATACATCAGCTGACCAAACAAGTGCGTATGCGGATCATATTGCATTTTTGAAAAAAGAGAAGAAGAGGGGGTTCCGTCTTAACTCTTAGAATGTGCTGTTTTTTGCATGAGCCTGTCTGTTCACTTATCATTTTGAAGCTATTCCATAGATGAGCAGTAGCCGCTAAAACGCTCAGATCTTCTCTCGGCTTTTTCTGTTTCTGGTGTATCTCTTGAAAGCAGGTGATAAGCGGATAATCTTCTTTCTATGTGAACAACTTAACAAATCATTTCAGGAGCATGCTAAACGTTAGTGACATAATTAAGAAACAGTTATGACGCCTGTAGGAATGAAAAAGTTAAGTAATGAGCAACCTAACATAACCCTTATACGCTTTAGACAATTTAAATAATCGGCTAGGATCGCTAGCAGATTGACCACCAAGCGATCAAAATTGGTCACAACAATCATGAAAAGGAAGAAGCAATGGCCCACATTCCTAAGCATGGTGGTCAGCTGCATCGATGACGGGAATCGGTGGAATTACATCTGCCTTTGTATCTTTTTTCTAAATAACATGCTACGAAACAACCCGCGCTCAACCGACTGCCATGGAAAAAAGCAGTCGTTTTCTTCTGTAAAAGTTATAACGTCACATTCATGGGTTTGCGTGAGCACATTGATAACTACTGTATTAAGTTTACTGGGCGCAAACTTCTACTGTTGCCTTTACCGCATAAGAAAAGAAGAAATTATGAACAAAAATGAAATCAATTCCTAGTACTTGGTCAATTCCTAATACTTCATCTAGACACATCGAACGGTTCGTATTTAGGAAAAGTTTCTTTTTCTTTAAGCCTTCAACGGAAAGTACTTCCACGAGATCGACCGTAACGAAAACGTGGTGATAGTTCGTGGCATAGCAGAGAAAATTGAAACGAGTACGGTCGGGCGTTATCTAATTTAGATCGAACTTTGTACAGAGACGTGCAGCCATTAGCTACGTTTTCCTTAACTCCCGGATGACCGACTTTCAGCAACGCATCAATTTCTGCACCACATGCGGCCACCTTCAGACCGTGTGCCAAAGCCGGTTGTAGCGTATGAGCTATGCAGATCATGCAAGCTATTTGGAATTTATACGTCAAACGCGACTGAGCTATGCCTGTTCCTTTGAACAGAATAATCCCTCTTTATCTAACTGAAGCATTTCACCATCTGGGTTAGTAAATTCATCGTCATCTTCGTCGCCCCTGAACTGATTATGGCCGTCAACTGCTCGCAGCCTACTTTCTTTATGGCGGTGTAGCGTTTCTTTTTTCAAAAGGCGTGCACCACGTTCGCGCCTAAGTCAGTTACCATCTATGTGCATTGATCAATCGTGGATCCTTTGCCGTTCATTTTTGAATCGTGAAGTCTCGAGACCGAAGGATAGGTTTCTGGGAGATCCACCTTCAAATATAAAGGATCGCTGCCACAAGAAACGAAACATGCACAACCTATGCTCGAAATTTCAGTTGTGACCGGCGCCTCAACCGAAGCTTTCACACTAATCATAATGTTCCCTTTGATCTCATTCAATGACCGTTCTAGAAGATTTTTTATTCCTCCACGTTGACAAACATATAAATGAACATATGAGCTGTGTAAAGAGCTACTGTGTAAAAGTGACTCTGTTGAATCTTAAATAAAAATCAATGCATGCAGCACTTCATTTAAGAATCAATAGAGTCAATCACTTTTACACAGTAAGCTCATTTGTTCGCTACGATTTTCTTTCCCATATATCACAACAAATGAATGCGATTGCATGCCTGTGAAAATCATTAATTAAAAATCAACGTGATTTTTTTCAGAGACCCCACGCCTACGCACGTTCGATGTCGTTAAAGTCGTTGGTTAACTCTTTGTAAACAAAGAACACATTTTTAGATGAACATCACAGCTCATAATTTTAATCCAAACGACAAAAAATATCGAGCATGTTGTTGCCATGTGAAGACGTTCACAATTATTTTCGGTATTCTGGAGATATTCACAATTTGTTTTATGCTCGTTGCAGGTTAACATTTTTTGATCTATTGAATTTATCTCGTATTTCCCATACTTCAAAACAACTTATGCTGGCCGAATGTTTGAATGAAAAATTAAATAAAAGTCAACGTGTAACGAGGCCTATAAAACTGATTGCGCTCACAACCCCGTCTGCATATATCTGTGAAAAGTAGCAAGGATTCCGAAATTACCGTTATTCGGCAATTTAATTAATTGCTTATTAATTGCCTTTATTACTCTAAGGAGTGTAGATTGAATAGTGCGAACATGAGAATTTAACTTACTATGAAAGTTGAAATTTCTTTATTATTAAGTCAGCATCTAATATATTGACGGACGGAATCAGAGATCTGACGTAATATATAATAGTATAAACAAAGAGTTCATTCTCGATATTCAAGTGAATGCGTTTGTTTTGCTTATTCTAAAGGACTCTATAAAATTTCTTCAGTAGTAATTTTATGAATATTCAATTTGTTTATAGTATGAACGATTCACACGGATGTATTTGTTCTTTTCTCACCGACTTTCCATAAACAGCGACGAGAGAATTTAAAAAATCCCGCAAAAACCTCGCAGTCATGACAAATATTAAATAACAGTTTCGAATGCATATTTTAACGAGAGTCTGTCTAGTGAAATGGGTGAGAAGAATGTGAATCACTCATTATTTCATTAGAAGCTCATCAATTGCAACGGGCTTTTTCGCAAAACCGAAAGATTTGGGTGGTTAGCGGCTCTTCTAAAAATTTCCCTCTAGCCTCATCATCAATGCATCTAATTGGCATCTTATGCACTATGCATGCACTGAAATTAAAACCATGCATACAATAAAATTTTGACTGCTTTTGCCCACCAAGGCCGTCTTAAACAGAACAAAATGTTCCCAATGGTAATCGAAAATAGAGAGCAATGAAAGTGCGAATACAACATTGTTAGCTGGTCATTAAAACTCCCTCTTCCCATATTCTTTTTCTACCCCTGGGGATGACCTCTTGCGCAAGCATAAGAGAATTTGAACTCATTTGTTCCACCAAAATTAGCCTACTACATGGACTTTCCTTGAATTCGGTCTCTTCGTAATGAATTCCTCACTCACTTTGGTGCATTTAATTCGTATAAGCCTTTTCTCCCTCAAATCTGATTGATCACTCAATCTGACAAGCTGAAGTGCGATATTCTCAAGAAATTGAACTGGAAAGCTTAAGACACGTCGATTTGTACGTTTCCTCACGCGCAAATCATGTAAAACTCCTTAGCAGGCATTATGGAAGACAATGTATTGAAATTTCATAAGATTTTTCAGAAAATTTTACCTTTCTGTTTGATAGAAAATCTTTACGACACTAATAAAAAATTCTACAGCAGCACAACAATCATTCATTATTTAGCCCCTCTTTCGTTGCAGTAGTCGTTCGCCAATTCAGGAAACTGTCTGTCAGTTAAGTGAACACTCGATTTCAGTAGGTGGCTGATATCATGACTGTTTTGGAGCTATCATGCCCTAAACATATGATGCACACACTTCGAAATGCATGGTAGTCAAAGTAACACAAGCCCTAAATCCCTTTATAGAAGTCAGTAGAATGCAGATAGACTAAAGCAGTTAGTAAAAAATAAACGACCATTCATCAAACTATTTCTGTGCTGTCTCTACTTATATTATATTTGTATTATGTAGCTGACTTATCAACCAAGCATAACTAATATAATCAAGGTATACGCAAACGAATTTTAGCTATGAAAAGCATGATTTTTTTTCTAGATAAACAACTGCTTCGCAGGAAATTCAATTGCTCTACCTGACGGTGGTGTTTGCAAAAATTTTATGACATGAACAAGGTCTCAAATCTAAATCAGTTGGAGATAAAGTTAGAGAAGTTGGAGAAGCATTGGAGAAGCAAAAAAACTCCATTATAGAAAATGAAGTGCATGAAAATACTCTTTTATATTTTCACAGCCTCGCTTCTCAATATTGCAACAATGTATCCTTACTTCTCACTACATTTTATACTTGCAACATTTCAAAGCTGATTTCGCTTGCAAACTTTCTCCCGACAAGCTCAATTCACCTTTTTTTTTTCAGTGTTACCTGATATCAATTCGAAAATGTGCGACAATGAAAGGAAACCATCAAACAGTTCGCAACCGTGGCCTTCCCCGGCTACTCCGGCTTCAAACGACCTCGACAACATCGAAAAGTAATTCCCATAATTTGATAGCGTACGTGAAACAAATGCCGGAAGATTAATTTTGGGCTATAATTGAGGTTTGTTCGGGAATCCCCACCCCCGCAAACAAACGGCGACTACTGGGGCTTGAGTCGGAATGGGGAAACCAAGGATTGTTTCTACCAAGCCCGGTCCTCATGAGGTGATTGGAAGGTTTTTGCCTGCAAAAAGTAAGTTCATTTCTTGAGGTTCCTCGATATTTCTGGGGACCCGTTGTGAGCATGTTAGCTTCATTCCAACTAAACATGTTTGTACTACAAAATTTTATGCTGCACTTCATAGTGGAACAACTAGTCGCACTATATTACATATCGATTCGATATGTATTGATTTTTGACCACAAAATATGGCAGAGCTCTAGCACCATTTCAAGTGCGAAAATAGACTGTAGAGTTGGAAAACAGCGACAGAAAAAGAAAAATTAAGCTTGGAATACTTCGGTAATTTCCCCTTTGTGATTAACTTCTTAATTCCCTAATCACATTCTCTGATTTTGATCGCAGAAGAAACCTTTTATGAAAGTGGTCGCTAAATTTTGTCGTTTTCGTTCTCAGTGACTTGAGTAGAACAATGCTATTCGAACGGATCTCCATATTTTGCAGCTTTACTACTTCTCTCTTAATGTTACTATGAGTTGTGTTAAATGAAGAGACAGTACACCTCAATAAATGCCTAGGCCAACACTGAATTCGGTAGAACAAAAGAGAAGGACCAAATGGTACAGCATGACTTTCGCGACTTAGTACAGCAAAACGTACAGCAAAACCTGTTGCTGTACCGCTTGGTCTCTTGGCCACCACATGGTGATCTCCATGGGCACATCGGCAGGAACGAGAAGACCAAGGATCATCCCTGTTTATCCAGCGAAAACGATCTGCAATCCTCCTACGCCCCCCGCATTAATGATCGTATGTGATCGTTCATCTCTCCTCCTGCGGTGGCCATGCGATAAGCCGAGCAAAATTGGCTAAGGAAATGTGACACGGCGCTCATTGCAGTAGAGTATGGCACATTAGCAGCGCTGCACACGCAACAGCACCAAATCAGTGTCACATTAGATGTACTGTTCATCACACTATGTCTGTACTGTATTATAAAATTCGCTGTTAGTCTTCACGTGCGCTGTTCTGTGCTAAACGTTATACTTATAATTTACTGAAAAAGACGTTACTAGTCACTAAAATTGTTATCAATCACTAAAATTACTAAATCAACTAATCACTAATTATATTACTAAAAACGCTAAACGTTATAATTAAACTTCAAGCCAGCTTCCACACACAGAAACCTTACCTTGAATACCTTGAATACCTTGAATACCTTGAATACCTTGAACAGCTGTGATTTCATCGATTTCATCGTCCTCTCCATCGATGCAGCTCGCAATTTTTCCATTTGTCGCGATCCTGAGCTCGCCTCATCCGAGCTCAGTAATAATAAACAGTGATAATACGTTTATTGCAACAAAACAATGGTGATAAATAATTTATTGCCCATATAAACTGTGATAATTAATACGGTTATTTTTTGCAACAAACAAACGAAAAACACACATAGGGGTTCAAAAAAAGAACACTGAAATGTATGCCGGAAAAGAAAAAAAGGAACAGAACAACAAAAAAGAAACACAAAGAAAGATAGCAGACCATTTAGGCAGAGAGTATTCGATATTGCGAGCAAATCTAGGTTCAGTGAAATGAGCATTGTTTGGCACTAGTTGGGAAGGTGGTGCTAATTTACCGAGGTGTGTTTTTGAAAGAGGAAAGCATTGACGCACTTATCACCCTTGGCGACAAGTAAATCCGAACGCCCAATTAAGCGATTTTTAAAGAACCTTGGGTGAACTATCGCTAGGTTGTTTTCGTACCTAGAAATGATACCCGAGTTGCCCGTTTAGAAACAACAAAAAGTTGCGATCAGTATTGTTTCAAAAATTCTATATCCCGTTTGTATAGGTCCTCTTAATTCAGCGAAAATTAAATGGCGTAAACAAGTCTCAAAATGCTGAATTCGATGCCCATTGTCCCCCTCCTTACCCCTATCCCTCAAGACAACATTTTCAAATGAGCTGAAATGGCATAGTTTGTAGAGTATGAATCCGAGCACCACAATTCTCTCCGCCGTAGTAATTACACTTTTTTTTTTCTGTTTTTCTACGCGATATCCGCTTTCCCATTTCTGCTTAGCCAAAATTTTCGTTAAACCTTACTTTTTATCTTCTTCTTGCCCATGTCCACCTTCCCAGGAGGCAGAACCTTTACAGAGGTCCAAAAGCACGTATATTTGCAATCGTTAGAGGCGAATTGTTGTTGCCAAAAATTGCCTCAGAGGCGAATCAGAGGCAAATCTACGATTAAATCAAAATTCTCTTTTTGTTAAACGATCAAAAATAAGAAATTCTTTGAGACATTTCGAGAAGATGAAGCACATTGGATGCGAACTGAACGTATTGTGGTTGGCGTGGTCAGTGTTGCAAATATTCGCCGTTAACCTAACATTTTATGGTATGAAAAATACAAAATGGAAACTATTTCTTCCGCATATGATTTTCAGGTAGGTCAACTTCGTATCGTGCTCATTTTCGTTGCTTGAAACTGTTTTTGACTATTTCGCTACGTTACATTCTTCTGGTGCATCTCATCCAACTGATACTTAAATTTTTGCCAAATGTTGAATTCAGCCGAATTATTTTAATGAAAATTATTGGTTGGCTATCAAGGCTTGCAACGTAGAACCATCCATTGCCACCAGCAAACCATTCTCTAATTTTGTTTTGTCCTAAAATGTCGAAGAATTTTCAGTGAAAGCGACCTGGAATTTTTGATGAAACGTTTCAGAAACAGTTAGTTAAAATTCTATTCGATGGGCGCTACCAACCAATCATGATATCACGTAAGCCTGGTTGACGGGGACATTTAAGTCTTAATACTCTTACGGTTCCTCATGTACTATTTCTAATTATTCCCCTCCCATTCCCACCACCATCCGACCTACAAACCCTCCCCTCAAGTCGACTAGCTTTCTTATCTCCTCAAAGATATGCCCAGCTGCTCGTTTTAGTTGCTGCTTTTAGAAGTGAGATCGTTAGCTGTGTATCTGCCCTACAGCATTATTAGTGGATCGAATGTGGCATGCCGCGGCAACAGTTACATAAATTTTGGGAATTCCGAGAGAAATGTTGCAATTACTTTTGCGGCTTCGAAGAGTCAACCAATCCTATGCTAACTTCCCCTCAGTTTTTCTTCTTCGCGTCACCGACAACCTGCAACTTCCCAAGTCAGATGTGCTCTAGGGCATTTTCTTTAAGCAGTATGATTTTTCAGGCTGCTTTGTCTATTATTGCTAGTAACACTGGCGATTATTTTCTTCATTGCTTCTTTCTTCTATATGGGCGTTGAGGAAACCCATTCGTGTGGTGTCTATTTTATTGCGCTTGGCTCAATGACCTCGCTATTCAGTCTATTCTGGATTTATATTATGGTAAGTTGAACTTCCATTAACTCTGAACAATGTTCACGGGTACCATCTCAAAACAAACATTACGATGTTCGTATGGCCACTTCATAAATATGATATTTGACTGGATCCCCTTTTTATTTTTCGCCTTTCTTATTTTATTTTCTATTATCTCCCATTTATTATTTTTGATATTTAATGCGTTCAGTACTTATTTTGTTTTTACCGTAGTGCTTTTTCCCGTTACAAAGTTTTCTTAAAATGCTTACTTCTTATGATTTCTTTACTTACTCCATTTAATGAAATCACCATTATTTCTTGACGTTTTGTTGAGAATATTCTTTATTATTATTCTTTCTAACATTACCTTTTAGTTTTCTTTAAAATATGCACTTATTATCATCTTTCATTTTGCAATCTTATTATGTTCTATCATTTTTTTTTTTGTTCCTCCTTATTTATCAGTAGTTTTTGTACACGACATTACTATTAATTCTCAGTGCAATACGTAGTATCATACAGAGTATTACATTTTAAATACTATTTGCTAAATGTGTAATAAGCATCATTCGAGTGCATAACTTCGTTTCTATGCTTTAATGCCGATTAGGCGCTGTGCCTCTTCAGCAACAAAGCACAAATGCGGACGGTTCATATGTCAGTGCAATCAGCCGTGATACTATTGACGCTAAAAGCGTTGAAAAAAATTCAAATTAGGCGCACAGGTCAACATTACCTTTAAGTAAGTACTTCTTATTGTGCAAAACACATCGCACACTCTGAATCGTAGAATACGTAGAATACGATGAATTAGAAAGCTTGCCTAAAGGATGGCACAAAATGATCGATCTGCAACAGGTTTTGAAACAGCTCTTTGTTTCAGCTCTTCGTCTTGTTTTTGTGACCAGAAGTGGAACTTTTCTTATTTACTTTATGCTTTCTAAAGTTTTTTTCGAAATTTTTGATATAGAGTAGACAGAAAGGTGTGATACTTACTTTCACCCTCCCTCCCCATGAATCTATGTTTACGTCGGGAAAAAAACAATAAACGCACTCCCAAACCGTGCAAAAAAAATTGCCGAAACCAGATTTATGAGATTCGTTCGTTATCGAAAATCGAAAGAGAAGAATGGCGAAAAGAAGACATGGAAGGAAACTGTCATATGAATATCAAATCTTGTATCTTTTTTAAAATAGGGAAACGATACTTGCTGTACACGAGCTGAAACCACGCGTTCACAGTTCCCATCCCAACGGTTCATGGTATGTGTACCTGAAGATAATGGACTACAGCTATACATATTGTGAGCCGCAACAGCTGAGGATCGGCCGACATTAGACTTATTGCCGTATAACTGTGAGATGCAATCATACTTTTCAAAGAAAGACTTCCGTTGATTACTCAAAACAAGCTTGAACGAGGGTTCGTTGCTTCTGAAAGCTGCGCCTTCAAGCGATATCGAACAAAGAGAAAAGAAACAAAGCATAAATAAATAAAAAAGGAAATAACAAATAATTTCATGCTTGCCGTCCTTTCCAAGAACCGAACAAAGTAATTACTATTTGCGATCTGCGTGCTTACAAGCCAGAATGTCAGCCCTTACTTGCATACGGGTCCACCCAACAATAACACCTTCAAGTCGATTAATCAGCTAATTATCGGGGAAATCATAAAACGTGAAAATGACTGTTTGTGACTAGCTGCCAAACTTCTCTGTTTGGCAGCTAGTCATTTTTAGTGAATGCAAATATAATGGCTGTTTTATTTTTGCAGGTTTGCCAACTGCGATGTTGTCAATTCGTGAAGCGTTCCGCAGAAACTGGGTTTTCAGTCTCAACCACTCGACCGCTAGGACCGCCGACATTGTCACTGAGTGATGCTCGGCCAGCAACAACACCATCAGCCGCACCTCCCGTTCGCCAGTTACCACCTCTAAGGCATACCTATCATCGAAGAGCACCACCCGTCTACGGTGAGGCAACCTACGGTGATTTCCCTGTAAAAACTGGATAATTGTAGCGGTACTGAAACAGGAGTCGACTCGTTCAGTTTTCAAAATGGTGACATGCTAATGAATCAATACAGTACGGATTCATAAAGCTAGCGAAAGCATTGAGCGAAATACAAACGAAAATTTTGGTTCAATGATCCGCCATTTACATATTCGCGCTTGTTTTGGTAAATTGGCTGATCCAAACCTCGTCAGTGCTATGCGAAGCACTTGTAAGAAAAGTTGCGATCCGATTACAGTGTAACCCTCCGTGTGTATACAAAGAGGCGAAATAAAATGTTAGGCGATGAACTTTTGATGTTTAAAAAAAATGACGTTTGGTTAAATCTATTTCGTTTTGGAGACAAAACAAAAGCCATCTTCAGTTTACGTCCGAGTTATAGCAACCTTTAATGCAAAGCTTTGGCGTATAAAATACATCACATACCCCCCCCCCCCCCCCCCCCCCCCCCCCCCCCCCCACGCCTCCCTCTGTGTTCATTTCAATTGATGTGTGGTAGCACTACAGAGCTTAGACAACCATTTTTAGTCGTCATCGAAAATAGATGGACTCGTTGCTGGCATTCATAGAAGACACATCAAGTTGTCATGTACTGTGAATAAGGTTTTGCGTTTCAAAATTCGCTGATATTTTCGCATTGCGCATCATTCATCATAAAAAGGAGATTGTTTCCGTATTTGATGGCAGCAAAAACGAGGAGAAGAAAATCGTAAACGTAACACTTGCGCCGAGTATCTTACGTCTGCGCACGATGAACGTCTGACGCACGAATGATGCTCGCTTAGAACGCGTAATTTTGCTGACGTCCTTCCCCCTAATGAACTTTCGTGAAATTTATTTTTTCAAAAACAACAACATTCGTCGCAGCCATCTGTGCTCAGCCTTAGTGGATCGGTCTAAAAAAGTTTAAACCTGTCTAATTCAACTGTTTCGAGTTGTCGTCTTCTATCACGATATCGTCAACCTGAAGTGTCTCTCTTGCAAGATTTATGGCATTTGAACTTCAAAAGATTTCTGGCGAAACGATTTGGGAGAGGATGAAACAAAACGACATCAGCTTGTTTAGGCATCCCAACACAGATGCTCCACAAAACGGAGAACTACGTGGCCGACCACTGTCGCTCACTGTCACCTCATTGTTACTTACTGATATATTTTAATCCTTCCACATCCATAGTCGCCGGTGACGGGGAGGGAGAACTTCCGCATATTTTTTGACAAAATTCATTCCGTTTATTGAAATTTAAACTTGATTTCAAGATTTTTTCCGTAACTTTTTGGAAGGTTGATCTTCTTCCCGCAGCAAAATGCATCGTGTTCTGCTTTCTTTCACGTCACACAGTCATTTACAAACAACGTTGCAGTAGTAACTACTTCAGGCGTGGTAGTGGACAAGAAATGAAATCCATTGGACGCTGTGGTAAAATTATTGGAGACAGGGTTCGGAAGTACCGCCGTTAGCGCTATAAGCCAGAAGTTGTTATTCAGCGACATATCTTCGTTGTCTGATGTAAAATGCTGGGAGAAATACAAATGGCTTCTGATAGCTATGTATCTATATTTAACACAAGAAATTTAAGCAGACCACGGGTGTTATTACCTTAAATCCATTGAATTTTCATAAACCTACTTTCCAGAAGCCTGTTTCAAAAAACAAAAGAAAAATTAACAAAATAAATTTCTGGTATAGTAAGCCCAGTTCTACATAGAGTGCAACATTAAGGCCTCCATGTTTACAGTTCGCACAAAATTATACTATAATATGGGGGGGGGGGGGGGGGGGGGGGGGGGGGGGGGGGGGGGGGGGGGGGGGGGGGGGGGGG
>JPKZ01001038.1:260255-297584 GCA_000803305.1 Toxocara canis
GCAAAGTCACAGGGAGCTCTAAGATCGAATGAATTAAGGCGACTTTCGAATATCGAAATATTTTGCTCTTCAACTATGCTAAGAGGGAGACGAAGACAAAGTTATTCGTATTCCAAATACGAGTAACTCTGAGCTGAAAACTGTAAAAGATGCTGTTTATAGAATACGTTTTACCTACCAATTGATGGCTGTGTCCCCGTAAATCGTACGGAAGAACGTTAGAAAAGAGCCTAACGACTTTATGAAATCGACTCTATGGTACTCTAATGTTTCGAGGTCAAAAATCTTTGACCGACTCTGATAGCCAGATGAGAAGGGTCCAAGGAGCAACTTAAGAAAGGCCTTGCGATTAAAGTATTCTTGAATGCTTTTAACAACCTTCACATCAGAAACAAGATAAGGGGATCACAATTGAATGAAGTATTCCAGAATAGGTCAGCAGTAGACTAAGTAAGTCTTACTAAAGTGCTCGAGGCACCTGTGTCGCAAGGCTCGCGGAGTGCAATTTGCAACCCTGAAAGCTTCCGAAGCAAATTGGGGACAGTGCAAATTGCAGTATATTTTTGGACTGATTTCCACATGAAGATCGCGGATCCCGTCATTAACAGATAGCAAAAACCAAGCCGTCTAACATCGCAAATTTACGAAAAATTCACTGTACTTCTCGGTGGATGTGCTCAACTGGCACAGTTTTAATTATTCACAGAGTTGATCAAGACCGACATGAAAGGCTTGAAAGTCGACAGTAGGGCCATGCAATGGCCGACATATTTTCAAACTGTTCGCAAATATCTTGTACTTACTTGAGAGACTGTCCGTGAGAATGTTTATACAGAGCAGGAACAGAAGCCTGTGAGTGGTGAATGTGAGTGTAGAATGTGTGAGAAAGGCCACTGACAATGTGCGAACGAAGTATCTCTTACTGCTCACTTCCCTTCTCCTGGAAGACTGCTATAATCACCCCTTTGCCAACGCAGTTCCCTCTTACATGCGTTCACAATTACCCTCCAATTAGCCTGACGTCCTTAGTATGCAAGGTGATGGAGACTATTGTTAAGGACAATTTGTTTGAGCACCTATTGAAATACAATCTAATATACCCAGGCCCATATGGTTTCTTGCCATCTCGATCAACCATTTCCCCGTTAATAATCCCAATGAGTGGCTGCATTGGCACAATTCATCGCAGAATTTAGTCGCTCATTTGTTCTTAGCGGGGAATTCTGGCAGAAATCTAACGCCTCTGTTGAATGCATGACGGAAGAAGTCTGCGAACATATCACACTTCACAGAAATTATGGACCAAGAGGTTCCCTTCCCGAGATGATTTATTGTCCGGTACTGAATCGAAATCTTGGCTGCTTAGCTTCCCTTCCCTACTTTTACGATCTATTGTCCGGTATCGAATCGGAATCATTGTTGCTTAAGTTCCCTTCCCTACTTTGCCGATCCATTGTCCGGTGCTGAATCGAAATCATGGCTGCTTAGGTTCTCTTCCCTACTTCGACGATCTATTGTCCGGTACTCGATCGAAATCATGGTTGCTTAGTGCGTGCTTTTTGAAAAATTTTTGCGGAAGTGAAGCTGCTGAAATGCGACAATGTATAAATAGCTTGTTGATGGATCCATTACCCAGCGGGCCAGCAACAGCACCGCATGATCGATGCTCTCTGCGATGATCGAAAAATGTTCTTTTTATGGCCAGAATTGTTGCTAAAATGCGTATTCTAGTTTTGTTTTGCAAAATCATCTATGCAAAGAAAATCGTTAAAAGAATCATATATATACCTAACAGTGAAATTTTAAAAAAAAGGACAAAGAATCTGTGAGGGAGAAAAGTACTAGAGGCGAAACAGAAAAGCTGTGCTTCTTGAATCGAAGGAAAATGGCTTAATGAAAAACATACGGTGATCAGCAAAAAAAAAAATAGCTTAATTTTATCACTGCATACGTTTGTGCTGGTCAAATTTACCAAATTCTTCATTCGCTTACATATATTTTCCACTTTTTTTCTCGCTGAGATCTCAACACCAAAAACAGTTTTTTTTTTTAAATTTGAGATTTACTTTTTTTCATTTTATAAATCCAAAATATGATTATTGAGCTAATAGTGAGATTATCGATAAACGATGCGATGAACGGATATTTTCCGCTGAAATTTACGAGCAATGATCCTAGGCGAAGAGCGACGATAAATTGCTGAGATTCAATGCGATTCAGAATTCGTTCTCTGATTACGATGACGAAAGAGAAACGTGGATTTTAATGGAATCTTTTTTTGCTTTAGAAATCCCTCGTTTGCTTAAACGAATAATCTTTAGAAAATGGTCATATGTTCGGCTTGACTATGATGTGTTCGTTGGGTCTAAGCGGTGCAGACAGCTTTAGGATAATCCGACTTTTTTTTTTGCCTGTTGAATGAGTGACTGAATGAATTGCATTGTTCACGAGATAGAGGAGATCTGCGTCCATTTGAAAGCATTCGTCCATTTGGCTGTCAGTATTTGTTTTTTTTTTCTTTTTTCTTTTTTTCTCATTCTACGTTCCACTGATTTCATTTCGTATTTCCTCGCATACGCGTTTATTGAAAATGTTTCGTCGAATGGTTCCTCTCAGTGAGCGCTCAACGAAATTCAATTAAGCGCTCTCTTTAGAAAGTCACCATCGTTAGAATAAAACGAAGGATTATTAGAAATATTCGTTGTAATTTTTTATTCGACGTTCCAGTACTTTATATCACTTTTTATTACATTATATCACTTTATATCCTTATTAATACTATTCATTTGTGCTGCAACCTGCTAAATTCTGGTTTTTCCTCATCAAAATTTTGCCGTCTGCGTATTCCACAAGATCGAATAGGGAGGGTCTCCAAACGCTCGGTAAACCGAGTTTGTTATTGCGCACTTAATGTTCGTCAATCGAGCAATACTTTGAAGTATGATACTGCGCGTTATTTGCAAGAGGGTTGTCTATATGAGTTGGCGGTCAAGCAACATAAAGAGATATCTATGTATCGCACACTTCAGTGAAACCTCATTTGTATGATGTGTACGTTGAGTGTAAGGCACTTGTTGAAAGAAACTCCAAGAGTGCTGTTCAGCGATTTCCATGTGAAGATATTTAAACTATGGAAATTTGTGCGTTCATTATAAGGCACGTTACTCTGCCATTTTCAACTCAACCACACGGTTCATTTGAGCATTTGCACTAAACAAACAGCTGTTAGGTGTGCAGCAGTTATCTCAATCCGTATACGAATAGTAAAGTTATTTGGACGTTTTCTGTAGGGTACCGCTATTCAGAATGAGTACTTTCGTATCCGAAGTGATTACAGCCGAATAGAAGTAATTTACTAGTACCTGAACGATGAGATTTTTGAACGTTTGAATACATCCATGCGAACTATGGATATGTATGTGCTTTAATTTGGAATATTAATTTGCACACAGAAAGCTTCAGCGTTCGAAAAATATCTCGATTAAGCGCATTCGTTTCAATATCCAGTCAGCTCGAGTCGACACAAAAAAAGCGCAAAAATAGCCCTCGCAGTATCATAGGTCATGGCATTTCGGTAGTACGAAAAATGATTGTTCGTTTGAAGGCGAAATTCGACAAGAAAATTGCCAATTGCAAAGAGGAATTTATCGTTATTTGGCGAGTTGGCTACAACTTTTTCTCCTGCACGCCTCATTTGAAAGTCATTCAGCGTTCTTCATACACGAAAATGTACCAGGGATGGAAACACCGTATTACCAGTACTGGAGCGCCAGAAGGATGCGAAGTTTGCGGATCACTTGAGGGGGCTAAGCTCATGCTATGCTCTTCCAAAATTTCGATTCCGTGCGCAATTCTTGAACGACGGAAGAGATTGTTTGAATAGCATTAGTAGGGCCCGATTTTCAGAGTTAGAACAAACATAGCATCATATCAATTTTTTGAAAAACTGTAAGCAAATTGTACCATTTTTTCAACTATACTTGCACTGAAAATGCGCTTTGTACAGAGGAGATTCAAAGTAGGAGGTCACTGCGTTTTTCCACCCTCAAGTTTGATTGTTGGGTCATGAGTCGCCTCGATTACAGTCTGTTGGAGATGAAGTGTTCGTTTGAGAATGCAGCGCTGAAGTTAAATATTTCACGAATTCAATAGGGATGAGGCATTGTTTTACGCTCGCAGCACTGTTTTTTTTTGTATTTTTTAAAAATTTTATATTTTTCTGCATATTGTATGTTGTTTTGTATATTGCACATTTTGCATATTGTATATAAGTATATTGTATATAACTTATTATCCTGCATATTTTTATATTTTTTGCATATTGAATACATTTAAATTCAAATTTTATATTTGTGTATTTATATTTTTTTGTACAATTTCTCTATTAAATTCCGCTTTTAAAGCGCTCATTTATTTCCCGTCTTCTTAATTTCTATTTCATCATTCTTTATGCGAAATTATTTTGTATTCCGTCCTTTTTTATGCAAACGAATGAATGCTTTTAAGGGCGGAATTTGAAGAAGAAGAAGAAGAATAGTCTTTATTAACATGAATAAAGAAAGCTGCACATGGCAGAATGTAAGAAGGCATATAACATAACCGTAGCGACACTAATGTGCGGGCATACGATTATGCGAATTGTAAATGAAGGCACATAAAGGGCAAAAAACGAAAGCATCGCAAAGAAAGAGCAAAAGTGGCAAAAAAGAGTTGTATAGAGAAATTTCTTTAGAAATTCTTGAAAATCAGACTTTTTACAATTCTAAATGTATGAAGAATAGATGAAAGTGTGAACAATGGAATTTACGTCCAGATTTTGCTTCTTCAGCGTTTTTTTCTCTTTTCAACAATGTATTGCCGCTGATATCACATCTGTTCGAAGTGAGTGACCTTCAAACTATACAGCATCAGAGCAGAATTTGTAGCCTATCGCACCCCATCTAGTGGTTTCACGAAGTGATTCAGGAAGGCTATGATTCAGGAACGGTATGATTCAGGAAGGCTATAAGTACCCGCGGTATGATTGGCGCGAACTAGTCGTCCGAATAGGTCAAATGCTGTGAGACATCTGAGAGTGCGGTATGAAACTGAGCATCCAGAGCTGTCGAAAGCATTCAGTCGTCTGAAACGGTCAGTAAAGCGAAGTTTACCGCTAACAATGCTTGAAGGTCGTGGAGGAAGTTAGGTAAAGGAGCTCAGGATAGCGCAGAAAAAAACGGTGCATAAAGGTTCTCTAGAAGCTGTTAGCGCTATTGGCTTGTTTCTAAACTTCTTATTAGGCCATGACTCCCACAGTTTTCGGCTGCTCTGAATCCGCGACTCGTCCTCTGAAACCTCCGAGAAGATATTTTGCTGCCTGCTGAAAGGGTCATTGAAAGGGTCAAGGCGAATGTTGTGGCAAGTGTGGAAGCTTTGGTTGGGCGTCTGTCACTGTTGACATTTGGAGCTGTGAAAGTGTTAAGATTCCTTGCGGCAACGCTCCGTTATACTGAGGATGGGTCTCCGAAAAATGCTTTCCTTGATTTGAATAAAACAAATGGACATCACGCGCAGGCGACTAAACGAGTTTGTCTGAAAATCTTGAAAATCGGCGATACCGACGATTCATTGATGAACAGAGCGGTTTTAACTGACCCAGACGCTTTTAAAAAGTGTATGCTTTTAAAAAGAAATGCGATGTGCTGCGCATCGAAAAAGAAACCGCAGACTGCGACGAGGTAGTGGCAGTATTGGCTCGGATGACGAGGAAGACGATGAATCTACCATCTTACATAGTCGTATTTTTAAGTTTGATGGGGTTGAAATCAATAACTTCGAAGAGGCTGACGGCATGATCGAGCTTGATATGCTAATTCCAAAAAATTGTATTTGACCGTAATTTCTTTCAGTGCGGACGGCGAGGCCATAAGAGAACGGTACTTCAACTGTTTTTGGTCTCCTTCTTTGATATGCCTTTATCTTCCTACACTGATTATGCATCCCTTCAAAGAAGTCGCTCCTTTTCAATTACGAATCGTTTATATGCTGGAACACGATAACGCCTATCTAGCTAACCTTTTAGATGATAAAAAGAAGGCCACAGGGACCTCGATGAGTGTGAAGTTTGCTTGAACGATCGCCGTTGTCAACTCCATCCCGTCTACAGTTGCATTCGTCGCGTCTTTGATGGAAAAAATGCCGTTTATTTCGGAATTCATTTCTGTGGCTAGCTTTCATCGTTTCAACAGCATTCATACTCTCGTGTCAGACGCCTCGGATAGCTTGGCTTTACTGTATCGATCAATAAACGTATTGCAGTATGCTTGTGCCATCTTTTTACTACTTCGTGCAGTACTGCACCAAATCAATAACTATGACTATAGTATAATAAAACTACGTTTGGTTTTTGAGAAGATCGTAGAAGCACGGTATCGTACCATTCTTGGGGAAAAAGTTCAAGTACAGTATTATACCAAAAATTTTGGTACAACGGTATCACTGATAGGAACCTGAACAAGGAGCAGGTTCCCAGAAACCCAGAAACAAGTAAAAGGAGCTTTTGTTTGTGTGGGATTTTCGGGAAAAAGTGAGTCACCGTCGAAGTTCCTTTTTCCGGAGATGAACTTTTTGAAAAAGAGGCCGATCACAAGGAGAAAATGGTATAGCTGAGGCAGACATAAAGCGTTCGACACAAGCTCTTTATTCAGAACCACACTGATAATTTCAGTGCGATGGTGCCATGCTCAGAACTCGGAGGATGAACAGTTTCAAGCGCAGGAATGAGTGCTAACGTTGAGATCGAATCGTTAGGAACGTTTTATTTGGCTCGAACTTTAATTTGCTAACGAACTGTACCGCGCTGAATAAGATCATATACAGTTGTATATACATTTAGCACATATCATATACAAACAGCACAAGTCAGATACGAGCAAATTGTCAATAGCACAGATTGTTGGTGAAAATTAAAATGCTTTTAGAGGCTGATTGTCAACTTTGAACAGGTGCAATAGGTCAACTACAGATAGCAGCAATATGCCAGATAATTGTATTCGGTGAACACTGTAAACACCGTGCTACTACTATTGTAGGTGATGATAATGCACGAAGGTATTTATTATTGTGCGAACAAGTTTTTCAATATCTCTTCGCTACCGCCAGTGGAGCACTGCGCACTTCCTCTTTCATTATCCGTTAGTTTTGCTATCCTGAATGTTGACTGCAAAATCGAAGCGATCTATTGGTATGCGGCTCAAACGTATTCGGCTGAATTGTATGCCATGTCTTGGGCAGATTTCGACGGCAGAAAACGGGCTATTGAGTGGTTTCGATCACGAATAAGATAGCTGCTGCCAAGCTGTGATAGGTAATGAGAAAGAAGACTGCACACGAACCATGACAGTGTGCACGTGTCATGCGTTTTTATGTGTGGGCAGCCCTCGATCTCCTACACATTAGCTTCCCCCTTGCTCTTCCTCCCAAATCGGAAAGTAGCATATCCCACAGGTAGAACGCTCCTTTTTACATGAAAAACGTATTTTCTGGTGCGGCTATTTGGATATAGATATAGCCTTTTCCGATAGGAGGATGGACCCCATATCTGCTGCTGAATTTTCGATCGGTCGCTACCCATGTATGTAGATTGATGCAGAAATGGGCTTTCGCATTTCACGTCACTGAGGAGCACTATGGAAATGAAATTGCAATTGCAAAAGTAATGACAGGCGTACGCGGAATTGCAAAAGCACAAAAAGTGTTTTCTCAAAAAACTCTTATTTGCCATTTGTGTTCAGTTGTTGACACATACACTACTAACTGATTCATAGCGACACTTAGGCGCTTCGCATGTTTCGCCGATCCGAGCAAATTTGTATTGCATTCGCCTTATTCTGCTCATTAACAATCGATCAACCGGTCGTCGAAGTGTTTAACCAAAAACTCATTTTAACGCATTCCTGTGATCTGCTGTATTTTGAGTTTGCCCACGTTAACGCAACAATACAATTACCTTTAAACGTTTTTAGCTTTTCTCGAATTCAATGGTTATAATGAAATGGGTTTAAATGACTGCGATTATATCAGCAAATTTCGTTTCTCCAGCTCCAACACTTTGCGAGTTCAAAGTACTCGACAGGCACGCAAAATACATAAGAACAAGCATGATTTCATCATGAAGCACTTCGTAGCTGCAAGTTTGCAAAAGCGCGTAAAATTGCACGATATTTCTTCTTGGGCGCTTTGGCAAATTTGCGATTTGCAAAGTGCATTATTGCAATGTTCATGCACATATATGCATGCATGCATGTCTGTCTTATATTCTCAACTTGTGCACTATTGGAGCGAGAGATACGAGTTTTGGTTGTCTAATCTACACCCTAGGACACCATTTCCTGGGCCCAAATTCATCTCCTACGTCTAATTTCAAATAATTTCATCGGCCCCACGGAAGCACCCCTAAAAAGGCTAACTAATTTGCATGCATTGGCATCCACTCGGACTGCATGTCCGACCGGTCGAGTCGCACAGAGGGCGTAAAAAAAGATGTGCGTTCTCAGTATAATTTCATATTTCATCAGTTGGGTCTCCCAAAATTGGAATTTTCATCCTTTTGATAGCAGTCTATGGAACCGAATAGCAAGTTACCTTAGCGCATGCTGTTGTATTTGCCTCTTGGCACGCATTTTCACTTGTCTATGAGCAAGCTTCAGGTTCATAACGCGCAAATATGCTATTGCAAATCTCTTTCTTACGATTAGCTTTCGAATCGAATCGAAACTTTTATTTAGTCGGTAGGCAACGACTACTTTTACGACAAAACAAAGATAATATAAAGGGGTATAGTCAGACACAATCATAATCAGAATATTACGTCACAACACCGCTACTTACCACTATTCAGCTCAATAGTGATATGTAGCTTTTCTGGAAATACTTCTTATCTCCACTGCACAAACTATACGAGACATTATGCTGGGCAGTTCAGAGCTCGTGGAAAAAGATAGAACAAAAACAATATGTGCTTCTAGGGGCCTCATTGTGTTCGATGTTGTGTGCTCGCAAATTGTTTTCGACTGTAGCGATATTTTCGCATTTGGTGATCGTTGGTTTGTCGATGAAATACAAACGCTTAGTTCACCAAATTCACATATACGCATCGCTATTTCATTGCTGTGTTCAGTTCAAGAAGAATGTTTTTTGCCGTACTTTTTTGCTTTCATTCCGTAAAATGATGCAGGCAAATGAAACTTACTCATAACGATGAGCCAAAAAGTTGTTCTGCAACAAGCGAAACAAATTGTGATGTAGATAATTCGGATAGTACTTTCTCAATGAGTGAATACTCTTTTCTAGAACCTGTAGCAGAACTTGAATTGAATAGAAGAGGTCCCTTAGGGTACCATGAAAATAGCGACCTCACCGCTTCACCAGAGCTCACTCATTTGAATGAATCTGTCTTCTAAATATAAGGCTTGCATTTGCGAATCCGAAGATCCGAAACGAAATTTCAAATTCACACCACTACTTCGATCAAAAAATATTGTTATATAGCTAGATGCGTGCGTGCATGAGGCGAATAAAAAGAATCGTTGACGGATGAAATCTTTAAGTGCAGAAGACATGACAGTTTTTTTTTTGCTTATGGTCTACGACGGCGAGTAGTTTCTCGTTGGTTGGGAACGAATCGCATCCTTCGAGCGTCATGAGCGAAAAACAACCCTCAACAAAAGTACACAGTTGATACTTAGATGGATGACAGAAAAGTACTGTTTTCGAGAATTGTTGGTGGGAGCCGTGCATGGCTCCCATCAAGTGGTATTGTTCGCTCGTTCAACTAGCAGTGCCAGCAACAATGTATACCATCAGGTAAATTTGCTACGATTGAACTTCAGTTCGTTTCGCATCGGAATATTCTTTGAAAAGAGAAGTTCAACGGTGATTACATCATTTCGCCAAATGAACAATGTTTATCGCTCGCAGTTGATTCGCTTATGTCACGCAAAATTTGAGAATAAGTTCCTCGAAGCAACAGCGATTCAGTTTGATTGAGCCACTTATTTGCGCCGCTGAACCACATCTTTAATGCACTACTTTCAATCGAATTTCATTTCACTAATTTGCACTTTTTGATCGCCAATTTTTCTAAAAATCTCTCATAATGATTGTTCTATATCGACTTGCAGCTATGTGACTTATCATTGTAATTTTTTAGTGTTCGCAAGAATTTTTTGACGAATTTTTGAAATGAATTTTATTTTGAAAAATACAGCAACTTCGCGAGAGAATGTGGCACTGAAATAAACTAAAAATTTTGCATACTCAATGAACGCATTCATTGTTTTGTTGCCAGAAAGCTGAAGAGTGTAAATGGGGAACTAAAAATACCGTTAGTTGCTAAGACACTTGTTCATCAACAATAATGACTAAATTTTTCATCGGTGATTTGTATGATTGACATTCGCAGACGATAATGATGATGATGATATATAGCCACAAGAAGTGACATATAAGGTTAACCAGAAGAAAATTATTATTATCAAATCTCGTCAAATGATCATCATTTAATTCATTCATAGTGTAATGGGGAACTAAAAATACCGTTAGTTGCTAAGACACTTGTTCATCAACAATAATGACTAAATTTTTCATCGGTGATTTGTATGATTGACATTCGCAGACGATAATGATGATGATGATATATAGCCACAAGAAGTGACATATAAGGTTAACCAGAAGAAAATTATTATTATCAAATCTCGTCAAATGACCATCATTTAATTCATTCATGACGGTTAAAAATATGAATAGCCGTTGTTTTCTGTTGCAATTTGTTTTGAACAGTCGGACTGCGTATGTTAAATTGCAGAAGGTGACATGAAGCGGTGACTATTTTATCGATTTGACGTTGAATTTTTTTTCTAACTTAGCTACCGCGCCTTATATTACTATATAACTTTCGTGTAAGTAACACACGCCTTATATTGTGCATGGATTTCGGTCAGTGATATTTGCGTTCCTGTCTCTTTTGCGGTTTTTAGTGCTCAGTTTTGGTCTCCCATTATCCGTCATTCGCTGGCTGACGATTTCACGCCGTCTTACCCGAAAGCTGTTTGGACTACGTTTTGTTGTTTAGATGTGTGGATACATTCATTCATTCATTGCTAACCTCGCCACCAAAAAAGTTAGATGAGATTTATTGTGCATTGAAAGAGGTGAGCATTTTCTTAAGGGAGCCTTTCTTCAGTACACATCCTTCGTTGTTTTTGCTTCTTCACGCGTTCAATATAGTTGCGATCGTGAGTGCTGCAACATTCTGGTAACTGGAAAGGTGTTCCATTGCGCAGCGATGTGTTCTTGTACTGGGATATGTCGTATGAGTTTTTACAGAATGACCGGCTTCTTGTGGCAATAACAGCACCATTCTATGTACTGGTTATGCTATCACGACCGAGATGTGAACGAGAGGTTCTCGTTGCAACAGTTACCATGTCCTAATTCAGATGCTAGGTGGACAACACTCGATCGTGGTTGTAAAACGCGTCGACAATGGACCGATCCTGCACTGAACACGCAAGAATTTTGAGTTCATGGCTGCAGTTTCGTGAGGACTTTTTACTCACATATGAATGATAGAAATCGATGCCAAATTTTCGGTTGCAGAGATGAGATTTGATGATGAACATCGTTATTTTCGACGAAATATGCTTTATGGGAAATTTTTTTTCGTCAAAATTTAACAAACTCCGAATGTTCAGCAGTTTTTGTGCCGTTCGATTTATTGTTTGTTCTACCGTGCAAAGTTTGTTATGTGGCACTCGGGAGCCACAATGAAACACGTTAAGATCATATATGAAATAAGTGATCAACGTGACATTGTACGCGTTCAATATTAGCGTGGAAAAGTGCATCAGTTGCGAAAAATGTAACCTTCAAGCAAGGTTGCGTTGCGCCCTTTTGAATGCGCTTTATAGCCTTTAATCTTGCGGAAGTTTTCAGCTCTGTTAGGCTTTATTCAAGTTTTGAAACACACTTTTTATTTTCGCTTGTTTGAGGTATGAAATATGGCCGCAGCACTTTGTATGGAAATCACCATCGGATATGTAGTAAGGTATTCGCTATTCATTTAGATCACCTATAATTGATTTTGCGAGATTATGTGGATGTATGAAGTTAGAAATGTGTCATGTAACAACCATGAAGGTTGACGCGTGAATATGTTTGCCGCTGGACGGATCAAATGCCGTACACCAAAAGGGGATCGCTATTGAATTTCATAGCAAAAAGAATTCACAGTTCCTTCTGAGTGCAATCAGCAACGACGATCACTTTCATAGGACTTCACACACTCTTTACTTACTACACAACAAATATGTTTTGTACATAACAAAAACGCATAAGCCACGCATTTTTAGTGCGCATTCGCTCACCGTACCAACATAAAAGGCAAGCGTGAATTGGCAGAGCGTGACAACATACATGAGAAAATGCACATAAGTAAACAGCCTCAGAAGAGTTCGCATTTTGTTCTTGGCGTATGCTACGCCGTACAGGCGTACGCGATACGACAGCATGATCACAACTTAATCATATGCTAAATGAGGTCTTCAGTTTGTTTCATATCTCTTATTCCGAGCCTGATCATGTCATCTATTTATTTCGCAAGGTAGGAGCTTGTATGCGCGCATAAGCCACAAGTACAGAAGAAAGCAATCACAGCTTGCGTCTCTGTCACAAAAGATATCCGCTTTCGCTTCCTATGTTATATGCGTTATGAACTTTATAAGATACGCCCAGCGATACATTCAGCGCATTATGGTCGATTGCTTTCAAACGAGAACCTTTTGTGGATTTAATAACGATAATATTGCAATGTCGACTGCTTTTGTCTCACTCGCAGTGATCGTTGTTGCGTGATGATCGCTTGGCGATTTGTACGGAAACGATGTAGCTGAGACAAATGGCATTGTCAACGAGGATTAAGCAACGTTGCGCTATTATTTCATATTTTTCAGCTCAAATTTTATTCTTTTTTTGTACACATTTCCTAGACAGCAGCCGCATTAGTTCGTTTGGTGTTCCTTGCATAATAATATTTCTCATTCAGCTAGTCCTATTGGCAATTTTTCTTCATCTACCTATGTTACCTCTCTGCATAGGACCTGAAGAAACTCTTGCCGTAAAGTTACAGTTACTATCGAACTTTTATCTCAAGTATGTGTATTCGCAATCAAACGTTCCACTTAAAAATTCGCTTAACGGCATTTTCAAATCCACTGTAAATCGGAAGCAAAGCAGCAGATAAGGAAGGTTCAGACGACTCTTCGGATGCCACCGACAAATAAATTATCCAAATGGCAATGATATTGGGAATCGAACGATGGACAAACCTTGCGAAATTTTTTAACTTGTGTTATTTTTTTTTCAAAACTGGAAAGGGTGACATTTTCTCACAGTAACTTCTATAAGAACTAAACTTCTTAATTGTTATTCGTTTTATGAGATAGCATTACCTATGAAAGCCTTGATCTTTTTATCAAAATTGCATTTGCTGATCTTCGGATTAATATCAAAAAATTGTTACCGTGGAGAGATCTTATTTCTTATATGAAAAACTCGTCATTCGCGTCACACAAATGATACTTGTTTTGCGCATTCACAAACTCATGTTTGCGAAGTATATATATATATATATATATATATATATACTTCGCAAACGTCAGTTTGTGAATGTATATATATATATAATATGTATATGTGTATATATATAATTATATATATATATATAATATGCATAGGCTCGTACATAAAAAAACGAATTTGCAATTGATAATTTCAACGGTTGGTGAGTTTGAGAGGGTGAATGATTCGTTATGTTTGATTTTCTTGTTAACAGTTGGTGTAGGTGGGTAGCTTATGTGCCAGAAATGAGAAGGCACTTATCACGGTAGCAGCTTGGTGAGTGCTCGAATTCGGTTTTTGAAACGCTCGTGAGAAATATGTCAAGGACAGAAAGCACAAGTTTCAAATATGATGTAAAAGCTTCACTTAACTGTTTAAGCAGAATACTGTTATGCGCCACAACAAAAATGCGTTCATGCAAAAAAATAGCTTTCCTAATTCATTCTTTCTCGTCCCCCCAGACGATATGGATTCAGTTAGACTGGGCTTCCGAAATGTCGTCGAATGAAGACATCGCCAATAATCATTTGACTCCTCCCACCGTTCAAGGCGCTTTTAAGATGTGATCTGGACTTACTTAATTGGTCAGAGGCTTGAGATCAGATTCAATTTGCCCTAACCCACTGTTAGAAGCAGTAAATTTCTTCTTGTCTTCGTGTTGTTTTTCTCACTTCATTCATCACTTCCATAATGCTACAATTGTTTATGTAACACCCACATTTGTTTCGTTGTTATTTAGCGCATAGAAAGTATCCCTTTATATATAGTCACGACGTCGTTCTGACGAAACCGATATTCGTGGCTGTCGTAGAAGTGATCAAAATTGAGAGCCGATTTCTTTTTATGTCCATATCTAGGTGCTTCTCCCATTACTGCGCAACTTTCATTACCTTGCACGTAGATGTCGGGTGAAAAACTGTGATCCTGAGATGCTCAATTTGATAACTGTCATTGATTCAGCTAATTATCAGAAGCCATTACAGCAGCAATGCTTGAACACTGTATCGGTGATGTTTTAATGGTCGCCAAACGATGAAGTACTGTTTGCCCTGTTCGGGCAATTAGAGCGCAATCATTTCGGCTTCATTCGATTGCATCGTATTTTAGAAATTCGCGCATTCATAACGTTGTAAGAATGCAGTGAGGTTTTCAAATATCCTCAACAATGTGGCACATGGAAAAGTAGGTTGTTGCTCGATCATGGCATTTCGGTTTGCTAATATTATCACTTTGCGAAAAATTCCATGAGAGTCGTCTGTTCTTCGAAAAGATCATTTGGCAAAGAGAATGTATGATGCAAACAGCTATGGATTCGGAGAACAGAGTTGTCAGAACTTTTTTTTTTGAACAATAGCTAATACGACCTTTCCGGCTGTAACCAATTGCTATATGTATTGAAGTCTTTGACACTCATACGATTCAGCATTTCAGAGATTTAATATGATTTGGAGCAGCTCATCAGGTTATCATGATGACTTTGAGCCCGGCTCAGTTTATGATGTAATGATGGGCTAACATCACTTTCGGGTTACCGTCATGAAGACCGCTTGCTTCAGAAGAAAATTTTGCAAAGCAGAATGCCATTAAATGAAGTGAGATCTCGATTCATATTTGCTCGCCATTTAGTTAGTTGTTAGTAGGGCAGTGTGTTCGAGGTAAATCTAAGATGAGTTTGTCTGTTTCTCGGTTGTAATGAAGACTAGTGATGCCATCGTAACAAAAAGTATAGTACTTTTCGTACTGTACTTGTACTTATACCGGGTATAGTACAGTATCGTACCAAATTTAAATAAAAGATAACAGAACAGGTCACATTTCGCAACCGTTTAGAGTTGGTTACAGTGGCCGCTAAGCTTTTGAAGGATTCAGGCGGAATCATTGATAATTATCTAGCAAACTTCGGAAATATGCAAGCATATTGCCATGGAGCATCATTCTACTAGAGCCTTTTCAGTCTTCTTTTTCATTTTTTTTCGCAAAAAAAAAGAGTAGGTGCCAATCACAAAACGCCCAAACCTCAAGTAACCGTCTGTCTGAACAGCTGATCAACCAGCTGTTAATTCAATTCTATCCAAAAGTGCAATCGGTTACTTACTCCATTCACTGTCATCTTATAGGTGTAAGTGCTTGATCATCGTTACGGATAAGAAGTAAAACTGAGACGCCGACATGATGTTTTAATCTTGAACGTATCTTTTAGCGAAAGCGTGGTCATGCAGCCAGTGATTAAAATGACGTTAGGGTCAGAGAAGTACGATATCTGTTTTGGCGATTCACTTTTTAAACTAATCGGGTTCGTAAACCCGTCTCCTAAACCTGTGATCCAAATATCTCCTAAAAATTCTAATTTATACGTCTTGGTAGACTTACAATTTGGCATATCGCATTGTTTCGACGTCATATCGTCGTCTACGTCTCTCTAGTTTTTACAAAGGAACCAGCACAGACCCAGTTATAAAATTTGTTTGGTTTATTCTGCAGCCTTGTATCACCTTCTTTTTCGTTTTCAAATCAGTTTACCGATTACCGACTTCGAAGAAAGTTATAATACGTTAGAAAGGGCTATAACTGCAAGTCGACAGTTTCTGAAAAGCTGTTAAAAATTCTGCATGTATTTTAATTTGGAAGGATAGCAAGTATAGCCGATTAGATAGATCATAGAACAAATGGAACGCACACGAGAATGCTGCTTATCTGTCGACGCACCCGGTTTAAAAACTGTCTGCACCTGATAAAGCTCCAAATTGAATTTTACTAGTCCGCTTCTGCTTCTTTTATTCTTCTCCTAATGATCCTTTTGTTCCACCTGAACAGTTGAATGTGAATTTGACCTCGGTAACAAAGTAAATGCGGCAGCTTTCTAAACACTTTTGAGGGCACATGTATCATCCGCTTTTGCCTTGGCAGAGGAATTGTTTCCAAATTGAGAATAAGTCTTAGAGTGTAAATTAAGCTAAGAAATTCGTAACTGTGGCTTCGGTTTTGAAACTAGCCCGCAGGCGGATAGATTACACAAACGCTTCCAGACGTAAGCACAAGTACTAAAACACCACAATGCATTTTTTTGAATTGCAAATTTCTTAAGGCGTATAAAATTTATGCTTTTATCTATCATTTTCATATTGCAATTCGATCGATATAAGCATATTGCAAAAAAAATTTGTTTCCGTTCATAAATTTCTAATGTTTACCAATAACTGGCGGCTCCCTTCTGCCATATCCATACGAACAGCGGCCGATATGATCGCGCTTTTTCGTTATATCACTTTGCTACATTCTAGAAAAGTTTTGTGCGTTCCGAGATGAAGCGTTTTATCAACCATTACTTAGTTGCCTTTCAGCCTAATTGCATTAAGTGAACCAATAATGGTTAGATTTTATACAAACAACGCAAAATGAAGGTAATCTAGTGTCGTTGTCAGCAAAGTAGCATTCAGTCTCGATAGAACTCGAGAAAAAAACGTAACGCAGAATCACCACATATATGGGCATAGGCATGCAAGTGCTAATCGACCCAAATCAACATATCGCTCGATGAATTCAACATACATTCCAAGAAACTCAAGCTGACATACTTCCTCTAGGATTGCAGATTTTTTGCGCGCATAAGCGAGACGTTTTGATGGCTCACCAAACGAAGCTTATTTAATTCGATCAGATTGCTTTATAGGAGATTTGGAAGCATGAAGTCTGGAAGCATAAGGTCTGGAATCATGAGGTCTGAAAGCATGAGGTCTGGAAGCATGAGATCTGGAAGCATGAATTCCACCAACACTTCTTTATCAAATAAAGCATACTGAAACATACCTGTGCCGGTCTTTTCTTAGAGAATTCATAGCCTTCCGTTCTTTTTTTTTCTTTTTCTTAGAACTTTTCTCAGTCCATAATATTTTTTTAGAATTCACAGCTCCTCACTGCTTTCTCCAATCATATAAATTTCTCTCCTTCACAGTATTTTCAGAATGTGTATGTGAGGTGTTAGATGGCACAAGACACCTTACAAAGATTTTTAGAAACACGGCCCATTTTGGAAGGGAAGTGGAATGTCTCTTGAACCGGAATAGCGAAAATTTCGAATCGTCGGATATTGCGAAAATGGAGTGTATTTGAAGGGCACAGTTAACATACGGAGTGGCTTTTGCATCGTATCTGCAAAATGAGAAGAAACTGAACTTTCGGAGTGTGCGAAGGGGAGGTACTATATTGAAGGAGGTTAAAATGAGATTTTAAGGATTGCTATGCTCTAGTTATCCAATGACAATACTGCTCATTAGTTTGTAGTGTATGTCGTGTTGAATAGGATTGTTATTGCACAACAAATATAAATCAGAACAACGATTCTTCATTAATTGCCTTTGCTTCTTTAATGAGCTTACTATCACTTGTGTGAAAGTGTTCAGCTACAACCGTTCATGTTAAAACACTGATGAATACCTTCCGTGCTGAAGTGACACAGAAGGTAATGTTTTTGCTATGAATGTATTCGGAGCACTCATTCTTGACATCATACGAGTGAATTTAGTTGAGCTACAACTGTAGTCGACATAAGAAAGCTCAACGATTAGTCTACTGAGTTAAAAGTTCGCGGTATTCGCAAAAGCCTATTTGTATGATACAATTTATTTTTAGGGCGGTATTATTTTACAGTAATACTTGTAATGTGCTGTTGAAGTTCCTAATTGAAGTATTATTTTAATTGTGGTGGTGAACGTTTTTTTCTTGAGGTATCACAGCGTCGTTTGCGAACAAGTAATCCAATGGGTAAGACGATCAGCTTACTCGTTTGCTTATCGATCTTCTCAGACGAGTATTCCGAAATATATATCTTTCTAAGTATTTTTTAGCTAGTCAGCGGTATCACTATTATGAGCTTTTTCTCACTGACTCAATAAGCACAAAAATACGTTTACGCCGACATTTGATGGATTGATGTCTATTGTCTTTAAAACATGTAAATTCGATTGCGTGCTGGCTGAGCAGCGAAAAAAACGCGCAAGCAATACACTGCCAATAGTTTCGTAAGTTGGATGTTGCAAGTTTTTGTACCGCAAAATTTCCTTTCTGGTTCCGAGTTTTTGAAACTTTCGGCAGTTTTTTTGCTGCAACCTGAGGTTCCGGAATTCATTCCCCTTCGTTTGAGCATTCGTTTCCCCCAACGATGCATTTTCCACCTACTGTTGGACTCACTTACACAATGGTAGCGACTTTGCAACAAATTCGTATAGCTTCTGATAGCACATAATCGACGAAATACCTGCAATATAAACTTCTTTAAAACTACTTCGGTGGCGACTAACTCTTCAGCTAGCGGGGCTATTGTCATAAGAAATGGCAGTGAAAGCAGAGAATGAACGCTGACAAAGTGGTTCTCGAATAGCATGTTTCTTTGAAAGAACCGCCGATTGTTGCTCGTCGCTTATGAGGGCAATTGCCCATTCGACGGACAGGTATTTCATTTAAGAAAGCTAGATTTTTTTCTTATGTTAACTGTTCCAAAGTCCTTTTTGAGTTTACATTTCAAATGGTAAAGAGACTTCACTGTGGAACTTACAAGAAACTTTATGCTTTTCTTTCATTCACAAGACTTTTGCCAGTAGTGGCAGAAAAACTCATCTATAAACTATGTTTTGTTTGAACCATTTTTCGCTCTTGCTCACTGCAGCTTTTCGTTCTGAATTGTTTGAAAGTTCAGAAAACGTAGATCACATGCATCGTAAGCTCTCTCAAATCGGAACCACTCTTGATTGATAAAACCTTATTTTCGTGCGGAGATTACCGCACGACTCGTGTACATCAATCAGTCTTCGAATACCGCTATAGGATACTTTCCAACTGCTATACGACGTACGCTTAGCATGGAATCTTACACAAAATTGCGACGCATATTTCATCTCTTTCTCATGTTTCTCCATTTCTGAGAATTAAAATTTTTGGTCCTCGCGCATATTTATTTAGTTTTTTTTTCGCCTTTTTTCTAAATTTTCAATGTTTTTTTTGTGCATTCTAATCGCGCAGAGGAGTAAATATTGATGCGATGACTGCCTATTGGGATACTTTATGTAAACTTACATGCTTAATTTCCCCCAGCCTTGTAAATAGGTGGGCCTCATTGTAGGCGCCATGCCCTAAGCGCCGATCCGAACACCTGGAGCAGGCCGGACAATGATATGGGACGTTCGCTTCCGTTTCAGTAAAAGAAGGGCGCATCGGTACGAATGACTTAGGGTGTGAGAGGTGTACAACACGAAGTTATTACCATCATAATGAAGATGTTGACTTACTAGTAAACGATGAACACTAGCTACCATCACAAGAAAACTCTGCTTGCTAAGCACAGCTTCCCCAATCGCTGACATGTGACGATTGCAATTTGGAGAACAAGCGGAGGAAGAGGGAAATTGAAGGCAAGATGGAGAGCCGAATCATTCCCTGTGAAAATCAGATGGTGACGACATCGAGAATTCCTAGGGCAAGCAAAGCAAGTCATATTGAGGAGATGAAAATTCTGGCTTTTCACCTATTGCAAGATTTTCGCATTGCTTTCGGGTGGTTACATCAGTCTTCATGTCGATTCGTCGATCCCATTGGACCCTTATTCTACTAAGATTTCTGTGCGTTTTATAATCGACCATGCTGCGTCTTTCACCATTGGGAAAGCAGAAAAACCTATCTTTAGTGGAAGATTCATAAGGGTGATCGAATCAGTTTGATTACAAATGGTGCTTGATAACCTGTCAACATTTCATTAAATCGGCTGATGTAATGAGTTAAACGGCAAAGCCTATACCGTTCCAGACCTGTGCTGTTCATTAGCACTTGTTTTTCGTCCTTTTTCAGTGCAAGAATATCGTGTGCGTAGTAGCTGTCGCCAACTTTTCTTATGCAACAGGATCGCCTCTTTCGTTTTCTCTCCTAAGCAACTTCTTTTTTCGACTTTCTTACCCGTAAAGTCCTACTATTTCGTTCGGTTTCATGTAATAATCATCGAACTTTCACTTTGCACATTAGCTCACATTTGCTGCTCAAATGCATCGTCAGTTCCATGCGGTCTCCTTTCAATCTGCTTCTCCATGATATGATGTACTCGCGCATCAAATGCATTACATCTGTGAACTCCAAACCGTAGGCACAGTGATGGTTATACCATACGTCATGGAGTAAATTCAAGAAGCATTTTCCATATTTTTTCAGAGGTTGGTTGGTTTAAGGGATGTGACTGTTTTTTCAGCCTGTGTTGAATGTTACTTTTAACTGGGAAGCAGGTAGTTTGTCTAAGTAATACTGCTAAAGAAACATCCGCAAGCATCACTACCTGGAAGGAGGGCGTGATGCTTACGGCGTTCTACTAGGAGTACTTTTTATGGCATCGAGCTTTGTCAGAGGCGGCCGATACACATAAATGCATAAAGTATTTATACGCGCGCTAAAAAACGGTGCAAATTTGTCATTGTGTTAATGTTCAGCAAGATAAGCTTTCTCAATGCCGGCTTCACCGTATTTGTGAATTCTTTGTTTTAGCAAGAGGAGAATTAGCTTGTACGCTCACTGTGCAACTTTGAGGCGACGGCAATCGCGAAAATAATATTACTTTCGATGTTTACTCCTAAACGCTAATTTAGTAGTCTCAATCAAAAGCACGTCATTGCCAGTGGCATCACAATTGCTCAAAGCGATCCAAGCGTTGCAACTGTTGCGTTCAGGCGTGAAAGAGGACGCCTGACTAGTCTGAGAATTTTAAAAAAATTTCTAACTGTATGGATTCTACAGCTGTACTTTTTGGACAAACGACGTAACGATTACAGCCAATTATGTCGTTCAGTGAAAAGTGACCCCTAACTCATTCGCATTTTCCTTCGTGACGGGCGCCGTGTTGAGCATCGGTTCCAGTGTTGTATTGAGTAGCAAAATATTATTTTAATTACGAGATAAATTCTTAGGTATGTTGACCAAGACACTGGATTTTTAAATGAAACGTGCTTTTGTTTATAATCAGTCATATGCGCCACCGTTCGTACGATATCGTGCTATTATATCTACACGTGCAAATTATAGAGCGATCGACTCGACACTCAAGATAAAAATGTTCATAATATGTGCATTTCGTAATATATATCACCTCAATAATACTGGTACTGATCATTCACCAATCAGAGCTATTTATGACAGTCTTATAATACGCGCAAATTCAACACGTAGATCGCCATCATTACTTGAGTGTTCCTAACGGAGCCGATAATCGCTTTTTGGTGCGTCGTTTCTGAAGAAGTTTTCCAAAATTTAGTCTACTGATTCAATTATGCATTGCTGAGGAGGTAAAATTCGTCTCAAGAGACATCAGAAATCTCTGAATACTCTTTGAAATTAGAAAGAGTTCTCTGAAGGTTTGCCATATATGACAAGAGCAATTAATATGTGAGCATTTACCGATGCTATCTTATGCACTTTCAGGCAAAAGTCAAAATCGCCCCATTATTTTGCGGAAGCCATGAACAGCCCGTTCTGCATGAAGGCGGGGGGGGGGGATGAGGGAGGGGTACGGAATTCAATGAGGTGAAATAATTTTTTGCCAATTTTCGTCTCCAGGAGTTGCAACAAATGGCTAAGTCTGGTGAACGATCGCGGCAAGGGTATGAGTTTCGAGTTCGTTCTGGTCGACCTGAATGGAACAACGGATTATGAAAGCATTTGCTGGCAAGAGAGGAATGAATGAGAATGTGATGGTTAACGAAGCCAATTACTCTCGCCAACGCCTCGGACCAGCAGTCTGAGTAGCAAATCCATCGAACCGCGCTCACCTCTCCTCCTCGCCCACAGCTGACATGCATGCCTGGAAGTAAAGACAGAGGAGGACGCTGAACGAGGGGAAGATCCAATTCAAGGTGAAGACCGCATGAACAGATTTTGGTTTTATGGTTCGTTCTTCCGGAAACGAAGTTAGAGAACTACTGAGGCGGTCGATGAAACAAGATGGAACAGCGAGAAAATAAAACCAAGTTTACGGACCCTCCAAAGAAGTTTCAGATCACTTTTGTTATTATCTCACACTAAAAAGAGCACTGTTCTTTCCTCCAGGTTAGACCGCATCCAATGGCCCTTCTTTACTTGTCATGACATTCCAGGGCGTCTATAAATGAAAGGGCTCTAAACATCTTTGGCACCTTGTAGCTCTGTCCTACAAATATTCTATGGAGAAACAAAACGACATTTTTTTCGATATTAACGGGTCTAGTCCGCTTTGAGCATATAAGAACAGCAAGATTTTTTCAAACCAAGACAACCACCTTCCCGCGATCGAACCGACAAAGTTCAAGTAACAAGCGACTACCTCTGAAGTAAACACGGGAGAAAATTCACAGATTCGTACGACGTGTCAACATAGGCAAGCGTTCTTTGGGCGTTCTTCGATCTCGCAAGCTCATCCAGTCGAACGGCCAAAAATCTTTCACTAAAAAACCGATGGATGCTCTTAAGCAGACTTTGTGCTTATAAGGCGCATTACTGGAATGTTGTTTATATCTTGTCGTTCCGTGGTTTCAGCTAGACGACCAATGCAGGTAGCATCAAAAAATATGGTGGCTATAATTTGCCTCCTAGCTGACGGCTATAAACACCTCGGTAGTTATAAAAACCTTAATTCCTTTCAAAAAAACTGGTGCTTATAGTCACCATTCTTCCTTTCAAATCCACTCATTGCACCTGTGGCACTTGAATGAGCTAAAAAAATTTGATTGCGCTTTTCATCCATCCAATTGCATACCTTGAAAACAAATCCTCAAAAGGAGGTTTGCATTTTTTTTTGGCGATCAACCTATGCAAGCAACCATCTTCATGAATGCTACTGCCAAACCTGTGCACAGTCCCTTGCACGCACTCGCCTTTCTGTTTGACTTGTAAAATAGGAGGAGGTTGGGTGGGGTGAAGTTTAGACTTCAGTAGCCGTTCGTTGCTTGGTTCTTCAAAAATTTTCTTATCAGAAAGGATTCGCGTTCCGTTCGAGATGGCCTCAGCTACCTCCCACATAGAAAAAGGAATTAAGTGAGAAAAGACCACCAACAAAAGTGCATGAAGTTATTTCTAAGTTGTTTTTTTTTTTTCACGTTATCCGCATAAATGATTTTCTTTTTATTTATGCGTTTATTTCTTCGTCCTCTGAAATTTTATTACAGTGCTGTTCAGATTTTATTTCACTGGCGTAAAATTTTTCTGGGTAACGTCCAAAGTGATCTACAAGAAAATTCTGTTCTATTCTTTTTCCCGAGGTCTCGGTAAGATGCTAATCGATCATCTATTAAACCTATTCGCTTTCATCAATTCTTATAGGTAACAGCCGTACTTGTTTCTTAGAGAGACGGCTGAGTAATCGACCAGCACCGGAGCTAGTACTTATTTTCGCAAACTATGCAACGGAATACAGAATCAGCGATTACTTGATCGTTTATTGGCGAATAAAACAAAATGGCCAAAGTTTTTAGATGAGCATCCATATGACTGATTGCAAAGGTTCTCATTATTTTGAGGCGTTACGACATTCAGAGAGCTTCATTTTGCGGATTACTGAAGTTGTTTTTTAAGCTTTAAATAATAAGACGCTTTGCTAAGTTAGCGCGAATTTTTTCTTCCCGCATGACATTTCAAACATGGTTTTCATTCCTCATCACATGAAAGACTCCCATATGCTTTCATGATTTCAAACCGTACAGAGTTAGCAAAGTTATCGATTCCGAGTTCGTCATAGAACTCCATCATTAACGAAATCGTTAACCTCTGAAGCATAATGCTTCTAAAGTTTGTCATCAAAAATAGCATCCTTTCATATCATGAACTTCCACAGACTATCGAACTTTTTTTCTCATCACAGGTACTGGCCAACGATATGCACACCAAGGTTCCTAAAATAAAAACATTCGGCTTAATAGAAGATTGCTCGTAAACCTTAGCATATTCCGTTCTTAGTAGTGCTTTCCACGCTAAGCGGACGTAGTTGATTTTCCTTATTTTGGTAAACGCCCAATTAAGGGAGTCCTTTTTGCTTGGGATATTTTTTCTGAAAATTTCTTCGAGTACTTTACTCGTCACCGACCACTTCGGAATTAAGTGAGAAAAGACCACCAACAAAAGTGCATGAAGTTATTTCTAAGTTGTTTTTTTTTCACGTTATCCACATAAATGATTTTCTTTTTATTTATGCGTTTATTTCTTCGTCCTCTGAAATTTTATTACAGTGCTGTTCAGATTTTATTTCACTGGCGTAAAATTTTTCTGGGTAACGTCCAAAGTGATCTACAAGAAAATTCTGTTCTATTCTTTTTCCCGAGGTCTCGGTAAGATGCTAATCGATCATCTATTAAACCTATTCGCTTTCATCAATTCTTATAGGTAACAGCCGTACTTGTTTCTTAGAGAGACGGCTGAGTAATCGACCAGCACCGGAGCTAGTACTTATTTTCGCAAACTATGCAACGGAATACAGAAACAGCGATTACTTGATCGTTTATTGGCGAATAAAACAAAATGGCCAAAGTTTTTAGATGAGCATCCATATGACTGATTGCAAAGGTTCTCATTATTTTGAGGCGTTACGACATTCAGAGAGCTTCATTTTGCGGATTACTGAAGTTGTTTTTTAAGCTTTAAATAATAAGACGCTTTGCTAAGTTAGCGCGAATTTTTTCTTCCCGCATGACATTTCAAACATGGTTTTCATTCCTCATCACATGAAAGACTCCCATATGCTTTCATGATTTCAAACCGTACAGAGTTAGCAAAGTTATCGATTCCGAGTTCGTCATAGAACTCCATCATTAACGAAATCGTTAACCTCTGAAGCATAATGCTTCTAAAGTTTGTCATCAAAAATAGCATCCTTTCATATCATGAACTTCCACAGACTATCGAACTTTTTTTCTCATCACAGGTACTGGCCAACGATATGCACACCAAGGTTCCTAAAATAAAAACATTCGGCTTAATAGAAGATTGCTCGTAAACCTTAGCATATTCCGTTCTTAGTAGTGCTTTCCACGCTAAGCGGACGTAGTTGATTTTCCTTATTTTGGTAAACGCCCAATTAAGGGAGTCCTTTTTGCTTGGGATATTTTTTCTGAAAATTTCTTCGAGTACTTTACTCGTCACCGACCACTTCTACATATGCGATTCCTATCGATACCAGTTAGGTGAACTTCGCTTTCAAAAAGCCAATGTAACAGATCTCTTTTTCTGCTGAAATATTTCTCTACTGTTTTAGTGGAAAGAGGTTTTTTTTTTGCGTTCTGCGACAAGCACCTCACTCATTTTCGCTGATGCTTGGGTTTTTGCACTGACCATGTGATAGCAAGCTTGCTTTCTGCGCTTAGTCGTAAGCTGTTATTGTCTGCGTCTTGCCACGGTCCTCTGATTTTACACCGACGAGCATTCTAATTGTTAAAGCAGTCTTTACTATTGATCGGTTGCTAACAAATGGAACTATAGAAGAGAGCAGTGAACTTTGAAAAGAGTAAGATTTTGATTACCCAAAAGCATCCGCTTCTTTCTCTTCCACTCTCACAAGTCGTCAGCAAATTTCAGCACTTCGAAGAAATACTCGTAGTGAACAGGTCGACAAGCTGTCGAGCCAGCTGAAGAATTCTTTTTTTTTTTTTAAATTCCCGGGGAAAATGCTAAGGAGGCGTGAAACTTCCAGTGCTTATGGCTGTTCACTTCCCGTAGTTTTCTCACCTTCATTTCAGTTTTAATGTTTCCCGGTCTAAAAAAAATGGAGGGGTTTTTCGATGCCCATTTGCCGAGTTATCCATTTGACCAAAAACAATGCCCAGTTCAAAGCGAAAAGCAATCTGTGTTTAGTGAGTTGAAAATTGCGATTACAGTAGTGTTCTGGACCCTCAGGGAATTGTGAAAAAATATGATCGCAGCTCTATTCTACATACGTTAACGCAAATTTGCATGAGCGATTTGTATTGTGCTGGCACCTCTCATCTCATCTTTGCATATGTGCATTCAAGCATGCCTTTCAATGTTGTCACTTCAAATGAAAATTGCAACTTCTAGCATCTGCACCAGTTACTTTTCTCAGCTATATTTTCTTTCAGACAGCTAAACACTTCTCATACTAACGCATAGGCCTTCAAAGAGCATACAGCAGTTCCTTTAAAAATATCTTAATTTTGCGTTTTAAAGACGTCTTCCGTTCAATCGTATCGTATGGCACATGCCGAAGTGGAGAATGCATGATGAAAGATGGCTTTTGATTTGTAATCAACGATAAGTGGAACACTGCTAATGGAGTGCAAAAGGCAGACGCATTTATGAGAACTCTTAAACGAAGAACAACGCCTATGACCAAATAACTTGATGGTTATGATTAGCAATAGCGGCCAAATAGTCACGCTGTCAACGCGACTCGAGACCACTGATTGAGGCACTTGATACCTCTTCCCCGTAACCTCTTTTCTCGACCGTTCCGTGTACTTTGCTCATAATCATAGCCTTTTTTCACCAGTTGAGGTGCTTGTTAGTCGACTGCTTGAAATTTTCTTTGTTAACTACGCGGACATTCCGTTTTTCCAAGTTGTCCGCGCGAAACTGCTTTCTTCAGCATTCATTTTAGTTACAGTTTCCGTTTTTTTTTGGCATCTTTCTGCTTTCTCTCGCAGGAAATCGTTTAGATAAACACTGCTCTGCTTGTTTTCCATCTTTTACGCTTTTTTCGACTATTCGCTTTCTGCTATGTTATATATGTTTGCGAACTCATGAACTAATTAGAAATGGGGTATGTGATTAAATTATTAAGCCTACGGATGACTCCGATGATGAAATTACCAATTTTTTGGAGAGCACATGTGCATGTGCCCGTAGCAACTGCTGCATTTGCAATATGAGCCAGAATTCTGGCGTTGGAATCTTTTTAAACGACCTACAAATCGTCATGTTGGTTAGTATAATGGCCTTATAACGTCAGGGTGGTGAGGAGTTTTTATGCAACTGTCAGGGATTTTCTTGAAGTGCTTTCTAGATGGGTAAAGATAAGCAACAATTATATTAGAGCTTCTTTCAATCATGCATACATCCACCTGATTGTCATAGCCTTGAATAACTTACTTGTTAAGACGACCGTAGGTTATTGAAGCGTCATATCGACTTATCAATATGTTTTTGAAGCGTCTATCACTTTGCCTTGTCGCTCCAACAATACGATTACTGTAATATATCGCTATTAATCTATGGTTTGTAGCCAACGCTCATTCTGAGCGAATTGTTGCAAACCATCTCAAGAAAACCGCAATCTCCTCTGGTGAAAATTTCAAATCACGTTGAAATTTCATTGAAGTAAAGCCACAAGAAACAAAAAATCAAGACACCCTGCTTGGCCTAGTTGGACTTCCACCACTTCGTTTAACCATCCTAGACATGCTAGCGGTCATACAACCAATGTCAGATGCATTACTCAATAGACTACTTTGATCAAACGTTATTCGTTTTCTCATGCAATCAATATTGATATTCCTGAGTAACAATCGCTCAGCATAGTTATTCATCGTTTGGAGTTTTTGCAGCACTACGTTGTCCAAATTCATTTCCATAAATAGGAATTGGAACAACCTTATTCTGAATAAAAATTCTGTTATGAGCACAAGGAAAAAAAGTCTAAGCAAAACCTAGATAAAAATATGCTTGCTTTCGTCAAAAAATCCCCAAAATTTTGCCAAAAAAATCATTCACGATTTTTGGTTTTTGAAATATGCGATGAAGAGGTGACAGCTTTCAATTTCTTCGATTATTTTCTCTTTAGAACAGCTGACGCACAAAGTGTAGCGATTTCGATCACAACTATTATCTCTACGGCAAATACCACAGCTGCCCGTACATGTGAAGCTATACCTAATAACCATTTTGCATGCCTCATAACTCCGCTCTTATTGTACCTTTTTCGTCCACTACTTGAAATTAACATTGGAATAGTATTTTTTTAAAATGCAGTATAAAATGAATGTTTTTCTGCCTGTTACTTCAATCATCGTCTCGTGGTCGTGTCGCTGATACGTAACAAACGCACAGAGCTTTTTGTGTCACTCTTTTCGTTAAAACTGTTGCCCACACATAAATAAGAATTAATTGCATTTTTCAATACTTTTTTCAAGCAGCACTAACAATTAGGCATACCACTTTATGAGGGCAGCTGAATTTGTTCGCTTTAAAAAAAAACTCTCTTTACCAAATTTACAACTTTTTAAACGAATTTATTAAACTCGCATCTCAGAGAGCAAATTTTAGTGAGGTTGTGTTTGTATGTATTCATTTGTGTCTGTCCGTCTCTTCTAGTTTCAGTTTAGAAACACCTGAAATTACGAAATTTAGTGAGTATTCTATATGCGAAGACCAATTCACGTTTGTTTCATTGATTTCCGTAAATTACACTTTCGTTAACAGTGCGCCTTAGTGGGTGAAGGTGGCTGAACAAGAACTCAGTAATTTCGCAACGAACCACTGACGCTGACTGGAATAATATCCTGCTGAAGGAGATAAGAATTTGTACACAAGTAATTTGCACGCATCCAGGCTATATACTCGTTTGACTCCGGCCGCAGTAGAACGAGTGGTTTGTAAAAACACGAACGGTTGAATCTGATAAAATTTTGATTTTCATCATGTGCCACACATCCGCTGGTATGAAGGATGAGTCGCAAAAGCGCAGATCGAGCCTTTACCTCTGATAACCATTCCCATTAATTTCAATTTTTTTTACCGTGCTTTCATCACTTTAGCTAGCAGCAGCTAGTAAAAGACCACACTGACGGACGATGAATGCGAATAAAATCGCGGATATACCATATCGGAAAAGGGGCGAAGATTTGCGCGGAGTACTGACATCGCAGAACAGCAGCAGGATACCCAGGAACTGCGATAACAACTCGGATAACATTTCTCTCCACTAGTTACCCCTCTTACAATTTACTTCACATCGTCGTCATTTGCATTTCTCCCGAGGCCAACAGAAACGCTACCAGAAGGTTTTTGGTCCAAAACGTCTACGAAATTAGCAAGATTAGCAGCTCTTGTTTTTATCTTTTTCGTGTTAACTTTCTACTTCCTTGTACTTTCCGTGGAAAAGTTGATTACCTAAACGTCGTTAAATTCCTCTCTCTGCTTCTCCCTCTCTCTCCCCCTTCCGAAAACAAATAATGGAGCATATTTTTTTAACGCTTTAATTGTGACCCAATCGATCGACCGTGCAAGATCAGTTGCCAAAAATTTGTTTTCTATGTTTTATTTTTTTTTTTGCAAGTTCCCGTTTGCAAGATGCGTTATGGAGAAATCGTATCTGTGGGTTGTGGCGATATCCGCCTGCGTAGTCATGGGCGTTATTCGGCCATGAGCTGAAACCCATAAAAGAGGAACTCTATGGTGGTTGTCATGATGTGATGACTGCTTGTGAGTGAATTATAACGTATACAATGTGGAGAGGGCTCACATAGACTAAGATTGCCCCTAAGGTGCTTATTACACCCTTTATGCCATTCAGAGTAAGAAAAAATCAGAAAAAAAAAAGACTGTTAGTCGTCCCTATGGAGACAACTACGACTTTTACGGTCTATGCTGAGCTGCTAACACAGATCGCTTGAATGAGCTTCACTTCCGAGGCCGTGTGAAAATTTTCAAGAAAATGTATTACTAGCTAATTATTCAATAATTTCCGTTCATATTCAATCATTGTGCTGCATCAAAATCTGCTTAGTTGCCTCTTGTAGAACGTCAGTATGTTTCCGTCCGCATTTTGTCCGCACATATGCGATTTTCTTCAGAGCTTTTTACACCTTGAAAACACTGACATCATTCTTGCATGTGAGCCAATGTTTCCCTCATCACGAGAATCCGCATTTTTTGTTTGTTGCAGCAAAAAATATGCGGCGTTGTAACATGTAAGAGCGCAGTACTGTTTTCGCTAGCATAGAGCACACTTATGCACTCTCACACGCAAGAATTCTGCACGGTCCAGCTGAATCAGAAATGTGCGACTTTGCATCCTGTGAAACTAAAATATTTTCTCTTACGGAATTTTTAGCAGTTTTTTATATGTATGATTTTCGTAAACTACAGTTTGCAGTATTTCCTTACAACGCCTAAATTTTTAAATAAAAATGTACAGAAACATCAAAAATTTCTTTCTTCACGCTTCCCGTCTACCAATCTTTCGACTTGGCTAACGCATATGAATATGAATATGGCACTGATTTTGTCTCGCACAATACTAAAACGAAACGATTCAAATATTCAAATGGAAACATTTTGGTGCAATAATGCAAATTTCGTAGTTTATTGTAACGCAGTAAAGAAAGATGCGCCGCTGAAAGTGCTTGTCAACTCGCCCTTTCATTAAAAACCTCTTTAATTATTTACTCAATTTCTCTCATCAAATGTACACCTGTGAAAAATTCCGAACAAATTACGGACTAAAAACCATAAGATACCGAGCGACTGTTTTCCTCAACACACTGTTGCCTTTGAGCTGAATGGTGACATGTAGCGATGTGTCGTGACGTAATACTTTTATTATGATTGTATCTGATTACACCCCTTTGTATCATCATTGTGTTATCGTGAAGGTAATAAACGATTCGATTCGATTCGATTCGACACGATACGACTCGATACGATACGATACGATACGATACGATACGATACGATACGATACGATACGATACGATACGATACGATACGATACGATACGATACGATACGATACGATACGATACGATACGATACGATACGATACGATACGATACGATACGATACGATACGATACGATACGATACGATACGATACGATACGATACGATACGATACGATACGATACGATACGATACGATACGATACGATACGATACGATACGATACGATACGATACGATACGATACGATACGATACGATACGATACGATACGATACGATACGATACGATACGATACGATACGATACGATACGATACGATACGATACGATACGATACGATACGATACGATACGATACGATACGATACGATACGATACGATACGATACGATACGATACGATACGATACGATACGATACGATACGATACGATACGATACGATACGATACGATACGATACGATACGATACGATACGATACGATACGATACGATACGATACGATACGATACGATTCGATTCGATTCGGCTCGATTCGATTCGATCCGTTACCGTTGAAGTATAATGGTCGTACATGATAGTGGATTAGTAATGTATTGAAAAGCGCTGGTTTTTCGAAAAATACTCCAATTCAAACCAGCAGATGATTTCTTCCTCTTTCACCTATGCGTCTTTCGTAATGCTTTCGGAGGGCACTCATGATGTTCCGAAATTTCTTTTTTTTTAAACTGAAAATTGCGGTAATTTTCTTGAATGATGCTTTTTTCCCTATTTTTATTTCCGTTGGCTAATTGATAATAGTTAAATCAAAAAATCGGTAATTTCACCTGAAAGTTGGACTTTTTTTAAAGAACAATAGATTGGATGCCATAGTGATCGTGGATCCTGGCCAGTGACCGCTAGTAAAATTACAACTTACGAAGTCAAGAAAGGCATAAAAATATTTTTACCTATTCAGTTGAAACCTTCGAGCAAATATCAAATATTTTTTTCCAGTGAGGCCATCACCTTCAACGACAAAGAAACGTTGTATTGCCACCACACAAAACCGTTTTCAATGTAATCCCACTTCCAATTCGCGAAAGTCCCCCCCCCCACCCCTCTTCTTTGAAAGTTCGTTTTAAAGAATCTGAACCGATATTGCTATAGTGGCTCAGCTTAAGTAAATGCTCACCACTTAGATAGTAGAAAATTTTCTAACTTAAGTTCCTCTGAAAAGGGAAAGCCGTAAGCCGCAGATGTTGTATTGGATGTTTTTTGGATACGTACAGATAATGAATGCATTCCAGCGATTTTCAGTGGCCGATGACCATGAAAGCATTCTGAAACGAGAAGGGCAATCGCTTGAAAGTGCTCCTTGAGCGTGGACTCGAAGCAAAAAAAAAAAATAGCGCAAAAATATTTTTCCACCAAAAATAATGAATTAAAATTCAACAGTAAAAGAAATAACGTTTCTTCTCATTCGTGAACAAATGGCAATTGCATATCGATATCTTCTTATCGCCCTTTTTAGTTCTGCAATCATATTTGTTTCGTTGTTGGTTTGACGTGCAGGAAGCTCGCGGTTTTATGGAGTTGAGAGCAAATAATGATTTGAGAGAATTTTCAATGGCTTTTTGACCAATAAAGGGAAGAACTTCGAAACTTTCATTTTCAGAAATAGACAACAAATTGAACATTTCATAAAAGCCACCGTAACAAATAGAATAACTGGACGATAGGTTGTGGATGGCGCATTTTGATGATGCCTATACGAAGTTATTTCATTTCGCTACAATCTGCTTCCGTTTGACAATTGAAAAGTTCGCCACGAAAACGAAACAATATACGTTTCTCGTAATTCCGATTCAAATGGCGAAATTCTCTCTATGGATGCTAGAAAACCAAATGAAAACGCTTGGTTTTAAATAAGTGCGTTTCTATTCGAGTGGTGATCGGGCAATTGCTCTTGACCCGCACAGCGAATCAGTGATGCTGGTGCTTGATTGTCTGCGAAATCAAAACTGCTATGGCTGTTGAAGTATATTTTCACGGGGTTTTTGCGCCCCTATTTTCAAAAGTTCGTACTTCTCATCCACAAATTCTTTCTCTGGGTAGCCTTTTTGGCGAAAATGTGTTTGGTGGATGCCACAACTCGTAATGCTTTTGCATCATATGCGCCCAAATTTTAATGTGCTGAACTGAAATTGAGGAATATTATTCCTCTAACGCTCCTTTTACACAGGAATTTTCCATGCGCATCTAACAGGATTTTCCTCTAGAAATCTCTCAATTGTGCTCTAATTTTATTTGCAAGCGATGTGAATCGATATAATAATTTATGCGTGCTCAATTTCATTGCATTGTCTGACTGGTTAGCAAAAATTATTCGATGTACACACACAAGCACGCGAACACACGCACACACCCGCACACACGCACACACACGCACACACGCACGCACACACACACGCACACACACGCACACGTATGCACACACGCGCACAGACGCACGCACACACACGTACACACGCACGCACACACGCGCACACACGCGTACTCAGACATACACATGCGTACTCTGGCGAAGACACTAAAGGCTGATAGAGCTCATCGCAACAATCAAAGAGCCGTTCTCGTTTCTGATTATTGATACAACCAGTTCGGAAGTTGAGAAAGTGATTTATTTTGGTGCACAAACTTTCTCAATATTTAAATAGCAAAGTCGCTTTTAGTAAGAGGAAATGAATTTCATGTAGCATTTAATGCTTTATTCACAATGTTGCGTAAGGAAAATTAAGTAATGCGTTCCATACATTCATTTATTAATAATTTCGTAACGTTTAATGTTCTCAAAAAGAAAAATTGTCGACGTAAAGGTGACCTTTATGTTATTTATTACTGGAATTTTAATTTTTTAAAATTGCCTTACGTGATCGAATCAAATTAAGAGCAACGTCAAAGGCTTAAAAACTATTGAGTTCTACACATATCTCATTCGTTCACTCACAACATTTTCAATTCGGTCACGCAGATAACAAACAGTTTAAAAATTTTCGTAAATACCAGTCATCTAATGCGTTATTAGTTACGTAAGCTGCATTCCGTTTGTGAATCATCGAGACGAGTTCAGCGAGTGCTTCTTCTTTTTTCTCTTCGCCTCGATGGTTTCTGCTAAACTAAATAGAGTTCAAATGAAATTTTGAATAAACAACTAAAATCTCGAATATAAGCGCTTAAGTTTTTGCTGTTTATTTGTTAAAAAATGATGAAACCAGCGATGAAGAATACCTTACCTTGAGGTAAGGTAAGGCACTCTTTACCTTACCTTAGGGTAAGGTTTTCTTACCTTAAACACCTTGAATAGCTGTGATTTCATCGACTTCGTAGTTCTCTCCATCGATGCAGCTGGCAATTTTTCCATCTGTCGCGATCCTGAGCTCGCCGCATCCGAGCAACGCCATATAGACGTCGCAGCGGATCTTTTCATCTTACTTTTGATACTATCCATACCTTCTATGTTGAAAAATATGTTTAAAAAATTGGATCGAAAACAATATTTGAAGAAAATGAAAGGCCGAAAACTATTTCTTCTTTTTAGTTATGCAAGAAGAAAATTTCATCCACGTTGACTATTTAATATATAACATTTTATAAACTGAATTTTAGAAGAGTGCTATTTAGGCGATTTAGTATCTTTTGATACTTTTATTCCCTGGAAAGTCTTTCTGGCTTTCAGTTAAATGGCGAGTAAATTACTTCATTGTGAATAAATCATTTCATTTTTTTCATTTTTCTATTACGTACATACTTGCTCATATGCTAAAGAAAATGAACGTTCGTGAACAGGCTATATGGAAGTGTTTCAACAAAATCGATCTTGGAACAATTGAACTTCAAGAGTCCCTAATTTCGGTACCTAATTTTGGAATTATATTGGCACAACTAATATTCAGTTTCCTTCTATGTTATCTTGATTCGATTAGCTCTATTTACTGCAAAGTAATCAATTAAACTGCAGCAAATTTCAGGTGGAACTTTTGCATACTGCTTCGCTAACATTGTAATGGTGAGATAAGTTTATGGTGAACGCTTGTAACTTCCTTATTGAATATCATTGTATTGTGCGCTGTTTTTCGAGGATGTTTGAGGAAACGGGCGAGCCCTCATTTGCTTAATGAGGAAAAGTACGTATCTGCGTCAGCTTCCCTGATATTCATTTTGACCTGTGTCCGATCCGGTAATAAAGGGCGAAGTTGATCTATATGTTGGGCGATGCCCGTCGTTTGAATGAATAAATGAAATTCTTAGAGGAGAAAATTTTCGCCCAGAGTGGAAATCTATGTGATGTGTTTCGAAAGCATTTTTCTCAGCAAACATCACGTTCTTGGAAAATGGCTATATATTTACATATATATGTATATAACGTTTACTTATTTGTCTTTGCTAGTTTCTTTATTTTAAGCGAAATTTCTTCGTCTGTTCAATGAACGATCGGACACGTTGCGTGACTTGTAATTTCGATAAGTGCAAGTGCGTATGAGAAAGTCAAAGCTTATAATCGCGTATTTTGGACAGAGTTAAATAACATTGTTCAGTGCAATGTTCTGATATCATTCCAACATAGACCACTTTCGTTGCCCTCTGCGCTCATTCATCCGCAATGCCTACCTATCCCTATAAGTTGTCGTTGCTGAGACGTGTGTTCCATTATCTTAATGATTTGTGCATAAAACTTCAGTTCAGTCTCAAAAACACATGCTAGCGTCATCGTTAAGATCTTTGTTTGAAACGGCCATAATAAAAACCTCATGCATAGCTGAGCAACTTTCACTTCCGGTTTCAGATCTTATGAACACTTTCTATTGCCGGCGTTGCTGCAGCTTGCTTCTATATGGTATTTCATTTTTTGCTTCTCTTGTATGATGACTTAAACAGCCAATTCAGTTGATGATGTCTGAAACTAAAGTCACCGACATATATTCGTTAAATATGGAGCTCTTTCGATGAGCGGCGTGGAACGAAAGCGTCGTATCGAACAAAGATAGCGTTAAATGAGTGCCGTTTGTTTGCAGGGATAAATGAGTGTTGCTTCCGTGTATATATTGTTGTCGTTCTCGGTTATATTTGTTTGCACCGAACCGCGGTTTGCAACAATTGGACACCATTACGAGTTTGATGATAGTAAGTTGATTATGAAATTTGGACGATAATTTGCTCGTCACTGAAGAAAAAATTTTGGCAATGGCAAACGCTTTGGTGAACAAATGTTTTTTTTAAGGAAAGAAACTTTTGCACAAATGATTGTCTCGTATTTGCTGGAAAGACTTGAAAGAAGTTCAACTTTCTACGTTTTCAGTGGAGTACGAAAGATATGTGGCAAACATGATACAGTTTTAAAAATTCTCAGAATTTAAATTTCCTTATCACTTTTGAAGGAAAGCATGAGTTTTCAGTGTTTGCTGTTACTTTTGTTTTAAGATGGAGATTTTCACGGTAATATACGTCTTACATCGAAAATACTCCAAGCACAATATGAATGGGCAAAGCAGATTTCGGCCAGAACACAAGAATCCATAGAAGCATCATTCAAAAAAGGCTTCCCTCTATCCGCCCCACCCCCGCGTTAGAAATAATAAACGTGAAGCGCCTGCATCCGCCTCTTGAATGCTAAAGCGGGTTCCATTAAACACGTATAAAATATTAGACGAGGCTTCTCTCCATATTCAGCGGATAAGAATAAAAGACGAGCAGCGGAAGCCGAAAGAAAAATTTAGTTCGAGTCAACAAAACCAGTTTTGGTCAACAAACTGGACGTAATGTGAGGGGAGCTAGAAGAGAAGGGCGCATTCATATATTGTTTCAGCACGTCAGCTAACGTCCTAAGCAGTGGTAGGTAACTGCATGGCGCATTGTATGTGCTCTTCACATTTTGTCAAGACCGACATGATTTCACATACAATAGTGGTTGAAACGTTTTTCCCCCTTATATATGTTACTCATTGTCCTTGATATACACTTTTGTTTTTAAACTAATAAG
>JPKZ01001038.1:297736-307771 GCA_000803305.1 Toxocara canis
GGGGAGGGGACCGGAACACATAGAAAAGTTTCAAAACTGATTTCTCGCACTAAATGACGAATCGTAAAAATCGAACGAAAAAAGCATTTTTCTTGTAGAAGTTTCCATTTCTTTGTGCTTTGCACGTAATTTACTCGAAATTTTTGCCCATGTACTTTTCCAGAGAATTGTAGTGTATTTGAAATGGAGAATGATGGAAGATTGAGGAGCTTCAAAAAATATAATGAAGCATTGTGAGAAAGAGTTATTCTTAAGCGGTAGAGACTCAAGAGGAACGGAAACCGTCCCACTTGACTAAGGAAATCGACTGCAATCGTAGTGCAAACAACTTATTTCAATTTACGCTCTCCCATACATATCCCAAAACTTGGATATCGTCTTGGTTGTAAAAAAAAATCTTAATTAAGTGTTTTTTTTAAAGAAAAATTTACCATATTTATTGACGATGACCACCAATTCTCCGCTACAAAAAAAGTTCACTCTTGAATAGAGGAGCCGATTTCTTCGTCTATTTTGTCAAATTTTATTTAATCTGTCTAATCAAATGGACCTATTTCCCGTCACGATTTTTATTTGATGCCTACGATCTTAGCTGCATGAGCTATGAGCAAACCCGCGAAGACTTAATTCACGTACCAAATTACGTGGCAAAATTTTGGTCATGCTCGCCAAATATGGATGGATATTTGTTAACGCTCTAGTCAGTTTGATAAATTACACATTCACATGGGAAAATCGTTGCAGCAGTTTAATATAGTATCATTCGTAAAGTTCGAGTATGAGCAAATAAAAAGTCGCAAATCGAATTACTATTAAAATAGATTTTACTACATCTTTTAATTCTACCATTTCCTCATTCATTAAAGCCAATTTGTTTTCATGATTTCGACGTTTGCCGTATTCGTTCGTCATCAGTTGTTTATGCTGACTTATGACTGGCTGATACTTCTTTCCGGTCGGCCATTCTAGTCTTTTCTTTTAAGGATTCTTTATATTCCCTAACGAGAATGAATCAAAGAGTGAAAACTTCTGGCCTTTTTGTTTACTTCTGAGCGTCACTGCTACTAAAGTCTTTTGCAATATTCACCATCAATAAAGTACTTGAAACAATAATCATTTTGCAGCACTTCAGCGTGCACGGCGAGGAGAAATGCGATCATTCGATAAGGGTCTCTTTATGGATGAAGACATGAAATTGGAACCATCGTTCTCGCCTATTGATGTACTCCATAGTCCAGTGGTGGTACGTCAAAGCAGAAACCAACTGCATCAATTGAATAGGCTCCTCAAGAAACCGGTCTTCAACTTCGCCAACCTCTTTCGACGAACCTATTGATCAGTGAGCTTTTATCGTCGACAGCTGACAAAGAAATACCACAACGTTCGATCTGATCTCATTCTCAAGTGTGATCTCCTCGAGATCCCGGTCTTTTCATAATAATCTTATTTGTGCTGCCAAAACACGTTTTTTGGTGCGCCTCTTTTTTTATCGCGGCGCATTTGCGTAGTACTACAGCCATATCAATCATATCAGCAGCTCATATGCATAAAGCACCAAACGTATGAATCATATCGACATAAGAAATGCGCTCGCAGTTAGACCCATGAAGTCGAACGAAGGGTTTCGATAGATAAAATAAAGAAAAATGTTCGTGCTGTTTCCAAACCGAATAAAGCTGTTCAATTTGTTCTCAATGGAAATAAATTAAATAGAAAAGGTATGTACAAAGATACACATTTTCAACAAACTCTTCATAATTTTTTTGACTGTTTTCAATTCACGAATGAACGACGCATACATGAACATTATAAAAAGAGCATGAATGATGAAGAAAAAATTAGATACGATGGTTTTAGATAATGTGCTTTACATGAATCAGTCCGGAAATGACATTTACTTGTAAGCAATGCTTAGATTAGTTTGGAAACTACAATTCTTGCTATCGAAATACGAATTAGTTTATTACATATGCTGGTACAAATACCGAAATTAGACAGTTCAACGTGCTACACAAACGAAACGAATGGGTTGCGAAAAGCGTCATAAGAAGTGCTCAGCGAAAAAATTTTTTAAATTCAGTGTCTAATTCGCTATCAATATCAGGTCAGTTCTTCTGCGACCGGCTCGTTACTTTGTGAACGATAGTGTCGTTGTAAGAAGTTATTTTGAGCAGTTTCTGACGCGTACGATCATCATTCCACTTGCAGATTTAAAAACGTTTTGTGCATGAGTGAAAACAATTGATACTCGTCAACGATCGTTATGTTCAGTTTTCAGTCGCATCTTTAAAGAGCGTAATGCAAAATTAAATGCAAATAAATCCAGCAATGTTGTTCGTAATTCGATACGTCTTCTAATTCGGTCATTCGGATGTTAATCTTAAGCACATTAACCATAGTCGATGAGCTATGTAACTGCTTTAACTGAACATAATTCTCTTCGCAATGAGATATCATTTACAAACACACTATTGTACAGTTGCAATATTTAAGCCTACAGTAAGACGATTCATATCGCATTTCAAATTCTCATTCTTCATCGTAAACGATGAATCTTTCATGAAATTCCATAAGCAAATTTTTGCTCAATGCATTCTGAAATGTACTACTCCGGAATGTACCTACCTTTTCAGTAGATTTTTCGAACGATGGCTTTTCGCTTTTCTGAATTATTTTTTAAATATATAAGCTTGGCGAATGATACGTTATGCTGGTCCATCCATAAACTGCATAAGAAAATACACAGTAATGTGATAGTGTTAGAGGAGGTAGATGCTATTACCAGAGCCAAGTCCCAAGTTGTAAACTGCGAGCCATAACCGACTAAATTCATCAATAAGATATTACCTATGACACCACTCGTTCCAATTATTGGGCAAAACAATGCTTAAAGTCTCAAGACTGTATGCAAATATTAATGCATTGTTCACAGACATCGTAGGAAACGTTTATTAATCACAGCACATTGTGCAAAAATTGGCTGAATAAGATGGTAGTTTAAAGGCAAGCTCATAATGAGTCAAAAAGAAATCCATGTTTAGTTAGACAGACCCACCGTGCGTTGCGTTGACGTCGATGAATAATTATTTAAAACGATCGCGTTCGCAGTGTTTTCTAATATGAGAAAGGTATCTCTCATATAGAAGGCTAACTAAATGGCAAAATTCAGCGCATCGATTCTGTCAACAGTGACAAAAAAAATTTCATCATTGAAAAGAAATGACCACCTGTTTTAGGTTTCCGTTTTCTTGAGAGAGAGAGAATCTTTATTTACAATAAAGAAAGCATGTAACAACGCCTCCAGAAAAAAAAAGTATACACGAAAGCTATAATATATTCATAAGTTATATTCATAATATATTCACAAGCTATAATATATTCATTCACAATATTCACAAGCTATAATATATAATATATTCACAAGCTATAATATATTCATAAGCTATAATATTCTCTTCTTACCCTTTTTAACATTTTCCTTTGCTAGAGTCATACGCAGTAGAAGTGAAACGTTCGGCCTTAAACGGCATGCGCTTAAGAATCAATACAAGCAGCTGTTTTACTGTTTAGCAGGTGAGGGCACAGAACAATGCCAAAATCAAAAGGTAGTAAAGTATTGTTTCAGAGCCAAAATACACTGTACCACCACACATCAATTTCGATGTTTTTTTGAGCTGCAGTTCGTAAAGATTAATTCATAATGAATAAAAGTGTTATTTGGTTTGTTGGCCAACTTTCGAAAAGAGCATAAGTAGATGATACTGCACCAAGTAATGAATGATCGCAAATAATGGCGATAACAGGTATCATCTATGCCTACAGAATTTTACAAATAAAGACTGTGAGCTCAAAATGCAATGGAAACAACAAAATATCGAAAGCGTGAAAATATTGAGAGGTTAATCAGATTTCAATGATGCCGAAATCATGAGGCCTTGTTGCCATTAGAATGCTGATCAAATTTCCAGAAACCACAATTAGGCAACCGTAAGCTCTTAGTCACTGTGTGTTATGCTTGCACATGATGATCGCAAAAAGTGCCCTAACATCAATTAAGAATACTTCTCGAACTATCACCACGCTATTTATCCGCGAGAGTTCTCCCAAGCAGTTACGATTAAAAACCCTCGGAAGACTGGGCGAGGAAAAAAATACCTAGTTTAATAGATTATCTTAGACGCTTACCTTAGATGTTCGTGTCATTGTTGAGGGAAGAATGTTGAGAGAAAACAAAATCATAGTCAAGGGAAGAAATAAAAATTCTGTTCCTGTCGAATTTCCAAAATTAAGCTCAACTTTATGGAAAAGCTCTCAGGTGTGACGTAATTTTGCTTTGTTTAATAATAATTTTAAAGTGTGCAAACAAATCTTGCGCGTAATATGAGCGGAAGTAGTCCGAATTCAATCCCCATTTACTCGTTTTCTGAAAGAGGAGCAATGGTGACACGTCGTCCAAGGGGTCACCAGAACATGATTTGCATTTGTAATATATAATTCTTATCAGTAAAGAGATATTATTTCCGAAAGAACATTGCATTTGATGAGAATAAAGTGTTTCAACTATACTTAAATATTATGCGTCTTAGAAGATCAATCTGATAACATTTTTGATTTGTCATCGAAACTAGTTAATGAAACTAATTAATTAATGAATAACGCTCATTGTAGTCGCTTAAAAAAATTGTGACAACCTTAATTGAGCCGTGTGTCGTGACACTTTTCGAAGGTTTTACCCCTCAAAAACCAGCACGTTATCGAATTTTCTTCGAATGAAACGCAAATGAAGAATGAATTCAAGGGTAATATGAATATCGGACTTTGTAGAGCCAGAAAAAAAGTGCAAGTCGCTTATTTCGATTTTAAACTCTCTATTCGGCATAGCATTTACAATTATGCATGTTCCTCTTTTGAGTTCATTAATTTGCCCTCAAATTCTCTTTATACGCTTAATATCAGTTTTGCAATTTTATTCATCATAATCTACGATCGCATCGTTCGATTATTTCTAAACCATTTACTTACTTACTACAACTGCACACTTCAGACATCTTTCCATTTACTCTTAGATCATCAAATGAGGGAGCACAGACGGCGATGAATGCGCCGTCAAGTCATGACTACTCTTGCGCGTACTTCGTGCTAAATGAAGCATAACTGCCATCTTCGACCGTTATAGGGGATCAAAGTCAATGTATCCGCATACCTATGGGCATTATACTTACAATTCACGAACCGAAAAGGCTGAGTAGTCAAAAGTTGACAAGCTTATTCCAAATTCTTGCCAGGACTCATGAAGGAAATTTCGTTTCGATACAAGCATTTCTTGAAGAATTAAGTCGCTGAAAATATTTTCAAGAGACTGGCAGGTCAAAGAAATAGCTCCCTTCCAATTCAATTTTTCCAACGTGAAATAGCACTCCTCTGATGCGGTACCTTTTACTCCACAGCATGCATTAATCCCTTTCGATATCTGGATAATAAATGAGAATTTCAGAGCAAATCGTTCGATCACCTCTTGGCAGCGTGCCGCAAAGGCAAATGTTCAAATGTTTGATAGGCTTGCTGACTAGTAGGAACGTTTCAACGTTTTTGTTAGCAATCGCTAACGCAATCATCGTCTGAATTATCATAGCAAAATCTCAAGCGCTTTTTCATGGGCTACTAATCTAAACCTGGCTACAAAAACGCTTCCATCTTGTGTGGTTTTACCCAGAAGCTTGTTTGACTTAAGCAGAGCAAAATTTAATTAAATGAAAGCATCACAGTGGGGAGTGAAGCTTCAAAAAACCTCATTTTTATGTGATCTCTAAAGAGTTTCGGGGATCCTAGAAAAACAGCCAAGAAAAATTATAAAGTAGACGAAACTCTTTTCTGACCAACCCATTTAATTTTTTTTTCACGATTTTACGCGTAGAATCTGGCATTGCGTGCGGGAAAATGCAACGAGAAAATCGTAAAGCTTTACGTTAGCATACGAAAAAAAGCATTTGAAAAGCATATGGGTTGCCTTTATAACGTGCCATCTTTATGAACACTTAACGTATTTTAGTGTAACGAATGATCTCGAGTTTATCTATGGCATAATCTTGTGCCTCTTTTATGAAATAATACTTTAACAAGCGAAAGTATCCAGAAAAACAGTTGAGTAAATTGAAGGAAAAAGAGTCGGCTCCTCCTATTATTCTGCTTTCCTTGCTTCTAGCTCCCGTTTGCTGAAATTCTTAAGGAAATCGATTGAAATTCGAGAACTTCTTGTAGTTTTGTTATCCGGAAGCGGTATTTTTGTGCATTCAGTCTTGGCCTTCTTTCGCTGAAAATGAAAAAAATGTTATGAAATCCAGATTTTTTTACGATTGCCGAAGTAAATGTTCGATCATATATGCGCTTCTTCTTCAATTATATGGTTGCCTTTCAAAGCCGATACTAAGTTCTGGTTGTCGAAGAACATCGACAACGATTTTTGAGCGTTTAGAATTACCCTGTTCTCGCTAAGGTCGCGAATAGTACATGTTGCGCCTGATTACTTGGTGCGCTTTCCAAACCGTTTGGCAAACACCTCTTACTTGATATAAGTGTGAATTTAATTTCAAACGGCTCCATTTATGAGTGCCATCTTAAACTAATACGTGAACTCTGTGCCGCTGTGTCGTTCGCGTAAGTTTGAAAAATGGAAGCGCCTTCTAGATGAAACCGCATCATGCGATGTTTGTCGTCAAATGGCGACATCTCACTGTCGTGTTTTATGATAGCTTAGTTTTCAAAGGTTTCGCCCCAGGGAGGGACGTCAGTGCTTTATGTTCGCTAGCTGTCGGTAGCTTCATTTGGATTACAACGATAAAATTTACTATAAAAACAATTAGTATAAATGTTGCCACGAATATACCGCAATACGAATGTGACCGCTCGACGATTGTAACAAATGAGTTCCACACTGCAAGCCGAGTGACTTACCAAGATTGATAACATTTTGTAAAAATGCATCTGAAAAACGCATAATTGCGATTCGTGTTTGAGCACTTGCACGTTTGTGTGTTTGTTTGTGTACTATTTGCCCCGGTCGTTTCAAACTGGAGTGCTAAAGCTGAAGATGCGAAGTATGTTAAGTAAGTATGGCCTGAGCCTCAAGAGTTTCGGACAAATACATATTTCGGCTAAGCTTTACTCTTCAAAGTGAGTAAAAGCCTCGAAGCATTATCAGCAATCGGACTATCTACTCTACCGGTTGGGTCGCTGAAACTATCCATGCAGTGAAATAGGTGCGATCGGGTAGGGTAGAAATCTGGATGTTTCTCATTTGCAAATAGTATATCCACAATTCTCGCCTCACCTTCGGCTGTATGAATATTGGTTAAGCTTAGGTCATTATTGAAGATGTAATCAGCTTGTGAAAATGAGTCCGCCCAATGAGACCTCTTCGGCGTCTAAACAAAAGCTTTAACGTTTAAAGCAATGAATTACGCTGTAATTTATGATGGCATATGACCGTTTCTCGCCTCCAAAAATGAGATTCAATTTTTTACAGGCTCTTCCAAGTTCTTCAATGATGTTTATCTCATTTGATCGCTGCATATTACTTAATTAGCATTCCCCCCCCCCCCCCCCCCCCCNCATTTTTCGAAGATATTCCGAAATACTGTGCGGTTTAACAATTAGCAATCCACTCATCTCAAAAAATCGTATATTGGTCTCTAACTAGAGTATACTAGAAGTGAATTATATTGATTTATAAAATATTAACTGTTTTGCACCATATAAGTTATTTTGTCAAAGAAGGGAAACTGGCTGCCTGCCTTCGTGACATGCTTCGGGTTAGACCGCTGCTAATTTTTGCAACAAAATTTTTGTTCAAAGAGTCGCGAAAAATTAATTTGCAAATGCCATTTCTTTGAAGTGAATTCGTCGACCGTTTTTTTTTTCATCCCGAACAATGTGCTTGCTCTTCTTTAAGAGACAAGTCGCAATATTTTTCCATTTTTTTATGCATCAAATCGAGGGCACTACTGCATTATTGCAAGAATGCTTTTTGAAGAAGCAATTTCATTTCAAATAGTTTTATGCAAAATATTTTATTGTTACGACACCACAACCTAAGAAAGGAATAACTCCAAACTAGGCAGTTCTCGAATATCACAGCACCTTACGAGAAATTATGACGGCAAATGAGAGAAAGCACATAGTGATCGCAAAGGAATCCTTCGAATGAAACGAAAAAAGAAAACTAGCAGTTACTTGCAATAATTATAATTAAATCAAACCAGTCAACACTCCACAATGATTATTATGTATATACATATAACGATCGAAAGACCATTGCATTCTAGGGTGCAGTTAGAGTAAGCTCTTGTTCTAAAAAGAAGTGTTTCGCGAAAAAAAAAAGACGGAAAAATTTAGGCTGCAATTGTTTTGCAATTTCGAGGACCTTACCATTAGAGGCTGTAAGTTCTATTGACAAGTAATGGTGTTTTTCATGCCATTTTATACCATTTTAATGGTTCCCTTTTCTCTAATAAATTCATTATAATTTTGGGAAGTGGCTTCTGCAGTTTGTGAAAATGTTGAGGTTAGCGCATAGCATATAATCGTTGAAGAGTTTAACTGTTCTGGTATTGTACATCGATATTTCGTAGATCTGTGGTATATATTATTGCATTCTGATATCATCGAATGATTGAATCACTTAGGTGGTTTGTGGCCAAAGACTGAGCATACAAAAAATTGTACAGTACGGCGGTGCTTTTTCCTGAGTACACAACATAACGAATGGTACACAACGACCATCATTGCAACCAATAGCCAACCGATAACCAAATGAGCTATTATTTGTTATTAAAGCGAATAGGAAACGTTTGTACAAAATAGCGTCAGCCAAAAAAATCAATCAAAGAAATGTTGCTTCCATTTCTAAGACTTGTCTTCAGCCGCCAGCAAACCTCCAGGTCAATTGAGTGTAAGAAAAGTTCATGGAGACCTTACTTTACTGTCATGATAAAAGTTCATGGAGACTTTATTTACTGCCACGATATGCCAACAACTAGTAATTGTTCCTTGAAAGAAACTACTGTTATGGAGAGCACGTTGCTTAATCGCTTTCAGAAGATTATATGAGGTCTATCACTACAAATAATTCGCATACCACTTTTCTTGTGTAATTCAACAAAATACGCAACAACTATTCGGTAATGACAAATCTTTAAAAAGTTGCCATCGTTCATAGCTGCTCTACGTCATTCGAACAACTGGCATATAATTGGTTATCTTGTGATGCCACCAGAAAATATATCATAGCCATCATAGAGATCTAATTTGCCTAACTAACCATGCCTGGGATGCTCCAAAGAAAGCACATCGATGGTGAATGAAGTGGGGTAAAGAGATTTTCCTTATAGTAAGTCCTCCGAAAGGATGAAATACTTTTTCAAATTTCCAACCACTCTCGGAATGAGAGAGAATGAAGTGGGCAGTTCAGAGATTTTAGAAGTCTATTTTAAAGTGAATCTAAATGAAAATCAAAAAATTTTCACACCTCCATAAGTGATATTTTTATTATTGTTACAAGTTAATCGTAAAATCCTTGAAGATTCAATATTAGAATACCTGATTCGATTGCATATTGTAATTTGGTAAAGCCAATTTTAATCGTTTCAAGCCAATGACTAGCACCATTTAAATCTCCATGCGTAAACGCGTTCCTCCAACGAATAGCTGGATCCATAATACCGGCAAAAAGAACACCACCATAATCGTTATGCTCACTTGTCGTAAACACTAAATGTCGATATTGTGCACGTTCTGGATAGATACCTTGCTCGAAGATGAATGCACGTTCCAAATTTTGCAAACGATTGTTGAGCATTTCTGCTTGCCGTAATGTGATCGCCTCTTGTCCTCGGTTCACGGACTGCAAAACTGGATTGCTATGACAGACAACATTCCATCAGAAGTTCCGTTTTATTTACCTCGGCAATCAGACTCCTCCCCTCCCCCTCCCCCCCCCCCCCCCCCCCCCCCCCCCCAACACAAAACAAAAAACAAATG
>JPKZ01001038.1:309725-323143 GCA_000803305.1 Toxocara canis
TCAAGAAAAAAGATCAATATCGAGTGCATTTAGAAAGTCTTGATGTTATTTTTCAATGTTCTCATTTCAATTAGAAAGCGCTAGTCTGTCTTTCTTACTTTACAAATTTAAGCTTTCCAAATCAGCTCAAATTTTTATAAAATGATAACTTGCATGATTAGCAAACGAGCTATGAAGCCATGTTGATAAAAGCTAGCACCGCAGACAGCGCTGAAGAGAACTTTTGAGGAATAATATGTTAAATGTTCGAAAAAAAAGAAAATTCATTCCAGGCGCACGCGCAACTAACGCTTTTTTATCCTTCTTCCGAATTTTTTCCAACGGCAATCACTCTTAAGCTTTTTTCTATGCCCCCTCCGGCACACCATATTTGCCATCCTACCCTTACATTAGTTGCATTTGCAAGTAGTTTGCAATCTACTAGAACGATTAAAACATTGCATTTGTAAACTGTTAGCAAACAATCTGTTAGAGCATTTGCATTTGCAATCTTCAATTCATTCCAAACAAGTTAAGAGCTCTTAAGCCAATACGCTATTATGCGTCCTTCCTGCTTGGTCTTGATCGTCTTATCGAATTCTAAACTCAACCAATACCTACTTTACTACTAAAATCTTATTTTTTGTTTGATGATACTGAAACTGAACTATTGCTACGAACTGATCATATGCAAAAAAAAAAAAAACAAATACAAATGCCAAATACTAAAACTACTACAAAATTGATGATAAAACTAGAGCCAACTAAAATCATATCCAGTGGAACTTTTACAGCAACAATATGCAGAGGGCTAATCGAATCCTCATTGATTCTAATCGGAAGTGAAGACGAACGGGAATAAAGAATTGAACTCACATAAAATGAAATGTGGTCACTGCAGAGAAAAATCAACCCCTTTCTACAACTTTTACTACTCGCTTAATTCAGCCTAGTTGACAACATCATTGAATGCACTTTAGGATGGTCACACAAGACACCCACATTATACTTTTGAACAAATTGAGAACGGATAAACTGAAAAGTGAATTTGGCTTACATGAATTATATGTTGAATGGTTTCAGCAGCCGATTGAAATCTCCTCATCGCATCCTTCAGATTGCCCATCATCGTCGTATAGACATTTTTTCCAATAGCATTCTGAACGCCAACATGCTCGAGCTGTTGTCCCATTTTTGATAAACTCTCATCCAAAAGCAAACTATAGTCGAGCACGTTGAATGGTATTATCTGAACTATTATATGTTTTTATATTTTTTAAATGAATGTTTGTAGTATTATATGTTATGTGCGTTCAGAAAACGCTTCAAAATCTCAGCAAAACAAATCTCATTTCGAAGAAGACCATGAGGGTAACGACTTTTTAAACAAGCAAGAACAAGCATACCCTAAATTAGTAATGTATGGTAAATTGCGAGCCCATTGCAATCTTGGATGAGCCATAATCGGTGTTGAAACAGTATGAGCGTACATTACAGTTAGTTTTAGCAAAAATGGAAAACACCGATTTCGCGCCACTCACAACACAACTTTATCCCAATCATCGTTACATGAACTGATTCGATGCTGTGATAGGTGATGGCTGTAGGATGGCACATCGAAGAATAATCACAAAAAGGAATTATTTCTCATTTTATTAACTCTACAACTCTACAACTTTATTAACTCTACAAAACATTTTACCCGAATTAAAAATATCCGCTTTTGTGAATAATACCGACTTCGAGCATTTTTCTACTGAGTTTGCAGCCTTTCTCGGCTTCCATTCTTTTCGGCTCGAGTTAGACTAATTTTGCTTCTTATAATAATAGCATATTTATATAAGAAATACGCTGCTACACAGTAACATGATCATCTAAGTCATTAGAGCCTTTTCTTGGTCCTGAACAAGGATTTACGAATCCGCTCGCTCAAGCATTAGAAATTTTCTAGCAGATTTGGTTTCCGTAGTTCTTATAGCTCAGTATCCCGTCAAAGACGGAATCGATGAAATGCTTGCTAAGTTAAAAAAATTGTTGTGTTGTACCTGATGCCTTAATGTTCATTTTGTTTACAGACTACAATGGGCCAGACTTTCTTCTATTTCTTTACTTCAGCTAAGCATTGTTTAGTTCTAGAAGCTGTTATTGGGAGAAACGTACAACTATGGAATACTGGAAAAACATTCACAACTAATAATTCGAAAAGAGGGATTTTTTAGGACATCGACTAACTGGTGAAATTTGTGTACTCGAGAGAGAGCCAAACAAAAGATAATGCACGAAAAACGGATGTGCACCTAACTGTCCATGATAACGAATGCTTCAAGAAGCTTTCAAAACAGCGATGTGCAACTCTTTCGGGCAATAATTTCGAAACCTTCACAGTTCTAGTCCATACAAATATCATGATTGAGTGATGATTACTTTTTTAAAGTGATGACGCTTCTTGCAGTTGGAACTGAACTTCTTACTTTCGCGTGACAATCACATTTTCTTTTTTCACTGCTATTGTTCTCAGACGAATTCTTCATCGAAAAATAATAGGCAAACACAGTCATTCAGAACAACCATCCAACGTTTGTTTGATTATCGTAACCCCTGAGGATATCTAGTGATGAGCACCACTTATTTAATGGAAACATACAACGCTATCAGCAAGATTTCTTCCGAGCTCTAGCCAGAGTCGTCCAACGGCTCGCATCGCTGCAAAGTCTTTATCGACGAAATTTTCGACCGTCCATGGAATCTCGTACATCGAATGATAGACCATATACGAATAGATAGGTGCACACTCGAACTTTATATCCGCTATCGGTACGCCCAAATAGGAGATGAATCGCTGAAATCGATTCAATTTTATTCATTATCGTTGATCATGTAGAAAACGAAAAGTGAGCATGTTTAGATTCTAGGTCTTTTGCGCATGCGCTTTCACAAACTTAAATATTTAGAAAGACCATTACGACGGCGGCACCACATCTGCTTCTATGTACATGTGTACATGTCCACCTGCCCGACTGTTTCAACTCGGTAAGCGTTGAAGATAGAATTATGAGATTTGGATAGTACAATACAAATCCTAGGAGTATCTCATATGCCAGATCTCAAACTATTTCATTGACATCGAAGAAGTTACACCTCTTAAAGAAAAGAAAGACTCGAATGTTCATTAAACTGGTCGGATTGCACATTCGGCATATCGAGTCGCACAAGGGTCACAATTGTTTAGGTTTTAAATAACTATAAGTTAAATAGGCAAAATGTTTCCATATTTTGCGAATGCAATTTTGCAAAATGGGGAAAAAATTGTACTACAGTTCAACGCACGTTTATTTGCGTCAACTACAAACTTTATTTTGTTAATGAAGAAATCAACGCCGAGGTGGAACTTTATTTAGCTTTTCGGTTGCATTTATTGCGCTGAAAATGGTGGTACTATGCTCAAACGTTGAGTTCGGTTCCGTTTCCGTCTCTTAGCGGTAGCAATCATCATCAACAAAACACCTGCATATTTCGCTTCATCAGCATGTACCTCATGAGTGAGGCATCAATCATTCTGATTGTTAAAGAAGCTAACGCTATATCTGAGCTCAGAAAATAATGGATCACAGATATCACGTGCAGTTCAACAAAAAATTGTATCATCTGCTGTTCAGTAAAAATTACAATGCCTTATGAAGTATAGGAGCGGGTGTGTAAGTGACTTTGTGAAAAGAGATTTGCGTCATGGAAACAATACCGAATCGAAATTGTTTGATTAGTTACTAATTAAAGAAAACATCATAGATTCAGTAACAAATACGGTGACGATATTGACATTATGTACATACCGTGTCGTCATCTTTAATCACCGATTTTTGGACTGACAATCTGATTATGAGGGAAATATTAATAAACAATAGGGCAAGTGACAAATGAATGGCTTAAAAGGAGTGAAACGAATGCGCTAATATCACGAAAGCGCTTATAAAAACTGCCCTTAATGAACAATTAGGTGAGAAATGTGACTACGTGAGAAATGTGATCCACAAGAAATCACTTATGAAAATGATAGACATATTTGAGATTGTTCTTGCAATAATTTTTGCCAGCTTTTCACAGAGTCCTAGTATCGTAGCGGGAAACTGGGCGGCTGGCAAAGCTGAACCATTAGATGACTTAAAGTTAGAGGCTGACAGCCGAATTCTGCTCTGTTCCAACCCGATAGGAAGTAAAAAAAACAACCAATGTGAAACTATTCTAGATTGTATACGGCTAGCATAACCCTCTATCAACCTTGTTCATTGCTCAATTGCCAAAAAAGACTGTGTTAGGAAATTTCCGTTGATGTTTAGTGGAATCATTCGCTTAAAAAACAGAGTTGTAAGGAACAGTTTTCACATTTCAAACACTTATGAGGTCGACAACGTTAATTCGTATTATGATTTTTGATACGAACAAGGCTTGCGGAGAACATTTTACATGAACTAGTAGTTTAGCTGTTCGAGACCCGAAAAGTTGCACTATCCCGTGGCGTTATCAACGTTTTAAATTTTTCGATGTGAATGAACCGGTCAACCACTATAGCTCTTGCTTTTTAAAAAGAACTGATAGCATTTTTTCGATCTGATGTATAAGCCGACCTGAAAATCAGAACCAGAACCCGGAATATTGATGCCAGGAATAGATTTGTCGCCCGAAACAGGTCCTTTGGGATCGTAAAACCTCCACGAGTCAAGAATTGTCAATCGACCGGCTAACTGCTCTGTGGCGCTTGGAGTCGGTGTTCTAAAAAAAACATTTTCATATCTGCCAACCCTTAACAGCTAAGAACTGGAACAATAAACTCCGATCGCCATGCATACTGCCAATTTTTATGCAGTTCTTACTCAGCAGAGCTTGAGTCACTTGAGTTCAGATACCAAAATTTCTGTAAAATTCATCCAATTAAATGAATTCCATGAAATTCATTCATTCTTTCCCTATTTCTATTTCGCTAAAGAACAGTGCTGAAAATCCTTGAGCCTAACATATCCATTCCCTACCTTAATTTAGGCAGAGACTGATGAAAGCTGACTATCTTAATACTCAAGGAAGCCTTCAAGCTTACAGACTGTTTGCTTACTTTGCAGCAGCGTCAACAATGGCTCGATAGAGAAGCGGAACGGCCTTAACGGAGAGTGTTGTGTTACCGTTGATATTATCGACGTTGATCAGCGCAACGGCCCTCTGTTGCAGTGGTTTCATCAATTCCTCCACCCATTCACTACTTCCTCAAAATACTTATTTACATACACAAACAATGAAGCACAATTATTTGTTGTTCTGGCGAATACATACGAGCATATTATATCACGCTTTTGCTCGGCGCAGGTAATGGAAGGGGAAACGGGGAAGCGGACGGTGCATTTTGCCACTAGTATTAGATGTGAAACATGAGTAAGAAATGGGTGATTTAGAAAATGAACGATCATGCAGCTTTCTCTTATGGAAACTTGCTTGCTGGTGCTCTCGCAAGTCATCCACGAATCGTTTCATCGAAAGCAGTTGCGACCGCCATGAAACTAATTGGCTGAACTTGGATGGGACACAGATCTCTTTACGAAAAAGAAATCCTGCTTCGCTCCTGAAAACAAGTTACGCTTCCCTCTTTGTTGGCGTTTGCATAAATCAACCATCTATGTTCTGACATCAACGGCTAAACACATACCAATTAAACCGAATTCTTCAGCATCCCACTGACAAAACATTATCGTCCGTCGAGGACGCCATCCAAGCTCATGTGAAATATTCGCCAAAACTCTCGCCATCTCAAGCAACGTCGCTGTACCCGAATTCGGATCTATCGCACCCTGGGAAAAAATCAATTTCACCAGCGAAGCGAAATGGAGTTGGGCAGAGAACCGGGAGTTGACAGCATAGTTCAGCATATCCCTCTCAGCTGATCGACGGAATGGAAGGAAAAGCAGCCGCGATTTCATCAGGAAGGCGCAAGATGTTGAAAAACGGAACAAATTATCAGAAACAATGAAAGAAATGGGTAAAATCTGCACAGTTGTGAAGAAGAAGATTGCACTAACCCCTGTTAGCTATGAAATGATGGCGCCAAACCTCCCTACAGCAGACTAGTGGAGAAGCACATTAGGAAATCCGATTAATGCTTTTGTCCAGACGAAAATAGGGAAGTCGAAAACTGAACGGCTATTGAAATGTGGCAGATGCAAAAATGAAAGGATCGTTTATATCGAGTTCCATACATATAAGGTGTTTATAACCGATCGACTGATAAGGTGATAAGTATGGCCGTGCGATTAGCTCAGAAATGAGAAGTACCTGAGCAGTAAAATAATTTATTCTGAGAGACCAATCTTCACGGCCGATAAGCCCCGAAATATCATAAGCTACTTTTCAGCAATACGAGATGACCTAATCAGTAATTACTGCATCGAGCTGAAACTGATTCCAGCACTCTTTCCACAGAGCAGCGTATGTGCCAACTTGCACATCTGTATGTCTCATCGGTGTACATATGAAAAACGCTAAGGACAACAGACACATGGACACGCGGACGCCATAAGGCGCTTTACACCGTTATATAAAACGGCATGATGAAAGAGAGCGGTGCACATTGCTATTTGGCCTTATTTAAAATTTGTGCCTCGTTGGGATCGTTCTGTTTATTATTCGCAATTTCCGTTTCGATTCATTCGTGAAAATTCATACACGAAGAAAAAACGGGTCATTTCGAATTAGAGAAAACGGTCCTATCCGAAAAAAAATTCCGATGAACCTCAGAGGGCCTCCTCTGCTTTTTCACATGTTTCCTTATATGGATCGCCCATCGCAATTTCACTAAGCGATTAAGAAATTCCTTTTGATTCATTTCATTTCAAATGCTAAAGCCTCTTAGCTTGACGGTATTCAACTGAGTACCAAATAACAATGTGCATAAGAAAGAAAATTGGAATGTTCCAAGAGGACAAATTCATCAAGTAGCGTTTCCACACAATTTCTACTTGCGCTCGCTGTCGTCTGGCTTTTCAGATATTTGAAAGCGCTCTAGGCTTGGGACAGGTGTCGAAGAAGCTTTCCGTATGTGCACACATCCAGGGGCATGAGGCAATGAAAATAGACTAACCTGAACCCATGCATCGACATGGTTTCCGAAAAGAACATAACGATCAGGCTCCTCTGCACCGCGCATTGTGGCGATCACATTGGTGATCGTGCGTCGAGTTGTTATCGCATGAACACTCAATCGGAAACGCCTCGAACCCGTAAGGCGATAGGTGGTGTTCATCCCTCCCTTCCAATTGCTCCACTGAAAAGATTCTGTTCCTTTCCGTTGTGTCATTGCGTCCACTCTATCTATACGAGAAGCTTTCAAAATCGTCGATTCACTAGTGCCTCTGTAGCGAAGAAAAAAGTTCGAAAAAGCTCTTTTTTAATCCTCTTAAACCGCATCCGATAAACTGCTTGCCTTCTAGCCCTGTGCTTCTCCATCGATTTCGACTCTGCGATATTGCTTTGTATCTCCCATGTTTTTGTGTTTCTATGGACCGATGATGTTAGCTAGCGAATAGTATATCACCACCAATTGTCAGAACGATTCTAGGTAATAATGTTTGACCACTCACACATGCTATCCTCTGTGAATTTAATGAGCATTGCGAACGTTTTTTTTTCGCGCTTATCGTAAAAGAATCGGCAGCTCGATTCTGCTCAAAAATTTAATTCACCATTCGTTTGAAGATTTGACATTGGCACTCAGTAGACCCTCTTCGATTACTATGCATGGTTGTTTAATGAGCAGAAAGTGACGGTTACAATTCATATTCCGCGGTGGACGCCGTCGACGAGGTGGTTCCCATCAGCGATTTTGACGGAAAAACCAGCGATTTTCTAGTCTTCAACTTCTCTATCAGAATGCTTCCCTTCTTCCTACGGGACTGCTTACCGTGGAAATCCATGTTTCTACCTATTCTCCTGCTCATCAATTCCTCATAGACAGGAGTCGCTATAACAAAGAACCGCCTAGTCACATAATCCAGTGCAGTTTCTGCCAATGACTTCCTCAAGGAGCCATTCCCTAACTTTTCATTCCTTGGTCGGGATTTTCAAGCCAAATCATTCCCGAACAGAACCTCTCCGATAAACCACTAATGAGGTTAAAACGCATCGATCAATAGTAAAATCTTTCGTCTTTAAGGAGAACTTCACATCGAAGAGTTATTGAGCCCCACACACTGAGTGGGGATTCTCGACAAAAGCTCCTTGTTTCAGTAAACTAAACTGAAGAAGCGAGATCAATATAGAAATATAAACTGGTTACTTTTTTTTGCTTTTATGGAATCGTAAGAGGAGAAATCTACATCAGCAAGCTGTGTGTTGCAAAAAAAAACCCGAATTTTTCCAGGTGAAAATTTTTCTTTTTTCTCTATTGATAAAATGCAATGTGTCCAAATGAATTCTTTCATTTTTCTTAAAATTCAGAGCTCCTTCAAGAAAAGCCCAATTTCAGCTATCAACAGAATTGGAATAACATTGTGCTCGTTTCTATTTGATAGCACAAATGCTAGCACAAACGTTAGAAAACATCGTAGAGAAAATCCACTCATCTCACTCACCGGAATTGTTGGCCCATCCAGTTTTTGCATCACCTTTATAGCATCTCTATATCCAATCGGCATTACTGGAACATTTGGCATGATGTGTGTGTTTCTGAGTTGTTGCTCTTGCTCCGAGCGATATGCATAGTGTTTGGACGGCAGAAACGGCGTTTCGGGATCACCATCTGTTTTCAACAACGTTCCTCTTTGTGCACCAGATGGTGGCATCCAAATACGCTCAGGAAATGTCTGAAGTGTGTAGACACTATGGGGATGCTCGTTCGAAGACTAAAACAGTAGTTGAAGCCAGCAGTAAGTCTATCTCTCTACTCTAGGTGAACGCATCCAGAAGTAAAAATATTCCGATGACTGAAACTATTGGTCGTTAAGAAAAGACATCAAGATAAATACGTGTTCTTCATTTATCATCCAAGCCATTAGGATACAGACGGTGCTGGATGATAGCAGATAACTTTAAGGACACCATATACTGACAAGAATTTCACAAGCAATTAGACTGTGGTAGGGACAAAACAGGTAATATCCAAAGATTCAAAGATCGCTCCGGCTTTCAGTGCGATGTCTCGATGTTACTGGGATGCAAACGCACGCCGAGCACAACCATTCCTTTGGCTGTTTTAGCTTGTCATTAAGTACCACCCGCTAGCTGAGCAGTCAGTGGTAAAAACAGATAATGTAGGGCGTGACTTTTAATAATGATATTCGATTTTGAGACCATTCCGTTCATGAATGTTTCTTTATACAACAACCTTTCGATATGTTCATAGTCTCCGATTGAGCTATTACATAGAAATTCCGAAAGCATAATTATTACAGTAATTTCTTGAGAATTGTCTAAGCATGCCAGCATGTCCCAATATACTAATGTTCTTCTCAATCCATTCAAGATCATCCCTCTACGTAAACTGCGTATTAGAAAAAAAATCGTTCACGTACTGATGATCAGTTGTGATTGCGATTGGCTATCGGGAATAGATCTCTTTTTTTTTTGCCATCGCAATGTACGCCTTAAACAAAACGATATCAAACCTGGTCTGCTTGCGCACTCAGTACCTTTTTTTTTTCTCCGGCAAGAATTTTACTTTCAAACAGCTCCACTCACATTGTGTCAGTCACTGATACAACTGAGCTCACCTCGTTGTCGTTGTTGTCTTTTACGTAGTCGAATGGATCGCTGTATATGATAACACCAATAGCTCCACGGTCTTCGGCCATTTGCACTTTATCGCCTCGAAAAACTGCTCCATATCGACATAGGACGATCTTCCCATTTAAACTTACGCCAAGCTGAAGCATCTCTGATTATTCAGTGAATCAATCGTCAACATGGCATATCAAAAACTTAAGGTATGAGAGACAGTCGAGACTATCTTCGTACCACTTTCACACACACAAATTATATTTTTTTCACTTCCAAGCGTCACAATCGTAAGGCGTACATTTTATGCTAGCAGTCCGTTATGGCTTCTGTTTTCGCTCATTCACAAGTCCGGTTACGAAAATTGAAGTTCAATTTTCGGCCATATTTTGTGGATATATAGGCAGCGATGAAGAGATCATAAATCATCCTCGTATTGAGCCTGCACCACTTACGGGTAACGAGTCTTCAATAAAGCAAATGCAACGGTCTGCTGAGAGTGGAGTAGGCTATCGAAAACGATAGTTGTGGTTTTGGTTCGCTTATGGCTTGATTTTTTTTGCTTTTGCATTAGGGTGACATGGATTCTTCCACTGCCTTTTCTTTTCCCTGTTCATTCGTGAATTTTTTCCGGTTTTTTTTGGAGTGGGTGCTTGCAATAAAATACTTTCGGTTTTTATTCATGATTGCGTGATTGCTTCTATGGGAAGCGAATTAAATAGAAAATTGGGAGCAACATTCGCATTTGCTCCCGATAAAAGGATTGCAGATTCAGTTATTTATTCTTCGAAAATTTTCTAATAGTGGGAATTGCTATATTTCGTTGCACAATCACATCACTTTCACGAATTTATTTGTCCGGTCATGTGTTGCTTCGGTCAGGAAATCTTCATCATAAAACTGAAGCGAATCGGCGAGAGCCTCCCATTGCTAACACTGTTACTGGTAACTATCACGAGCTTTCCGAACCCTATCGTACACAATTGTCAATGACGGAAAGATTCTCATTGCTAGTTCGCACGATTCATATTATCAACTGAGATATCATCGCTATCGACGAGCTGCCTTCCGTTCACCAAGGTCACCTCATTTAGCAGCGCATTCACAGTCAGCAAAATCATCCCTTCATCAATCGCTGTAGCTGTTCTTATTTGCGTTTCCTACAGCACTACTAAAAATTCTTCCTTTAAAGAGCGAAAATTACTGTCTCCTTCTCTCATCCGTGGGAACGTATTTCTTTTGTGTTCAGATACGCTTCAAAAAAATTGACTTAACACCCTGACTTAACACCCTCGCAGTGCCATAAAACAAATCGTGTCCACGAATGCAACAATGCGATTAAGAATAAAAACTGGAAATGTTCAATTAAAAATAAACCAGCGAAGAATAGCGAAGAAAAAGGCAGTGAAAAAAACCATAAAACAAAAACCAACGAGAAACTGAGGAAACAGAAACCACTGAAAGAAACCATCTTATCATGACGCAGAAAGCAATCAACAGAACCTAAACAACCAACACCATTTCCGACGACTTACTTCACCCCCACCACACTACCACTTCTGTTAAGATTTTCCGCCATATTGCTTACAACCTGTACAAGTTACTTTACTCTACTAATAAAAACTTCTTATCCGTTGGCGCTGTAGGCCTAGTACGAGGGTGATTCGTGATTCTCCCACCGAGGCCTACTACTTATCTACAAAATATGCCAAAATCTGAGTTTCAGGACTCATTTCCTCTTCTTGTTTGCAAGAAATATATTTTGCGAACAAGTTACCAATTTTTATTCGCTGTTCTTAGTAAGTAGATCCGTAATACGATAGATTCTTTATAACTTGCAGCAGTAACAAACAAAAAACGCATAGTATATGCGACTGCCTCGAGCTTCATTCACATATGATGCTTTTTTCGCTTCCCAACGTCTCACATATGTAACTTGAACTTGATGTTTCAATTTGTCACGATCCTTGGCATAGCACCGATGGCTGTAATCAGTCTAGAAACTCTTCACGGATATATTCCTGAGTAGGACTCTTGAGTTCGAGTTTTAATCAATATCTTAACCGCGTTATAGTGACGAAAATCGAAGAATGTGCAATGCACAAGCCATGTATATGGACATCCAAGCATCACCGATAAAAATTTCGATAATAAATTTTAAAACGCATTTCAAATGAACAATTTCTGAACAATAGGCACAACAACAATTCTAAAAATTTTGTCGAAATTTAGAGCAAAATGCATTGCTCAGTACTGCTGTTCAGTATTGTATTGTTATTGTACTGCACGTTGAAATTGTAGCTCTCAATGAAGCCAACCAACTAACTTTGTCCAATTGCAAGTAGTCCTCAAAAGTTCCATAATTTGCATAAACAACAAGTCCTTCAGCGGTACCGTTTTGTGAGTAAGCTGTCCAGTAGACAAGGCCTCGAGGGTCCGACTGCTGAAAATAACTACTAATTACGCTTTCAACTTGACTCGAAGGGAAGATTTGAACTTGGAACTTGAAATTTCAGTGCAGTTGCTGAAAAGTTGAATTTCACTGCTGAAAGAAAAAGCTATGAGAATTCCAGAAACCATTTGTTATTTGAAGGAATTGAGTGGAAAAAAAGAAAGCTAAGAAATGCTTATTTGAAGTGCTGAGAAAAAGTATCACGGAAAATACTCTTTTAAGCGATGCAAAAGACATCCTCTCATGCGTAGTCGACCCAGCTAATTCTATAATTTCCAGGTGGTGAAGGCAGGAGAGGGTGGAGTAAATATAGGCTTGCTAACTTTCAAGTGATCATTATTTGTACGACCGTGAGCTTTAATTCATTGAGCTATTGCCCCTCAGTGGAATCTCTCCTCATAAGGTTTCCAGGCCACAAAGCGTCGTACACCAATATATCTGTTAGGGCGTTAAGCTCAAGGGTAGGACAAGATGCAAGACTACTTCAGACCATCTGCCATTATCAGCCATCAATACCTAAAATTGATGATAATGGCTAGCAGGTATACTATTAAAGTGCCTGCTTTTACTGGCATTGGCCCAAAACAGAAATTTTACGAGGACAGAGGGTGCAGTACTACAGATGGAAATGTGGTCATGCATTGCGCGGCTCACTAAACTCTAAACAAGCAAAACAACTTTATACGATAACAAAGTTGGTTAGCCGAATCAAATAGCACCTAAATAATACATTAGAAAGTTGTCAACGAGTCGATGCGCACAATGAGTTGTTGTTACCTGTCGCTTGGCCTCTTCGGGACCGAGTCTTTCACCGAGTCCATTGCTCACTTCAACCCAGTTTCCACTGTCGTCAATGAAATCGATTTGATTAGGACGTTCGTAAACCGGATAACTCAGCAGTACATTATAGTCGTACGTTTTCACTTCATATCCATAACTACGGTACTGAAAATAATCTACTCGGCTGCCCATACTGTATGGATGACTGCTTATACTGTATACCTATACTGCATAAAATGACATACTGTATGCTAAAAAATGACTGCTATTAAATCAAAACCATTCTAGAATACTGTAAGCATTTGCATGTAATCGACTGCGAGGAAGCTGCACTGAAATGCATATAACTGCATACAATTTCTTAGAATGCAACAATTACGACAAATACAGACAACCATCAGCGAATTGTGCCAGATGAGCGAAATAAATTTGCTCATAGGCTCGTGGTAGTCGGGAGGAG
>JPKZ01001038.1:323481-348442 GCA_000803305.1 Toxocara canis
AAGCCACAATGCCCTAACATTAAAAGCTAACTAGATGGAGGACGAGGTTACGTGAGCTCGGACTTCCGAGATTGCTTAACGAAGCTTCATTATCGGCAGCCATTAGCGTCAGACCCGGCACGCGGTGCGCTCTATACAAAAGCACCGCAAAGTCATATATGCGCTCTATACAATCTCTGTTATAATATATTACAGAATGACATACAGAACGAGTCACTTTCCCAGACCATGCATGCTCCCATACACAGATCTCTAAAGAACACGTTTAAATTATATTGTGCTGAGGGTCCCATTCATAGCTATTCGAGTGTTTGTGCACATAAAGCAAACTTCTTTTTTTTTCAAAGTACGCGACTTTTTTATGCGCTGTTCGTCGCAATGAAGACTCACTCATAGTGTGAGTCACGAGGAAGTGCCTGATCGCATCGGTCGACTAGAAATATTTGCGCGCAGCTAGCTGCTCGTTTTTCATGTTGTTAGCCATTTTTTAGAAAAAGTTAGATAGTCTTAACTGGGATTTCAGAAAATGCACACCATATCGCCCCCTTCTGCGTTTCCGGATTTACCATACAAATTGTTGCCATATAAACTACATTACTGCTTCAAATAAAGCCCCTCTCCCAAAACAGTCTTCCTCTCACGTTCTTCCTGTCCTTCTTACCCTCGTCACTTGAACTATACCTGAAAATTGTCAGGCAGAATAGGCTTCTTTACTAAGGTGCACAAATCAACAAGCGCTGAAAAAGATATCATTCTACAGCCGCAATATTACATTCTTCCTCAGGAGGCCGAGGCTCAAAGCAAAAATGCAAACCCAAACAGCTTCAACGTTGTTAGCGAGATCATTTTCCTGTCAACAACAACATAGGTTCCATTTAGGCGATCACACCTTTCGAACACTCGTTCTTAAACGATTCTTCAAAGCTTAGCTTTGAGGAGGCATTTTTGCAATGAATTCATGCGCAGAGCCACGTAAATAGCCTTTATTCACAACTGGTACCTGTTCGGAAAGTCGAAGCATAATTGCTGCATTTTCAGGTGTTCCAGCCACGTGTACTTTCTCGGAAAGCCAACGAATGTTGTCTCTTATATTCAAAGGACGAAACGAAGACATCAATTGAATGCTTACGTTGGCTTGCTTAAAAAGCTTTGTAAAATTCTATTAGCAAATCTTATGCGCAAATTTAAAAGAAGCCACCGAGAAGAAGAAAAAAACTCTGAAAAGTTTGGTTTTCGGCGCAAGAAGATCAATATTTCGGTTGATGTGAAGCAGGGAACACTTACTTCAGCCCATATATCAATCAAAGCGATGTTGACAGCAAATGCTTAGCTTTTTCTTATTTGCCCTTGTCTACATTTTTTTTCTTAAAATTGAACAGCATTCATTTTTGTTCTGCTAAGTTTTTCGTTGTTCGACATTGACTTTTAGCCGTATTGAATGACTGATGAACAAGCCTAGGCCTAAATTTTTATTTTCATTCTGTAAACCTCTTGCTTATCAAGCTAATTATGACAAGCTCTTCGCAATTCATTACTGCCGCCAATTTCATTTTGAATATGCTTAAGTAAATCTTGCAATCATTTTTGTTCTTGTAAAATGAACAGTCAATAAAAGATGTTCTTAATTGGATTTCGAAAGTTTCAAAAATTACCTGTTGTAGATTTTGCCGCATTGCTTGCGAAAAAGGTTTGTTGTTTTTGGCGATTGCCTGAACACCCGTCGAACGGTTATTGTCGACAAACTGTGGTATACGAACATATTTTGTGCTGAGAACAACAACAACAATTAGAAGAACAACAGCAGCTAGTGAGAGAACGAAAACTGCCGAGATCAATAGTGGAACAAGGCAACCGACCGAGATTCGTGATTCGTTCAAGCTCAACTCAGTGGATTTCACCTTTGCTCGATGTCCGGCTATTCGATTGTCTTTCGGTAACGAATATGCAATACCCGTCGTTCCATAGTCAGGTCGTTCTAGCAGGTGCCATCTTGGGTCATCCGGATCGTCGTAGAACTGTTTGTGTTCGTCGACCCATCCTAAACAAACCCTCTCAACTTAACGACCGAGCTTTTCTTGTTGGCATAAGTGTCCCTACCGGTCAGTCATATTTCGCTCGTCAGTAAGATTGCTTGGGGAGCTAAATAGCGCATCAGTCTATGACATGCTTAGTTGTCATTTAAACGGTAAACGTTTGAAACATGCATATTTCAACCTCTTTTTACATTCGTTGTGTCAGGTTTGTCCCATTAGGCATGGCAAATCGTTAAACAAGAGGTTGATCACCAGGGGAACGTTTGAAACACAAAGCAATCTAAACAATTAGACGCTTCAAAGTGGATGCGAAGGCAGCTGTGATTTCATCGATTCCCGTATCGATGCAGCTGACAACCATGCACAAGAATCATTGTCTTGACCAGTTTTGGGGAACCTGGTGGTCAGCCTGCTGGCGATCCGTCAGGTAAGCATCCGGGAATCGAACCCATGTCTTCCCGCATACGAAGCCGGGGCTGTACTATTGAGCTACTGCCCGCCCGGACGATTTCATTGTTTAAAAATTTTTTAAAGAAAATAATCTATCGAAATGAGCACAAGCACTCGTTTCGAAACGTTAATTAATCTTAAAAGTTTATACTAACTGTAACTCAACTAAACTCCCCTCGGATCTTTCAATGAGATATTTCTTGAGTGTTTACAAATGGAAAGTCATTTTTGAGAAGCGAATAACAGAAGCAGAAGCTACTCAGTGTTAGACTCTCTGCTTGAGCGAATTTAGTACACCTCTTTGTTCCATTGTTCATACTGTAATCGAAAACAAAATGGTTATACTGGTAGCCGTTTTATGCAACAAAAAGTATTTACGTGATATATACAGAATTTTTTCCAAAGTAACACATTTACTTGCAATGTGAGTTAGAGCGGTTGACGTTTATCAGCGTCACTATAATTTATTTTTTTATTTCCGTCACATCTGATCCTTTTTAAGTTTCGAAGAAAACGTCATACCTCAATTTTTGGCAAAATATATACATCGCCTTGTTCAGCCCTCAATGAACAGAATTGTTTTGCCTCACAACACTATCCGTTCGGAATTGACTAATCGTACGAAGTGCTATTCTGGGGAAAGGGGCGGGGGGGAGGGGAGGGGGAGGTTGTTACTCTGATGGGAGCTATGTCTAGATATCTGAATTAAACGTATTGGCTAAAACTGCTAGAAGGAGGAAATGTGAACAAGAAACTCATCGATGAATGTCCCATGATGTGCTAGCGAAAACTTGTTTAAATCTTCTAACAACGAAATGTTCTAAACGAAACAATTGAAGCATTAGAATTTAAGCCGCATCATTCTATATGGGCGATTTTAAATAAAACAGTATTTGTTTTTCCAAATCATATTTTATCATTAGAACGCTTTTATGCGATGACAAAGGTGAAAGAGTTGTGCAACAAAGAGATGCCAACTCGTTGCTACACGAGCACAAAAAAATACTTGCATGATATCCGCAGATGATAGTTCATAAATTGTAAGACCTAATCTGAGGCTAATGAATCCACGCATAATAGCAAACGCTACATATGATAATGATATAATATGATTTTCTCATGCGATCGAAATGCTTGATCAAGTTTGGCTAAGAAATTAAGCGGTTATGATATTAGATATACCACTAAAAATTAAATACTGCATATTGTTTGTGCGTCACTATGTTGTACAAGAGTGTTCTATACAGTAAATACTGTAGTTTAGTTATTCTTAACGCAATTTTAATAGCCTTACATTAACCAGAACAGTGATTACTGAGGCAGTAAACACTTGAGCGCTATTATATGTTGATCTCTCGCAACGATAATGGCTTCGCAGAGTATTTACTGTTTTTATAAATATGGACGAGCGTGCAACAGTTCTAGGCACATCGATTTTTTAGCGTTTTTCTTTTTAACCTTCAGCCAACGCAATTTCCTTAACTGATATGAACACAACTCTCACACGATCATGTCCATTTTGTGCTGTGATAGTAAATAGTTGCCAATGCTACGCGGCAATGATGAGTTTTTCTCGCTGTTACTTCACATGGTNGACGTTATCGACACGCGAAAAAAGTCACCCAAATCTGTGCGAAAAGAAATCCTCTTGCGCTTAACACCAACCACCGATCGGTATGGTGTGGTAAGCTAAATTTTAAGGAGTATAGATCACCAATTTCTTCAGTTTCGTGAAATCTTCGCAGAAGATGGTATAGAAGATAAAAAGGTTCGAAAAATTAAAAATCTTGCTATTTCATTCTGCTTTGTTTCGTTCTTATCCGGTACGTGAAAGTCGCTTGTCTGCTTTCAGTTCATAAAGATAAGGGGACAACACCTCAAATGCACCCCTGAAGTTCCGATCGAAGTCCTGCTCATCATATCACAACTATATGTCGCCAACATTTAGTCGTTTAATTAATTGAGTACTCTTAATATCATCTTGTCTCTCCCGCGCTCTGTGAGCAATACAGGGTAATGCCAATGTGTTATTTTTGTTTATCCGTCTCTGACATTTACAAGCGGAACGTGAGTGAAATCTCGAGATTACTGGAAGTTGTAAGCTAAGGCTTCAACCGGAAGTTGTGAAAAAATTACGTAATATAATAAGCAAACAAGTCGAGTTCATCATGTTGCAAAGCCCACCAAAACAGACGATTCGGAAAGGTTCTCATTTGTCCTTCACGAGCATAAATGGTATTCGCTTAATCCCACGTTTATAAACGTACTTTATGACAACACACATTGTTATGCCCGACCCTATGCGCATGTGAATCCCATTTTGACAACAACAAATGGTTGTGCACTCATACGTTGCATTTAAATCTCTTCAATTATTTGACGAGTTCAACATCATCATGCTTTCCGATTGCATGCATGCATCCATAGCTTAAAATTGTGCAGGAAATAAGCCTCACATATTTTACTACGTACAGCACCTTTTGGCCAAGATTCGAATATTACTGTCTCAAGATATCTGTTGCCATTCAGAAATAAAGCTGTTAGCTCGGCCGACCCAACCACTTTAGCAAAATGATCAGGAAATGCCAACAGTATGCGTATTTGCAGAATTCTTAATTGAATTTCTCATATAAGGCGTCTCTATTGGTGGCGATGCAAGAGGGCTAACCGAATAGAGGTTTACTGTAACAATGCTGCTACAATTTCAGTCTGCATGAAGATCTATGACGTCGCCTTATCTGAGACGCTTATATATTTGATTTCTCAAACATCTACTTAGGCATATTTTTTAAAACATATCCTCGGCGGTATACACATGTAGAATATGCTTATGGTATATAGGAGATGTTTGGCTGCATATGCGTTAGTGACCGAATCTCTTGTTCTTTATTTCAAAGACTAAAAACAGAGTCCATTGAAAAACTATCTGCCAATTTGAATAAGCGAAAAGGCCCATAGATTTTCGCTTCAATTCGTTGTTTTATGAATTAGATCGTATTTTTGTTTGAAGATCTTCTTCTTCGTTCAAGAATTTCTGTGCAACTTCTCTAACTAAGCATCTCTGCCCCTCACACAAAATCGGCAAGTGTTTCAGATCGCCATTTTCCATTTAAAATGCGCTTGCTGTTAAATGGAAGTTTTCTCAGTTTTCTTTTAAAAATGATAACTTAGAAAGGTGTACTGAAAAGTATAAAATAAGTGAGAATGCATCGGAGTGGGCCGGTATCGCCATATGCTTTTCACTAATTTCGCCTACAAGACCAATCTGCTTCATGAATAGCCAAAAAATAATAATAAATACTCTAATAAGGCATACTTTCTTTCATACACTCGGCCAGTCAGTCCACTTGTCATCCGCTAGAAGAAGGTTTTACGAATGATTTCGTAAACCAAAATCAATTGCAAAATGCATGTAAATTTTTGATATCTTTGAATGCTTATACGGATCACCAGCAGGCTGACCACCAGGCGTTCCGAAACTGGTCAAAACAATCATGCGTGGGCATGGTTGTCAGCTGCATCGATATGGGAATCGATGAAATTACAGCTGCCTTTGCACCCCTTTGCTTTTGAATGCTCATAACTTAACCCACTCCTCAGTCTCTCAGCTTTACAGGTGACGAATTTGGACGGTCACTCAACGACCACACAAAGTTTTGTAATTTCAATTTGAGTAATTCATGCGCTCCGAATATCGAAAAGGAACGAGTACATACACATGCAACATCACTAGGAAAGGTGTTGTTACAACGGGCTTTGCGAAAACGAATTTAACACGCTATGCAGCTGAAACGAAATCTGAGACGATAATGTTATTGGAAGTTTCCGAACAGATTTTTCAGAAAACAATTGCTAAAATAAACTTTCTAATGGAATCCGTTTCATAGTAGGCAACATGTATAAAGAAAACTCGCCTCGGTAGCCAAAGTGAAATTGTGTGCTTGAGTGAAACGTAGAACACATTCATTTGATGACAAAAATTAGGAAAGCCGATCGATCGTATGAATATCTAATAGGATCATGAGACGATTTTTGTTATTTGGAGGCATTGTACTCAGAGCAAATTGTACGTTGACGCAATTAAAATATGGCGAACTATTTTTGAAATTTATTACTGCAAAATAATAACTCTCTTATACATGTCTTTTACCACACTAACACTTCCAGCCCATGCTACTTTGCATAGTTTACATTGCCAACTAATTAGTTATCCAACTCGAGCATGCTACAAACTCCTTTTATGTATAGGACGCCAGCGCCTGGTACTCTTTGAAGATTGCAGAGCTAAAAGGATTGCTGAGAATCTCAGCCATTTCCATCGGAAATTCCTTTCTTTTATAGAATAAAAAATCACTGAAATAAACCTTTAGATGGTTAATTTATGATTCTATCATACGTAAATTATGAGGTCGACAACATTAATTCTTATCGTAATTTTTGATATGAACATGGCTTATGAGGAACTAGTAGTTCAGTTGTTCGAGACCCGAAAAGCCGAGAAAGCTAGCTTTGAGAAGTCGGCTTTCTCGTCGTTCACTATCTTAGCGAAGACAACAGAATAAAGAATAATTCGCCTGCCACTACTATCCATGCAAATGAGCTTTTTGGCATAATATACGCGCGCCCACCGAGACTGTATCCGTGCTTGTACGTTGAAGTGACTTTTTTACCATCAAGAAAGCTAGTGAAATTTCAAAACCTTACGAGGGACTAGGTAAGTTCATCTGGTGAATAAAAGGTCTTCGTTCGCAATAGCACATTACATTCACTCATACAAGAAATCGAGCTGGCAAAGGATTTGTGTAGCTGATCAGCCGTCCCAAAGTGATTCATAAAGGACTCAAACTTACCGTTTTTATTCGGTGCATCATTCGTTTGTGAAATGTTGCAATCGGATGCACTCCTTAATGGGCTCTCATCATTGGAAGTGTTGCATACGGAGCTCGACGTAAATGCTTCGTCATCGTATGTACTTTCACGAAGTCGTGATGGCTCTTCATTTGCCAGCGACGATACGAGTTGTTCAGTGAACGTATTGTTGTGCACGAGGCTACGCTCATAAGCAACGGTACGAAGCATTCTTGTCGCTTTATTGATGCCGACTATTGTTTAGCGATAAATAAAACTGGGCTGCTGAATGCATCAACGGAGAGGTATGGTTTCGTAGTATCAGCAAGCGACGATCTCGCAGTCGAAATAGAATATGATTTTTAATAACAGTTTTTTCGAACACAGCGAACCCCAAATTGAGAATCGAAATCAGCACAGTGTGCGCAATCGATTTGCTTGAGCACCCCAGTACAGAAATGGCAAGTCGGTTACAGATAGCTGATCACACTGCTCGATTACCCTGAGGTAACAAAGATTAGCGCAATAAGTGGAGGGAGTGCAAGAAGTTCCACTCCCTCTTTTTCCTCTCTGGTGGGCGGGACAGACAATCCGATCGTAGTGATGACCCGAATTGGGTACCGCCTTTGCGCAATCTCTTCGAAAGGCGGAGTCGATGTGCGTGTTTCTTGCTTGCAGTATTCGGCTAATATAATCACTTTTTGTGAACGCGTTGCCTCGATTACTTCTTTTTCTTCATGTTATTGTTTGCAAGAGTGCTTCATATCAGAAGTATCAGTGCAATCGACGAACTCAATCCTGAAATATGAGAGACGGTTGATTTTTGGATTATAATTTTAATCAATACGTTTTCAAAGTGCTCCAATTACAAAATGAACTCACAATAGAAAATTATGTACGAAGAATCGACATCATTCGAGTGAAGGGCTCTAGAAAATGTACTGTGATGTAATATTGACTATGGTAATTTTCCACAACGATGGTGGTGTCAAATAATTGCCACGATAATTAGTATCTGGCAAATTTCTGCTACGCAAATATCTCAGCATCGAATCGCCGATCTTCAGCTAGAAAAAAAAATTCTCCTTTTTGAATCCCTATAAATGATGAGCAATTTATACACGGTGCACAGGTTTTTATTTCATGTTACACATTTATTATTGAATGAGAATTGCATGGGAACAGCTTTAACTCTTCTGAACTCATACAAAATATAATATCGACCAAGCTCCGAAGATGTGAGCAATGTGAACGGAAATGCGTCGGCCGCCATTCTTCGTAAGCATAGCGTTTCCCACACATTGCGCCTACAATGGCATAAAATGCCAGAAAGTCACGAGAAGCGGAATAGTTATTAATTACATGATGCTCGTCGAAAACAATAGCAAACGTTGAGCCAAAAGTTCTTTTGTTTCTCGAGCAAATATTTTCATCTACATCGGTGACTTGTTAATGTGAAGATAAACGCTGTGCATATGGAACTGTGAGTTAACCTAACTATCTTCTCTGATGTTATACGCAACTAAACTGACCTATTCTTCAGCGCTTGCGTCACCAAGGGAGTCGTGAAGCGCTGTTTGCCGGAAATTTGGCTCCGTCTACAATGCATAAGTACGATAATATTGTATCGTCAGTGCGGCGTTCGTTGAAATCGTTGATATGCATCGTTCACATCATCAACAGTTTAGTCCAACCGAGTCCAAAACAACAAAAAAGAAGAAAAATCCCATTAAATTTTCATCGCAGTTCGCGATAGCATCGACCAACGAAACGCTCAAATGCTAATTTATGGCAATACCAGCGAGCAGTGCAAAATTGCGTGCTGACGAACTTGTGAACTAAAACACAATTATTTTCATGCGTGCAATCAACAAAACGACAAAATCTGCCAACATGCATGTGAACATGAATATAATCCAAAAATGTGAAGATTTAAAGTGCATGTGATCGAAATTATTCACAGTGTTTCTTTTTTTTTCTAAATTGGAAAAAAGGATTAGCTGCATGCGAGTTGCTCAAACGATGAACTTTTGTCATTGAATTTGACAGGCAACTGCGGAACTCCTCACAATTTCTAGACCTCCTCGATAGCTTCTGCCATTGCAGTCGACCATTTCCCTTACGACGTAACTCAATAAATGACGCACAAGGGACAACCTTACTTTAGCTTCTATAGGTAGCCAAAATAGCGCATATCAGGTGGATTCAGAAAAGATACAAGAAAACAGAGTTGGATATGCATACGAGTGGACAAGATAAAGCCCGAATTTTGCGACATACTTTCTCGACGGTGCCTAACACTTCACAGTGAAACCAGCATAAACACAGCGGTATTTATACGTTTGGAACACGTTTGGTATGGTTGCTGTTAGCGGTTGTTTATTCACTAAAAATGTTCTGGCAGGGGATGCAAACTTCCTTCATTGTTTTTTATTCCAGGTCATGAAACGGCAGAGTGGGCAAACAGGTGAAAAGTAAAAAATGAAATTAACGGTGGCTACCTCGCAGAAATTATTGCAGCAGTAGGGCGCAGTGAGTGAATGTTAATCCTTTGGCTCGACAAAAACTTTTCGCAACTGAAAACCTAGTTAGTTGAGCGAATTACCTGGGCGACAATAGCCGCAGTGCGCTAGATGAATCGAAATTCAAAATACTCAATTCGTTTTTCTCAAAATGTTTCAATTTTAAAAAGCATAAGTAAGCGAAGCTTATGCTCTTTTTTTCCACCGATCAAAACTCTCCATCATCATACAGTAAATTTGCGACTACAGCCGCAGTCTTCTAGACCGGAAGTAAAAGCAATGCAAATATTTGTGTTCGAAAGCAACGAAACGCAAATAAAACTTATCATTTCGTCACAGCGTTCGAACAAGTAAAAAAGACGGTGAACCGTAATTGCACGATAATCATTGCTCTAAATTGTTATCATGGTAAAACCGATACAAGTTTTTTCCGTGTTTTTCACATTTTTATTTCTAATTTATTGTGCTCGAACAAGAAAGTAGCATCTTAAGACCGCACAAGAAGCTGATACAAACAATGTCGCATATTTTTCAAATAGTAGAACTTACGAAGTGATAGTTATGATAAATTGGCTTGGAAAAAAAGCCAATAATTTTCGTAAACAACCTTTATTTATTCTTTACTTTTTCTCAATATAATCTCGTTCACATCGCGAAAACTCGATCGAATAAATGTTTTTTAATGAAGAGAGTTCTTCGCGTCAAAGCAAATCGATTAGATGAATCCCGAAGACTCTTTCATCAAATCTGGGAATCCCTTACCAGCATGAATTCAACAAACACCCAATCATTCACGTTCATTTCCCGTCCTTTCTCCCTCTCATCCTCCCTTCCTCCCACCTCGCCATCTATTAATTACCGCTTCCTCAACATGCAGTCCAAGACGCCAATCATTGCAACCATGATCAACCTCTCATCCGTTTTTTTAAGCTGCAACTTCGGCTGTCAATGTTTGCTACCTGTTTATTCAAAGTTTTTCTGCAAATGAAAAACCAGAAAGAAAATGCAGATTTTCAAGTCGCTTCTTGAAACAAATGGGTTAGTGCATCAAACGGTTTGACGAGAGAGAGCTTTTGTGCAACATCAACAAGACTAAGCATTCATGTAACACACGGGCGTTCCTTCCCTCCCTTTTCATAGCTGACGAACGAAGAGTACCCATTTATGGCTTATATGAACGGACCGCTCGTAGGAAACTTTTGTCCAAAAATTTGCGCTCCCATATGTGTAATGGCAGAAATAGCCGTGAAAGTTCTATTGCAGGCAATTTTCGGCTCCATCTATAAGGTTTCTTCTCGAAGTCGACGAATCGTCTAAAAGCTAGGTACGTGGATCGGCAATGGCGTGCGTGCGTACCTTTATTTACCAAGTTCTGCAAATGTTTCGGTAAAGAAGTGTTTATACTGAAGAAGGACGCATTTGCCGCTACCCTCAGATGTTGAGTTGCGATCGTGAACTTTATCATAGCAACTTTGCAAGAAAAAAAAACACTAAAAAATGGGAGGAAAATCTGAAAGAGTATAAAGTACCTCCGAATTTGCGTACAAAGCAGAATCGCTGGAAGTGCGCATGTGCGCTTTTTGCAGCATCCTTTGGGCATATTTGAAATGCCAATGAGAAAAATACTCTGATTATCCTACAACAGACCAAATCGGGCCGCTATTTAGTGTGCTACCCCACTTCGCGAAAGGATGACATAAGATTACGCGCCAATTCAGTTTATATACTATAACAGCAGACTCGGGCACGAGTTCCCTGGGTAGAAAACAATGAAAAATACCGCTCCTTTTTTTTTCTTTAGCAGCAACACAATAAGGCAATACAAGTGAAAGCAGCAAGTAAAAGCAGTATATCATATTCGTACCAACATTTATCACTACTACTAATGGCAAAAAGCATACTAGCATCTATCACTACTACTAGTGGTAAAAAGCATATCAGAATTTGCCACTTCAAGCAGCGGTACGAAAAATCCTCAGCACATAGCGAGAGGCTAAATGTTGCATTCAACTTTATGCTTCAAGTGATGGGCAAAGGTTGCTGTTGGAAAGGCCCTTAAATCAATTAAAAACGTGTAATTTGACTGAGCTAAGAAGAAACGATCTCCGGTCCCGCACTTGTAATGTGCTGCAAAAGTTGTTTTTTTTAGTTTTAAGAAGAATCAAGAAGACCGATGTAATAACAACGGCAATTGCAAAATTGGGTAGTTTACTCTTATGGACCTATCATCCCTCAACACACTCTGCTGCAGAAGCGAAATACTGGAATCATGAAAGCAGTAGGTGATTCGTTTTCTACAAATTGCACTTGGAGGGGTGGAGGGGAGGGAAGGAGAGTGTACTCGGCCTTGTAGCACCATCAAAGAGGAGACGGCGGGGTTTCATAACTTATGATAACGCGTGTGGAATGATGAGCTTGTGCAGCAGGATTATGGCAGTAATATAGATAAAAAGACTTGCTCATAAACACATCTTCCCTGTGCCAAAAAAAATTGTGAAACTTTCACTACTGTGATAACATTTGCAGATCTGAGACATAGTAGTGTGAGTTCTTCAAGGAAATGCAAAGGGATTCCGAAGCAGCTGTAACTTCATCGACTCCCGTATCGATGCAGCTGACAACCATGCCCACACATGATTGTTTTGACCAGTTTCGGAACGCCTGGTGGTCAGCCTGCTGGCGATCCGTCGGGTAAGCAGCCGGAAACCGAACTCAGGTCTTCCCGCATACGACTCAGGTCTTGAATGGTAAGGATGTGCACAGAGAGACAGTGAGATAATCGACGATCCTAACGTTTACTGTGTGAGCGCTCTACCGAAACAACAACACTTATCGCATATTCGCTGTAATAATTAACAGTCAACATCCAATGCACTGAACAGCTACTTTACTTATACCTTACCTTACCTTGAAGGTGAGGTATGGTATGTGGTAAGGTATAAGGTATAATCAAGGTATAAGCAAACTACTTTTTTGTTTATGGTTTGCTTATGGGGCGCTAAAATCAAGCGCTTATGAAACAACCGGGATTTTGTGTCGGTGCAAACAACTTATGAAACAACCACTTATGAAACAAATGCAAAAAAAACTTATGCATCCTCGAGAACAGTGGTTTCGCCGTTGTAATTTGTGAAATATTCTTCAACATTCGCCACGCTAAGTAAGCTTGTCGGCAACGATCAAGAAGAAAGGATTATTTCGCCAAAAGTGTCGTCTTATTAATGATCATCCAACATATCGCCCAGCAAAAAATCAAAGACACCCGAAACGAAAGGATACCTAATGTGTTTTGGCCGGATCGCATATATTTAAGTAATGCCAAACACGTTAAATCATCAATTCGTAAAATTGTGTCAAGTTCGATTATTGTCAGCTGCAATTATATGCAGAACACTTTTGACTGGAATCATGGAAAATTACAAATCAACATAGTAAATATGCTACGATAAATTTTAAATAATGCTGCGCGAGACATGCCGACATAAGCACTCCTGAATTTGTGCTTTCAGCTCTTACCCACTGAGTGATTTTAGCTTAAGTTGATCGTTGACAATTATGTGAATGTGATATACAAGATGGGTGCTTTATTAGACAGGATTTATTGCATTCCGCATTCAAGTGGAATCTAGTGCACTCTAATGATGGCTGTTAGCCGTACTTTGTAAAAGCAAATCAACATCAAGTCAATATATGGTCGCAGCTTCATTAATTCGTGGTCATATTCTCAAAAGGATTTAAGGTGATGATTTTGTCAAACGACTACGAAATAATGTACATTAAGGCGTGACTATTCGATTTATGCTTTTTGAAGCAAATTGACTTCTGAATTTGTGCTTTCTACTAGGTACCAGAAGAGTAGTAGTTAGTGTTAAAACGTCAACAAATATTAGTTAATTAGTAATGTGCGTAGAATTATGCAGAATATAGGTGATCGAGCTCATCGACTATACTTTTCATCACACTAAATTACGAAATAAAATTAATATCGTCGCAACAGCGCTTTATAAATATCTTCACTGAAATCGTAATGTCGCTAGATATCTTTCTATGAAACGATAAGTACAGTTAACAGTATAGAATCAAGATTATGACACGAAATTTTAACTCTTAAATCTGAACATTGCTCAAATGGGGAAATTAAAAAATCGCTTGAGAATGCCGCCATCTCTGCTCGCCATACTTTTCAAAGCTCTCCTCTTATGCTCATTACTAAAAGCATCTTAATGCGTCATGCAATTAGTAAACGTAGAGAGCATCCATCAAATAAATGATTTCAGTTCCTTAGAGTTTCTTAAATCTTTTTTAGATGAAAAGAGGTCATGAAATAGCTGTTACGAAAGTGGTCCTCAAAAACATCTCGTATGCACGACATCATTCATCATACATTGTCGGTTCCTTCAAAGCAATACCATAAACTAAAAGCGTAAGTATGCTTTACAATGATGTGGAAAGAGGAGAGAAACTGAACGTGCTAGTTTAGCGTTTGGTATGCTGCTATTATAGTGCGCATTGAGGACGTGCGAAACACCCCAGTCAGTCAGCATTGCAATTCAAAGCGTTTTCGATTCACTCCCATCGATATCATTGCTAGTTTTGATCATCATTTTATAGGCTTTCATTCTTTAGCAACAGCATAGAAAAACTACTATGGAATTCAGTAGGGATACCAATTTGATGTCATTACAGAACACGTTCAGAAGCATATAGGACTTAGAAATGATATGTGATGAATATAGGACAACCATGATATGACAACGAAACAGCTACCACACGTTGTTCAACAAGTTGCGCAAAGCTCCAAGGAATTTAGTACGTTTCTGCAAATTGATTTCATGGAGAAAGGAACTGGTCAATGAATTTTTTTTTAAATGTGTGGTTTATTTATTCGACCAAATATGACTAAAAAAAGACGAAAAATTAGTTCACCTCGTTATAGCGCCATAATTGAGTACTACTAATTACTACTAGTCGCAATTCTTCTCTTGATATTGCGATCCTTCTCCCAGTTTATTTCACTCTAGACACAAAAGGGATCAGAGGGGATAAAAGGAAGTAACTTGCAGACTTCATTGCGTCCGAAAGAATTCAAAGCCATAGAAACAATGTTGTTTTATTGGTATACGGTTGTTGGATAAAAGTTATGTGGGAGCACAAGAGTAATCATGCATAGGCTTAAATGCTATAAACAATACCCGTACTGTTACTGCTCTATTAACTTATGCGTCTAACAACTCTCCTCCCACTATTCCATGATATCAATATCCTAGGATATATCTAAAGCCAACGTTCACCACTGAGAAACGACAGGTACAAAGTGATGATGGGAATGACAAGCGATGGAAATAGACTATGATAAAGGTGAAATGCATATCATTTCGTGAGTTACCAATAATGGCAAACTGCAAAATTATAGGCGCAATTAATAATCGAATAGGAAATATGCTTTGTGTTGATGACCTCATCAATGATTACTCTTCACAAATATGAAGTAGCAAAGCGACGCCATCAAATAAGAAAAAAAACGACATCAAACAGCCGAAGTCTAACAGAATGATGGCAGTCATCCTCACCTAATTCACTGGTACTGATTTTACCATAATATACATTCTCAGAGAATCGTTATAAACTTCAAATAATTTACTTCATTTTCGTACAGTGCTGGAAATAACAGTGTCTCGTGTAGAAAATCTTGAACAACACAATTTAGTTCAAAATTTCCGCTCATTTCGTTTTTTCAATATAAACCTTATATCGTCTTGAAGTTATCCTACCAGAAAGTTACACGGAAATACTCCGTCGCTCAAGTACATATATTAATCGTTAAAACTAAGGAGTGGATTAAGGTGAATGTGAATGAAAAAGATCCTTCCATGCATGCTAACAGTCGGCCACACAGCTGTACACTGTTTGGTGCATATGCTCAGGTTGACGCTCACATGGCCGCGTTGTTTGTAAACACTCGATGTCTAATTTGCACTATTTTTTTTAATGACTTTACATGGCAACCGTACAATTTTACTTGCTTACGCACAAGCCTAACGAAGTTAGTCGACATTCGCATTCTCCAGTAGGCACAGTGATTCTTTGTTCGATCTCCTCAAAAAGTGCTGCGTGCAGGTCGGGAAACTCATTGCTTAACAACTTTATATGACGCTACCACGAAATCCATGTCCCATGTAGCTATCGCTTTTTTGTCTTCGTGTATGGTGATGAACCTCGCTCGAGTTTACTTCATGTTCACCTTGTTTATTAATAGCTGTGTTTTTTTTGAGCGGTGAAAAAGTTGTTGCATATTGCTTTTTTCTCCTCAAACTTTCACTACTCTCGAAAAATCGGATTAATATTCTCGCTTCGTGCTCTTTTAACATCTGACAACTACCGTCACCACTAGCAGCCGTCTACTGAATGCAACCAGACGAGCTTACAGCGTTCGATTGAAATAGGGGTATATTCGAAGGAAATTACTGCCCTAAGGATAGGGAGTTGCAGTTTAATGCTCCATTTTAGTTGTTGCTAGTCAGTGTCGGTTGTTTTCGAAAAAAACGCTCTTTCTGCTCGGCCAAAAATTTTTATGTTCTATTTGACGAATTGATACGCGATTTTTGATCACATAGAAATAATGTTTCTTTTTGTGCAACTGAAATTCACAATATTGTTAGCGCAATGAGAACGAAATCACAACTGCTTGTCAATGTGACGGTAATCTCCTTTGCATACGCCTTACAGTCTCATAAAAAGCGAAATGAAATGAGCATAATTTCATTATCAATACGAATAATTACATATTAATATCCAAGCGTCAAGAATTACCTAAGACAGTCAAAGTAACACGTTTGCGAAAATAAAAGAGTGCATCAACTGGATCTGAGCTTATCATGGAAGGTAGATATAAACAGAACATGTGATAAGAAGCTAGTTAGATTAGAAAAAACTCATTCACAAGAAATGAGAAAGAAAAAACCATAGTTTAAGGGAAAAAAAAGTATCGTCCCATTACCTCTACATACTGCCCTGTCCTGTACCTAGCCAAGCATTATATTGCTGACGCAAACAACCCAAATAAAACGCGATGTTTGAGGAGAAGATGATTAAAGCATACTGAATGCATAATACTTGAGTATTCTATGCCAATCATTTCGAGGATGTTATCCACATTGTACTCTTTTTCATCGGGCACAACAGCATTCGTGCAATTACCCCACTACTGCTTTTCCTCCACTGTGATTTCAAAATATAAGCAAGTGGGCAAAGAAGCAGACGTATAGCCACCCATTCATGCATATCGCTACCTCGACATAAGCAATAAGCTTTACTTTGCAGATGCAAACTTTGCAAAATTTGTCCAAAAATAGAAATTTTACTACACTTCGATGACCATTTGCTCTTATTTTGAGACGATTACGAAATAAATGTTTTTTTGAAAAAAAAAAAGCCAAATGCTGTTCGAAAATGTTTTTCTCCGTGTTCGGTGCGATTAACAATTGACGGTGGCATCATATACCAGAAATATTCTTCAATCTGATTATACCTTATCCTACAATCTGTGCATAAAATTTCTTCCGGTATAGCCTTACAATTACAATGTTGTTCTGCTCTTAATTTTCTTTTCATAGTTTCTTTGCATCTCGGCTTGGCAACGCTTGTAAACGTTTTACAAAAACTAATCACCGCCACACTATCAATGATCAGTGCATATCGCTACCTCGACATAAGCAATAAGCTTTACTTTGCAGATGCAAACTTTGCAAAATTTGTCCAAAAATAGAAATTTTACTACACTTCGATGACCATTTGCTCTTATTTTGAGATGATTACGAAATAAATGTTTTTTTGAAAAAAAAAGCCAAATGCTGTTCGAAAATGTTTTTCTCCGTGTTCGGTGCGATTAACAATTGACGGTGGCATCATATACCAGAAATATTCTTCAATCTGATTATACCTTATCCTACAATCTGTGCATAAAATTTCTTCCGGTATAGCCTTACAATTACAATGTTGTTCTGCTCTTAATTTTCTTTTCATAGTTTCTTTGCATCTCGGCTTGGCAACGCTTGTAAACGTTTTACAAAAACTAATCACCGCCACACTATCAATGATCAGTTTTTGCAAGCAAAGTTGAGTTTTTGTTAAAATTACTAGATCACTGTCGAAATTCACTGCATAATACTACAATAGCTAATAATTGTTCGCCTGTTATGACTCCGACCTAACAACACATTTTGCAACGATTGAATTCGACGCGTTAACAATTGCGACGTTAATAGGGGAGAATGTTGGAGAAAATACGTTCTATGGTTTTGTACTTTAAGCGAGAGGAAATAGTGTGTGTTGAAAGCAAAAAAACGTTGCCAAATGAATGCACATAAAATTAACAATGGCAACATTATGCAATCAAAACATAGTCATGTTTTCGTAAAATTCAGCGCATCGCTTTGTATGATTCCATTGACGCCTTATTTGCTTACTCGTTTTGCATTTCATTTGCGCAAACAAATCTATTTGCAAGCCATTTTACATTGTTGAACGAATAATTGCAAAACCCGATCGAATTTGTAAACATAACATTGCTTACATAGTGCAAAAGTGATGATACACGTAAAGAGCGCACAGGTGATTTCATTGCAATTGACGGTCGTAAATGATTTCGTGAAAAGCACGTTATTCATTCTTGCATCGTCGTTGCACCTTTACCAATCTCCGTTTACTGCAGCATCTTAGCTAATCGAAAGCCTTAGTTGTGCAATGTGCATTTCGGCGCCGATGTGCAACGTCTTAAGCGAACGCTCGCTCATTTGCAAGTGGGTCGCGAGTGTAATCTGTGTGCCGTATACACTAACAATGCAATGAGTGCCTCACGTTTCCCATTTCCCATTCCAACCAAAAAAAAGCCGATTTACTGAGGAAAAAACCGTAGAGTAAGCATCTATTTTTCGGAGGATAGACAGAAAATATAACCAGGCAAACGCTCCCTCTTTGCAATAATTCACTTAACGGATGGAAGCCCTCGTTTAGAACTCGACATTTCATCATTCTATTGATTTGAATGAAGCGCACAGAAAACTTAATTACTTAGACTTTACGGTACACGCCACCAAAATGCGTCTAAATAAAGTTTCTTGTCGGCAACGATCTGTCACACGTATCACCAGATTACATATGACAGCTACTTAAGCCAAGATACCTTTTTTTTTTCAAATGCATTTCGGACTAAAGGAGCACTTGGGCGCATCCTCTTGAAAGAACGAGTATTTTTGGCGACTTCTTCGATTGGTTATCGAGTAACTGGTTTTATGAAATGTTAAAGTAATAAATTTAGCCAACGAAAGAACAATACAGTTCACATTACTGTTGAACTAGTAGCGAAGTTTCTATGCTATGCATTCTAGCTAAACGCAGTCAGAGGCACAGTGGAGGCACGAATCGCAAAAATGCTACAACGATGCAACTGAATACAGCTGAACAAACGATGCATCGACGACATGAAAGGCCGATCATAAATTTACGATAACCCTTGTGCACTGGAACGTAGCTTGTTTCCAAGGAAATATGTGTGCTGAAAAATCATTAGTCATTTTCTCGCCCTTTGCTTGCTTATTTGCCCTCATTTTAATGGAACTAGAAGGCGCGCCTCAACAGCAATCACTAGTAATGCTTGCTTTGCAATACCCATATAGAAATCGGTGATAAAAAGTTTGCTTTTGAAATTATGTGATTTTTTGCAAAACTTCTGCAAATCTTTTTGCAAAAACTGCAAAACTATCACTTCATAAAAACTCATATGTTTCAAACTCTCACGACCAGCACTTTAGTCTCCACGAACTTAATTTGCTTTTCGAGAATATTTTCCTTTTCAGCAACCCATCTCATTCAAAGCCTCCGTGAATTTGGTCTTCTTTTCAATTTGATGCCTCCTCAGCACTGGAGACGCTATTTCGCAGAAACCCCCGTCCAAACCTTGCATAAACGATGGAAGGATACCTTATATGTACGCTTTTACTTGAAAAAAATTTCAGGGAAGTTCGCTCATAAGCAGGTCCGGAAAGCAAGGAGGTGGGAGAAGGTCAAAGCACGAATTTCTCGCCCTGTTTCCATGATCTAAATTTCAATCGAATCACGAACTGAATGAAACAGTTTACAAAAGCAATTGGCTCCATCTCCCTATCCCCTCTCCTCACTAGTCCGTTTTCTGAAATCTTCTCAACGAGGTGACCCATAAAGTAAACATTTCCCAAATATTCCCTCATCTCCCTACCCGCTCTCCCCAATACTCAATTTTCGGAGAACTTCTCTACGAGGGGCCTCATGAAGTAAGCATCGCCCAAATATTTAAAGCACATTCTAAGCGATTCCCAAAAACGCGTGAGCAATTGAACAAAGACGCTCTTGAGACGAAAAGGATTTAAGAAAGCAAAGAAAGCAGCATCGGCTCTCTCTTTGAGGCACAAAGAATGTCGCATTTCCGCCAAACAAAGAGATTAAATGCGAATAGCGAAACAAAACGAAACAAACGTATACACGTCATTTATCTTTATAAATGAGCCCGATGATGCTTATCGCTTATCAGAGTTGATCACCCCCGAAGATGACACTCATTTCGCACCCACCCATCCAACATATACTTGTGTTGTTGTAACGGAGACTGGTAAACAGCGCGGGCGTCTATGTTGATATAAACACAAATATTATAGATGACTTTGCATGACAAATATAATCTCGGTGGTTTATCACAGAAATTACTAGAGATTCGGTATATAGTTTGTTAATTTTTTGAATTTCCCTATAGATCTATCATCTTTTTGTCCGACATTTTTCTGCCTTTTTCCTGATCTTCTAAAATGGTTTCCAAATTTTTCTGCCTTTTTCCTGATCTTCTAAAATGGTTTCCAAAATTTTCTGCCTTTTTCTGATCTTCCAAAATGGTTTCCAAATTTTTCTGCCTTTTTCCTGATCTTCCAAAATGATTTCCAAATAAGTTACATACGCAAATATTTTTGAGCACCTAATGTCAGTAAAATATTTCAAGCTGAAGAAAAATCAATCATTTATTGCAATAAATAACCTCCAGAAGCGCTTTCATTCAAAAAAAAAAACGAATTTTTTGTGGCGCGCATCCAAATTGATACCGTATCACATAAACTTTAAAAAAAATCTGTTCATTGTATTCATTTTGCATAAAATTCGATAAGCATCATTTTGGTGTTCCAATGATTTGAGCGGTTCTGAGCAGTTCAAAATAATTCTTAAATGATTCACAAAATAAACGCAGTCAAAATGAAAACAAATCATCGATTTTATCAATAAATCGATTTTTTTTCTTCTCACGCACTTTTACATATTCTGTGCGTCATTCTCTCGATGCATTTTGTTTGAACATTATCCGAACGAGTTCAACATTTGCATAATGAGATTCGAAGAAGAAGCGAGCGTTAAATAATGGGCTAAAGGTGGTGTTGTTGCGATTTTACTCGTACAACTTCAATGTATTGATTGAATGCGTATTCAAAATGAGCATTATCATGCTTTTTTTCGCTTTCAACCGCAAAAACTCGCATTATTTCTCGTTGTATTCTTTTGCAAGTATTAGGGAGAAGGTGACAACAAGGGGGGAGAAAAATTTTCAGAGAATAATCTAATCTTAAGTGGTTTTTGCTATTTTCTGTATAAATTGCTAGGTAATTCTAAAATCTCTAATGTGCAAAGTTCCATTTAATCGACATCACTTGTCGTGGTCTTTCGTCAACCCAACGGCCGACATGTAAACTCTTAGTGCTCAAAAAATTTCTAACACAGTACGTAGCTTGAAAGAGCAAATGTGAGCGCCTATCGAGAAGCTGGTAGAATTTGCGTTTTGGCAGTTTCATCTATAAAACAAACCACTTCATAACCTGCAAAAAAAACGATATAACACGTCTAACAGTGCGATTCCCATTCGACCAATCCACTCACCCAGCAACCTCTTCTAAAATTTCATTGTTAAAACTCGTTCATCTCTATCGTTTACAATAGCACTCGTTGAAGGACTCATGAAGGTTTTTAGCAGCATCCAACTGTCTTGGTAATTTGATATAATGAAACTGAACATACGGGTCACCAAGAAATTAGAGCATATCCACCAAAATCCTAGTTTTAATGGTTCTCGAAATGGAAACACCTAACAAACAAACAATCAAACAAAAGTACAAATACAGATGCAAGAACAAGCAAAAACATACAAAGAAACAAACAAGCAAATATAAGCTTGCGATAATACGCCGACCTGAAATTAAAAATTCACCAAATCGCATAGTAACAACCATCAAACCAGTCAGATGATCCATAAGAATCAGTTCTAGTTCTTTTCAGAACCGTCAGTTTCCTCTTTCTGTTGGTATTCCGATTGCATATTAATGAAAAAAATGCCGAAGGAAATGATGAAGCTTCTATAACAATAATTGCCGAGATATATTGAATTTGAGCGGAACATCACTAGCAATTGTTTCCGCACCGATGCTAAATATACGCAACGGATCAAAGTGTTTTTTTCACTAACAACAATCCAGCGATGAAAGCATTATTAACAAAATTACTCCGGCAATATGTGTGCGCTGCAAAAAAAAAAAAACGGCGCCCTGCCGAACGGCACAGATGTGCACAAATCCACTGACATTCACAGTTATTGTAATAAAGTCAAGTGTTCGAACACACGCATAGCCTTGCCCTCGCAGCTGCACAAACTCAGAACCTCCCGCAAGCGATAACATAGACGTCGAACTAAATGTCGTTCTCCAGAGCTTGAGGCAAGGCATTATTTTCCAGTAGGCATACGTCTGCATCATGCATCGAACGTTCGCATACATTTTTGATTGAGCAGGTCATCTCTGTGACGACAAGTGAAGTGAAAAAAAACTGACAGTTAAGGTAATCAGGCAGAAATTTCACGTCCAACATCTTTCTATGAGATGCGAAGTATCAACATGTTCACTTCCATTTCCTGCCCCCCCGCCCCCGAGTCCCTCCACATCCGCTTGCCCCAAAGAGCCGACTGAAATATGTAAAAGTTTTGGGCGGATGTATGCAAATATTAGAGTATGTGAACCTATCAATTTTTTTTCTGACAATCACTGTTTCATCTCCGCTAATTTTTCTCGGTTTAACGAATGAATTCCCTGAGCTAAACCGCAATGAAAGAATCTAAAGGAAATGTAATCTAAAGATGACGCATTCCGAAAGAAATTTGGCATCGAAAATCATGGTTCAATTTGCAAGTTTGTCCAGTACATTCAAAAACAAATTATTTAAGAGGAGTTGAGAACTGAATCAGGCTATTCTACGGAGCAGATAATAGGAACATAATGCTTTTGAAGTGTGCCATCAAATGTTGTGGATTAATATAAAAGATTTTCAACAGCTACAATAACGCAGTACTGATATTAAGGCTAAATATGAGATGCGGTAAATGAGCTCAGCTGACACCACTTAGCTTCTTTATAGAACAGCAATAATTTTCTCTAATAAAACAGACAGCGTTGTGTATTTTACGACACCATTTGTGGTTCATAAACATCGTTTCGCTTATGCCAAGTGATTGCGCTTGCTCTCTTCAAAGTAGATTTAAGATACATATAACGAATAATTTTTGAAATCTATGCAATATGCAATGAGAATGCATGTGAGAACAATAGTGATCAAATTTGCTGGTATCCTATTTTTCGCCGAATTCGCATCCCCGGGAACTGTAACATTTTAGCTTTCCTGAAAAATGATGTAATTTTGGGCGGAGACGAAAGGAGGGAGACCGAATATGAGGCGAAAGCTCAAGCGAAGTGATGCTTTCATAGAGGTACTCGGGGAGAAGGGTGGGATGAGAACAAATTCGAAGGCGGGCCAAATTCAGTAAGAATTTGTTTGCATTCACAAGCCGACAGGGCAGAGAATATGGGGCAAGAATGGTGAGAGAGTGGGGGATGTGATGGGAAAGGGACTTTGCAAACTTCCGTTTCCAAAAGGGAGCACCGAATGCAAGGCAGGAGCCTTATAGATGCAAGCTTCCATTTCCAAAAGGGAGCACCGAGTGCAAGGCAGAAGCCTTATAGATAAGGTCAATGAATCAATTCGAGGGTGCACAGCACAATTTATTTTGGAAAGAAATCTGCATTCAATCGAAAACCGATTTATATTTTTGCGGTCATTTATCAATATTGTTTAGATGGAAAGTTAAAACGATTTTTTGCGCAATAAATATCAGCCTTTTAAAATAATGCAATTGATAACAACGTTTGGATACAATTTTTTAAAAAGCACTTTGAAGGATTCTTCAATACGTACTCTTTTGAAAAGATTGTCTTTCGTTAAGATATGTCCTTACGCCATATAGCGTCTACACATGAACGATATCGTGCTTTCGTAATTTCTTTTTTTTTTCGTTCACTAATTCTTGTAGGGAGTAGAGAGGAGAATCAGTGGAGGTACTACAAAAAATGATTAACGTGTGCCGCCGATCGCATTCGAATACGCACAGATTACAGAGTGTGATGTACCCGACAAGACATCTTGCACCAACTCTCCAAAACAATGTATTTGGTGCGCTATAACAAAAAAAAAGTTTGTGTCGCCCCTCTTCGACGATAATCTTTCAAAAAAAAAAACGAGCCTATACTGCCTTCATTCGCGCTTTCGAATTGTCCTTCTTCAATCCCAAGGCGAATTGCTCTGTTCCGTATGCCTTCGTAAACGCATTTTTTTGGCGAAAAAAAAACGTCAGTTAACATTGGCAGCAACGCTGAGATCTATTTGAGTAGAGATTTGAACGTCAAAAGTATTACGCGCGAGTAAACGTCAAAGAATATTTATTCATCGGTTTCGAGGAAACCTTTGCGATTCTTGGCCCAATGACCCTTGTTATTCAGTCATTTGCTTAATTAGAAGGTATACAACGCAAAAAATTATACTTCTTATATGCATAATGAGATAGATGAAAGAAAATTGAAAAACCTTATAGAAATTTATTATCAATTCAAGCGGTTGGTGCGAACTCTAGGTGAAATAAATGTCTATATATGAGAAATGGTGTTACCGTGAACAACAACGCATATTTGATGCATACTTACTGCAAGTGTTGAACCTCTCATC
>JPKZ01001038.1:349263-369156 GCA_000803305.1 Toxocara canis
GAGGGGTGGAGGGGGGTGGAGACCTTTGCTATGGATAGCGTGATGAGGGTTTGGCAAAAGAAGCATCCGTGGTGTTCACACAGTAAAAGCTGTTTTTTAAGCTGAACACAGGTAAGGATGCGTTTAAGGTTGCCTAGAGCGCGCTTCCGAAAATTCACTCATCGGAGCAACTGGTTTCATAAACTGTAGACAAATAATGCATCTCGCATGATAAGGTATTCGGATTTCAGCCGAAATAACAAACTTTACCTCTAATGGATGCCTATGCCTGCGATAGGAACGATGGACGTGTTTCTAAAAAGGCAATCCAGTAAACTATTTTTCTTCAGTTTCACTGGTTTCCGAGTCTAAACTTCTAGACGAACAGTTAGCTATACGCCTATACTTAAAGCACGAAGTGGTCATAATGCGCTCGGCAAATGCTAGTTTGCCAATGTGTGCGATGAAACCAGGCTTCTGCGCATCGAACACAACTGCATGCCGAGTTATCTGAAGAGCTGACCCATCAATATAAGTCATTGCTGTGAAAGAAATTAGCTGATAAACCAAATCTTTTGCGCAAGTCAGCGCAGTTGTTCTATCGGGAAGATGCGCACGGAAACAACGGTATTTTTTTCGCTCAAAGATTTATCGTACCTTTTATAAGTATTAGTAAGGTCTCTTTTAAACCAAACAAAATGAAAAAAGGAACGGAAATTTTTTTTAAAACACTAAAAAGGAGTGAAGCATACAATCACGATGATCACAAGCATTTGTTATCCGAACAAATAATAGCAGATTTTTTCGAGATCGAATTGCTTTAGGCGATTTGTGAAGGCCGTAACAGTGTGCGCTGAAACGACGTCATTAGGAAGTCTAACTCAAAAGCGAATGGCCAGAAAAGGATAAGAATTAAAAATAAATTTAAAATTGAAACTCATGAAAACAATTGAAGGCTATTTGCTCATGATAAATTGCGTTGACCACAGCTTAAAAGACGATTGAATCAAATAGAATAACAGAATAACCGTTAGCAATTTTGAAACATACCAACGTTACTCTAGCAATTTTGCGCACTAGGACTTGTGTCACAAACTACCATCGACAATGAAGGTGGAAATGTTTGACTGGAAAGGATGCTAAATGCCTATGTACTCATCTTACTTTTCAGTGCTGTAAGACCATAGTTTTAACCACTTTTTTCAAGTCGTTTGATAATGAGATACAACCATGTATGTGATTGTTGGAGTTTAAACGAAGATTTCAATTGACTGATTTTTTGACAATTTAAATCCATATCATATCTCATCACCGTCACTGACAAAAATTCATTTCAGCAATCCTCATGCCTTCATACAAATCATGCAGCTTAGGAAGGCAATTACCGAAATGTTTTGTTTGTTTTTTTTTCGACTGTGAAATATCTCCATCTACCTATTCCGCCTCAACGCATCCATCTTTTTAGTGACAGACACAAAAGTGTTCGTCTATGTTTGTTCAATTCCACTGAGTAAACAAACGAAAGAAGTTCAAATTAGTTAGCAAATCCAACAATCAACTTGAACGTTGATTTAAAACATATTCTAAGTTTGTTGTTCATTGCGATAAATTCGTATTTATTTCCACTGTGCAATATTTCATGCTTTACCATTCGCTTAGCTCAAGCTAATCAAATGGTCGATTCATGCCTCTCATCGCCATTAATTCTCATTTGTCTCGGCGCACACTCCATAACAAGTGCCTCCCCACCACCCATTCAGCGAACCTTAAGCTGCTTATATGTACTTCTTCCCAAACCGACTCAAACGACCATAGACAACAGTCGTTCACAGCATCAAACGTTTAGTTCATAAGTTATGCGAGCAGCACTTAAGAGTGCATAACGGAGATAAATAAATCAGAATTTGTACTCACAATTTGCATCCTGTTTCCTAAACGGTTAGTTCCTAAGTGTATAGTTTCGGGACTCCAGACGTTCATAGTTGTTCAGCTTAGACGGAAATACCTTAATTTTCGGGAGATACGGAGAGCCCGTATGNTGAAAAGGAGGGGTCAAAACTCGACCCGAAAAGAATTTTAAATATAGAACAGAGATTTCATTTTGCTTCCTACGCATAATGATTCTCTTTCTTTTATTCCAAATTTGATGAGCAGACGAAAAAGTTTTATGGAATTGAAAAAACCTGAGCATTATAGGTGTTTTTAGCCTACGAATTAGGTTCACCTTTGGTGATTTCAATTTGAAGGTTAATTCAATGGTTCAGGAAAACTGATACAGGTTGCTGGCGATCCGATCCGATTCGAATTAAGCACGATGTTAAGAGCGTAGTTGTTATAAAAAATAAAAATATATTTATTAGTATATCCATTCGGGAACTGAATAACGCTGATAATCTGTTCATATTGTTTCGGTCTTTATGCACTGTGATTTTTTCGCTAGAACCGACAGAGTGAGAAACTAAGCGGAGAACCGTTCCGTAATGAATGAAAGAGTGCCAAACAAATGACTTCCTCTAGAAAGCAGTTCAATTTTGCTCAAGTCCTCTTATTTGTCACATGTCTTTAGGTGTTCAAAGATAGCGGCCTTAATTGGTTTTGTTCCATTTGCCATATACACCTAGAGAAGTGATTTAAGCATATCACGACCTGAATCAATGCCCATTAGGTTCCAGTGAGTGAGCAATTGTGTACACAGCTGTTGAGCTTGCGAATAGTCACACCTTAGCAGAAGGTGCTGGTGGCAAACCTAGGGAGACTATACTGCAGCAGCCAGCTATATTATTTTTATGGAATATTTAATTACAGTAGTTGTGGAATATTTAATCTTGCTATTTTGAAGAGCGTAGGTGGGAAATAATTTAAAAAACGAGTGCGAAATTGATTCAACTTACGAGGTGGAAGGGGAGAATGGAGAATGGAAAGAAGAAAGGAGTGGGAGGGATAGAGAAGGGTCGGGAAGGAGGGAGGGCGAGAGATCGAATTAAGGCTGATAGCTAGCTGGGGTTAGCGGCATGGTAAAGCCATTATGCGTCACATATGAACACATTTTATGCACATGGGGTAAACGCGTGTTAACGGTAACATGTGTCATTGGGTAACTATATAGTTCAATAATGAAGCAATTATGCAAATGCGGAAACTTTTTCGAAGCGCTCTGGTAACGCGAAGGTCGCAAACGGTTCCGGGTATTAGCTTCATTTGTGACGTTCTTAAAAATCAGACAGAATGCGTATTACTCGCGATAAATGACTGTGAGTACAAAGCGCGATTTATACCTCATAAACGGCATATGTTAAATATGGTTTTTTTACTAGCATTCATGTTGCATTTTTACAAATATCATATTGCCTACCTTCCTAATTCAGATCCACAACGCTCGAATTTTCGCCCCAAAGAATATTTTTTTCGTTCAAAGGCATTTGTCAAACATTACTCACTCTCAACATATAATACCGTACTGCTTCTAAAGTAGCTTCTAATAATAGCTCGGCGTTTGATCATTCGCATCTGAAAGTTAAAATTTTGAAGGTACCAAATATGGAGTACGCAGAATGTGGAGATGCAAGGAATTGAGATTGTTGGGTGCAACAAATTAACTTAAAAACTCTTTTGTCGAAATTATGATAAGTGACAAAAATTATTAGAAATCATTTTTAGTACGTGTTTGATAGCTATTAAGTGAAGATGTAATGACTTTAAAAACCACTCATTTGAGAGTATCTACGTTTGTTACATCAGTAATGCGTTTTTCACGACGCAACAACGCTGCAGATGTAATACTAGAGAGACGAAAAAACTATAGCTAACACATTAAGACAGCGTTTACGAATAGGCGAAAACGTATTCAGGAGCCGTCTGGCAAACAGGGGAAGAACAACTGAATGAGTCAATACCCGATACGATGCGGAACGCCAAAGCAAATTCTAGACACATATTTCTTCAGCACTACAATACGTGGATGCCACATTAAAACTACAGTGATGCTTATGAAGCATTGTGCATAGGATTGATCATAAAATGAGTTGCTAACCATGACTTCCACCCAGACTTTCATGAAATAGAAACGAACCTGATACATTACATATCAAGGATATTTTGTGAGAAATACATATGTTATAAGAATTTTTTTAAAATTAAGAAACAAGAAATTAAAAATACAAGAAATTAAAAAAGTCATAAGAAAGAAATAAGAAATTAAGTAAGAAATAAGAAATAGGGAATAAGAAATAAGTCATAAGAATTTTTTTTTTTAAATATAAGAAAGAAACAAGAAAAAATGTAGGAAAAAGAAAACGTAGTTTTAACATTAAAGAAGTTTTTACTTACTGTTTGGGAAAGATCCAGTAGTTCGGGCACTCTAAGAATGGGTAATTGAGAAACTCTAATTTTTTTTTCAATCGTTCAGCAAAAATGTTGCCAAAAGCGATGCAGCTGGCTGCCAAAAAAAATGACATGTCCACATTCATCTGGAGGGGAGCAAGCCATCGCAACGTCTCTACATGTCCACATCTTTTATCTAACTCTCAAAATCATTCTCTCCGAAAATATCGCTTAATTCAAAATGAGTTGCTAACCATGACTTCCACCTAGACTTTCATGAAATAGAAACGAACCTGACACATTACATATCAAGGATATTTTGTGAGAAATACATATGTTATAAGAATTTTTTTAAAATTAAGAAACAAGAAATTAAAAATACAAGAAATTAAAAAAGTCATAAGAAAGAAATAAGAAATTAAGTAAGAAATAAGAAATAGGGAATAAGAAATAAGTCATAAGAATTTTTTTTTTTAAATATAAGAAAGAAACAAGAAAAAATGTAGGAAAAAGAAAACGTAGTTTTAACATTAAAGAAGTTTTTACTCACTGTTTGGGAAAGATCCAGTAGTTCGGGCACTCTAAGAATGGGTAATTGAGAAACTCTAATTTTTTTTTCAATCGTTCAGCAAAAATGTTGCCAAAAGCGATGCAGCTGGCTGCCAAAAAAAATGACATGTCCACATTCATCTGGAGGGGAGCAAGCCATCGCAACGTCTCTACATGTCCACATCTTTTATCTAACTCTCAAAATCATTCTCTCCGAAAATATCGCTTAATTCTTTACTTTGTTTGCCCAAACGGCCAGCTACATTAATCCACTAATAGATGTGAATAGGAGTTTAAAAAAATAAGTGACAAACAAACAACAAACAAGCAATCGACATCTTTATACAAATCACCGTTCAACAGTTTTATACGAATTGCTGTTAAACAGGTTTTAACACGAATTACTGTTAAGAAGCTTTAAACGAATTGCTGTTAAACAGCTTTAACAGAAATTCTTGTTAAAAAGTATTACACGAATTGCTGTTAAAGTGCTTTAACAGGAATTATTGTTAAAAATCTTTATTCGAATTGCTGTTAAAAAGCTTTATATGACATGCTGTTTACTAGCTTTATACGAATTGTTCTTCAACTGCTTTTTATAAATTGCTGTTAAAAAGCTTCATACCAATTGCTATTGAATCTTACTGTGATGACTACTCGTACCTGTATCGTGTGCAGATGCGCCACAAACGAATATCAGTTGACGATATGAATGAACGACAAAAAAAAAGTGAAGCGAACGTTGCATGAAATTAAGCACAGCTGTGCATATGTAAGCGAAAGCGAAGGAAGAGCTAACAAACGTATGCGTTGCGTTATATTTTCGGCATTCTAAGGCGTTTCGTTCATTTTTTTTTCTTCACATACGGTTACGATGATCGCTTGAATGGAAAGAATCCGCATTACGCTTTGTTTGCAGCGAATAACAACAACGAAACGAGCGCTAAGGGGACCAATCGGACGAATTGCTTACACCTCCATAAATCTTCATCGCAAAAGAAAAAAAAACAGACAACCGTCCCACTCAACAAAGAAGTAATTTTCTATGACTATTTATTTTTGCGCAGATCTCATAGGATTAGTGAAAATGAATAATTTGGACTGAACAAGAAGACATGGTGACTTTGACTCGCAGAGATGGCTTTGAGGTGTTCAAGGCCGAATTGTCGCATCAGAATGTGTGGGAACGTCATTCTTGCAGCGATTTTTTTTTCGGTTAGTAATTTTGGATCTTGAATACTTTTAAAGCAACAGTTTTAACTGTTGATAATGTGCCGTTGGTGACAGTTTCGGTGCAATTAGAGCAGAAAGTGCATTTCTTTCTGAACTATATTAATATCCGAATAATAAATATATCAGCATTACGACTACTATACTCGTTTTTCATTTCAATATCATTTGAATTCATTTGCATACCACCATTCCACTTTTGAATCATACTGAGTTTTAAAAAAAATCCATCATCAGCACAAGAAACCATTGGCAGCACAAATCGATGATTCAAAAGCCTCTTGCAAATAGCCATCAATAAATAGTCATTGCTCCGTCTCAAATATTTAGGCAAGATCTGCATATGTAAAATTTCTGCAGAAAAGCGTTTTTTTTTTTGTTCTCATGGTGAAATTCGACGAAATGATATTGTTTGCATTGTTGGACAACGAAATATGACTCTCGTATTGTTGTCAGTTGATCGCGTACACACTCATATGCGGATTGAAGCGGAAAACTTATGCTGTGTAGCATTCGGTTGGTGTGACCAAAGTTCACCGCGTTTAAACGTTTGACCTGAAATATTAATGGTGAACGGACAATACGCGTTGTTTCCCCTCGGAAAAAAATGGAAGATAAATAGCCCTCGGAAAAACTCAGTGGAAAAAAATTAGAACAAAATATAGCCCACTGTAGTAAGCATAAATGGAAGACAACGAGTGCTATAATGATTTAGTAATATTTATGCGGTGTTCGTTATTACGAAATCTTTATTACAAAACTTGTTCCACAATAAATATATTAGTTTAAATATCCAATTCAATTCCAGCTGACTGCAGTATCGCAGGTCGTCACAAGGAGATCCAATTTGATGCGGACACTGAATTTGAAAAGAAGGGGATCGAATAGGATAGTGGCCTAACTGGTTGGAAATTGTATTGTGGTCGAGGATGAATAGTAAGATCCACATCACTTCAATGCTTTAAAATCATTTGAACGACGTGAAAACACACAGCAGTCTTAAAATAAAATGCAGCACTTCGTGCATCTATTACTATTTTTTGATAACATAGCACATTGCTGAACTACTTTTCGCGGTGAAACAAAATACTTTTCAACGCACTTTCACGAAGTTTACGGATGCGTTTTATGACGATTATAGTTAGACTATTTGGTTGAACAACTGAACGGATTTTACATAACAAAATTATGTGTGTCTTGAAAGACGGCTGGCAGCAACATTCGACAGCGTGTCAAGTCTTATGTGTGGCTAGTGAAAGCTGTCATCATCTTAGCAATAACAGTGTGTTCGAACAAGTAGTTCTGACGGCTAAAAACAAATTTCGGAGTGGGTATGTTGTGAACAGCTGTCTCGACAAAAATTATGTTTGCCGAACCAAAGTGTGGTTCAAACAAGCTTCCTTACGCTACATAGAAGCAGCTCTGTGTTGTTACTGAACGAGTAGAATATAAGACTGGAATCTTTCGTAAGCTAACAGTTTTCAACTTGCACAGATCCATTATCTTTGACCCCGTCTTTACCAGGTTAAGAATTCTGAGCAAACATCGTCTCGGATCATTGAAATAATCGAGAAAAAAGTTTTCAGCAATCCATAAGTGCTATACGAGCTAAAGATGGCGGGAACTTGACGTATCCGCGCATGTTTTCTACAAGATTTGTGGCAATTTTCAGTTTTGTATAGCGCTTTTCAACGTGCCTACTTTGCGTAACTCTTCAAAAATTCGGAAATTTTCACTTGAATTCTCTATCCGTTTCGTTAGGATTTGACGAAAAATGAGAGGTACGCATGTGTGACTGAAATGAATGTGTGTGACCAATAAAAACGGAAACTACAAAACAACGCATTTCGAAATAACACGTTTAGCGCACGATCGGGCGCCGCCAAATAGCAGGATGATGAGCGCAGGAAGAGGTCGATGGATTCAAGGTGAGATGTGTGTGAGTGTTGCTGCCAATCGTCTAATGTAAATAGCGCATAAATTGGGCATGCGCGAATCGCATCCTACGCTCTGGCGTTATTCACGCTAAATTACTTGTCGCCTTTTGCCCGCTTGCCCCAATCGTAGACCCATCATCGTCAATTATGCGTCGCACATCGGCTCACATTCAAACATCACCCTCACACCCTTTAATCAGCCCATTCAAATATCTATCATAAAATGAGCAGCAAATTTACATATAAGCAAATTTGCATATTGATTTATTCCGATGCTCAACAGCAGATGTTCGTTTGGCACCCTTAATATTCACTTTTTTTCTCGATTAGACAAGGAAAATCACTCGTTGAGTATATCGAAGAGAGAACCAAGCATCCTAAATTTTAAGCCATCTGTCGGTTTTCTTGCTGCTTTATTAGCTGCGAAAATTCATACGTTTCTTCTGAGTGGACAGCACGTCAGATAAGTGAGTGACACGATACGCGTTTTTGCGCATTTCCCACTTGTCACAGATAGCAAGAATTGAATCGCGAAGTTTAGTTCAAAGCAAAATAAATTCGAAGCAAAATTCAAAGCATTTTCAAAGCATTGCAAAAATAGCACTACGTATTGGAAGTTGTGGTGTAGAGGCGTTCGTAGTAAGTGTTTTGAAACTAAGTATTAGGCTGCACCGTAGTAAGTGTTTTGAAACTAAGTGTTAAACTGCCATAAAAGTGACGGCCGAAATGAGCCAAAAAACAATGGAAAGATCATAGCCCACTTCAAAATTAACATTTCAATTCAGGATGCATTTTAGGAAAAGCGACTTTCAGAAGGCGTTCTACGGCAATTTGGCATCTTCTTTCTTGTCGCAAAAATGGTGGTTATCGTCTTCAGAGGCACATAGTCGCGCAACAAGGGCCACACTCCTTCAATTCATAAGCGATCATTGTTACTTGAACTAATTTCAACGAGCTCTAGATACATTTACTGTCAGAACTCTGCATATTTAGCGTACTGCAACCTTTTACACTGGACGGTGCTTTTGGATGATCACGAGACGGTTAGGTAGTTTAAAGCAATGAACTAGTTTTACTGTCCTGTTCGTATCCAGTTCAGATCCTTTCCGATTGTCGTCAGGGACACAGTTTCCTTCGCCGATAGCTATTAGGTCAAGAAAGTTATCGTTTCGGTTCAGGAAAAGCAACAACGAATAACATTTTTGGGGCATTGTTATCCGCTCTTCGTTTGGCTCATACGGCAATCGTCAAGCTATTTCGTTTACGTTTTTCATCGTGCACGATTGGGTGTGACCCTTTTGTTTATACTTTTCTAAGCTTTTTGCATATTGTCACGTTGATTTCGAGGGGTTAGCCTCAGCAGTAGTTCTCGGCAAGCGACTCTCGCAACTCGAAGGCTCATCACTGCGAAGTTCGATGATTCTTTGCATCTATAGCCCTTAGATGAAAACTTCCAAACCGTTGAGTAGAAACTTCGTTCTGCAAGTGTTTCCTCCTCTAAGCTACCTTTAAGTTTCTGATCGCATCGGTTTCTTGACGACTAAATGCAACACTGCATGAATAACAAACGTGTTCTCTAACCGAAAAACTCAAAGTGCTTAGGCACGATCGAGAAGAGGCGATCGCATGCTGACGGATAAATACTTCACTGGTTCTCCCACGATTCAGTTTACTTGCCTATCAACGATTCGGATTATTTTTAGTGCAAAGGAAATTGAACGCCAGTAAGCTGTCACACTGACCATTAAAACAGATTAATCTTTGATCCACCAGCTTCCGCTCAAGTCCGCTTGCGCATTTATATTACACTGGTGATCATTAAATACTTCAAAGATTTTAAAAAATATCGCTCCATACAACTATTATTTTATTCCTTTTATGTCGCAAGTTCATTTGCACCCTGATAGTGGCTCATGATTGCTGATATATTGTTGCATCCCGATCTATACAGTTCAAATGCAAGCAAAATTATGTAGTTGAGGAAAAAGTGCTCAATAGTTTTCTCACCTTGTTTGAGCGGTCAGTCACAAAATTTGTTGATGATTGCGCATATGGCCAGATATCGATAGAAGCACCCAGCTTAGCTATATACTTAACAATGCAAGATATTCAAAATGCACAGTTTGATCGCCCACTACAGAATATTTATTCTACTGTTATCTTTTGTTGACTGGTGAGTACAGTAGTTCGCATAGATGTTATAGCAATAGTCCTTCTACCCAGCATACCCCTATACCCTCAGACCATATCGAGTAATTAAGTAAGCAAAACCGAAGTTCTATATATCACAGCAATTTAGAAAAATTGCATTGCATAAGATGAGAATACATATGATACGTTATGAAGAGAGTTTTCGGTATTCATTTCCATTCCGCTCTATAATGCATTGCACAGTGGATTTAATGTCGTACACATCGCCGTACAATGAATAGCGACGCAAAGATTTAACGGTCAAAATTATGCAAAAATAGTGGAGGCGTTATGCGATCGGTAAAGAGAATAAAGCCGCGAAACGGAGTCAATAGTTTTGACGATCAGCAATGGTGCGTAACTGCCAAGAAGTGATTTTTGAATGCGCTTAACCTAACGAAGATAAACATTGTGACCGTTTTAGACAAACGGGCTGTCAACTGCTTTGAAGCTAAAAGCAGTAGAGCGCACATATGTGTTTACTCATTGACGAAATGCTCTTTTCAGTGTGCTGTTTACAAATATAAACACAAAAGACGCTGCTATCTCGCGCAAGGCTTTAACCTTGCACATGTGGTCGTTTCGCATACAGCCGGACTGTTCAGTGGTGCACAAGACATCTTTATCTTGGTGGTCAAAAGGTGGCACCAATAAAAGAAACCAAGTCTTTCTTGGCTTATTATGGTGTATGATTCGTGCAAAGGGCATCATAGTTATATGTTCCCTTCCCCTTCCCACTACACCATCCTTCCCTTCCCAGTACACCATCCTTCCTTTTCCACTACACCCCCTCCCACCCACCCCAAAAAAGTCAGTGAATAAATTGAAAGCAAAATCGACTTAAATTGAATTATGCACATTCAAAAAACCAAAAACACCTTTAACGCCTTGAAAAAATTCACGTACAATTTGCAGGAATTGCGAGGATACAGTTACGAACAGCCAACTTAATTTAGCAGCCAACGAAACAGTCAGTAGCCAGCATAAACAATTAGTCAGGTGATCACTCAGGGACAATTAAAGCATTTGTATTTAGAGTTACGGTCCATCAGAAGGGATGGGCAAGGAGATTTTTCAGGCTTTAAATGTTTATTTGGTAAAAAAAATACACGATATTAGTAAGGATCGGCTTAAGAGGGCAGCTTATCAACGCACGAAATCTTCTCAGTCCCGCAAAACTGCAACATGTGCCATTTTTCTATCAATTCCCCCGAGGTCGGTCGTAAGTGAACTTTAAGAGAACGACATTTAAAGTAGTCAAGCAGAATTTTAAATACGCAGAGGAATTTAGTGATCCTTAATAGCCTTAAGCGATCAAAAATAGCTATTGCGCCTTTGAGACGATTTACATTCTTTTGCTTTTATTTCGAATCATTCGATCAGTTTGCTACTGATGATGCCAACTGATCACGCATTGTTTTCTCGTTTAGAATCTGCGTGATGCATATTTCGAGCCGGGTTGTTGACAAATCGATGAGCGCATATTGACCCATGCTTTCGCTTGTCGTCGTATTGTCTTTCAATCCCGCATATTTGTTTCATCTATATGCTTCGATGATTACTTTGTTGTAACAAAATAAAGCTTCACAGCAACATTTCATGCCTAACTGCTATTTTCCGGCAACGCTAAAATACTCGACGACTTGTTTTGTGCACATAACGGAACGCTATTATTGCTTGTCCTTTTTTGGAACACTAGTAACGCAATTACACGCACATTTTAGTATTTTGTACCTGTTTATAAAGTTAGATAGAAAAGAAGTGAACTCAAGTAATCAATTACAAGGAAAAGTGGCGAAAGATAAATCGGTGATTGTGCGCAAAAAATAAGTGAAAAAATATAATAAGAAATCTACTGCATCAAAAATCGATTCGATGCAAAAAAGGGGAGAACTAGATACTATAAAAAATGTTTGCTCGTTTAGTCATTCAGTCTCGAGTATATTTTGCCATTGCTGCCCTTGTATATTCTTGGTTCAAGCTTCGTTTTTTCTGTATTTCGGAACGAAAAAGTTTCTCTTCCAAAATAGCGTTCTCTAAAGTTCCATCCCTTCTCCCCTCCCCCTCCCCTCACAGCAGACAATTTTCTTCACATTCTTTGATAAGCGTTTTCATTTTCTCGCACATATTACTTCCATAACAAGCCGCATACTATGACGTTACTTATTAGTAGGGGTACGTATTCTTACTGTTTACTTATGCATGGTGCTCGCTGTAAAGCCCATACCCATATTTGAGCCAAAAAAATACTTATGCTGAACGGAAACCAATGAAGCTAGAATTATGGAATTTTGCACACGTAATCTAAACCTTGCCGTCACCTCTTATACGCTATTCCAGGAATGACTGTATCCCACAAAGCCGACCAAAAAATTACAGCCGGTCAGGCTGCATACATGACCTCAGGTCGAGGCGTAGAAAACTGAATTTTCAAAGCGAAAGAGAAGATCTGAGTTTTCGCCATACCCGAGCAAGTTGTGCAGCTGGATGGTTACGCAGGTGAATGGTCAAAGAGCATGTAGTGCCGCATCCTTAACACATCCCGTTTCTTTGCATAAGAGAAGCCCGATTTAGAACCCGGTACCTGAAGAAGTCTTTTGCAAAATTCGATCATCGAGCGAAAGAAAGTTTGACTCAGCGGTCCGTTCGAATAAAATTTGGACTTTGATCATTTACGGTCAGTTTATGGCACAAACTGACTTGGTATAGTCAAAGCACGTATCGCGCTATCCTCCTGACACGTTCGTCTTAATTTAAGAGGTTCAGAATGAATGAAATTTGTAAAGGAAAAACTCATTGAACAAATCGTAAATAATTAAACTTTTCAATGCAATTCAAAACATACTGCTCACCTTACATGCGAAACGTCGTCGTGTGAAGACGACTCATATGGAAGTAAAAGAAAAATTCTTTTGCATTCAGCGAATTTCAAGTGCACTTTTCATAGTTAATTTACATTTCTCTAAGGACGACCAAATGTGACAACCAATAACACAAGAGCAACAGAGACGTCATAAAGCATCTCTTAAAATGCAAATACTCGAAAAAAAAGAACAGAAAAGGATAAAAGTCAAAAGGAGAAGATGAATTTTGCTTGAAAGAGATAAGCATATTCAGAAGCCACGCGAATTGTGTACTTCCATTCGATACGTTTTTTTTTTCTTGACATATAGAGCGCCAAAGAGATCATCAAAGAACTTTTGTGGAAATCATAAATGGTCTAGCAAATGGTTCGCTAGCAAAAATTCGCTGCGAAAATCTCTTTCACGAGGCTACTTTCTCGATCTCGACCTCGACATAACAGACGTTGTGAGGCGATCGGTATCAGGTCGCTAATGCTGTTCTCATCTATCACATCAAACTTTTGCAAGCGAAAAACGAAACTTAGCGGCTAGTGCTATCGTTAAGAACAGCAGCAGGAGGAGAGAGTGGTAAAAGGCATTATGCCTCATGCAGGCTTTTGCATGAGGCTTCGAGGCGACCATGGTGATGCCTTGAAGTCGAGCAAAATTCATGAGACTTATTGTTTTGACATAAGTGAAGCTTCAGTGGTTCACTTTGTTGTTTTGGTGCGTTTGCGCTCATTACAAAAATTGCCCAAAGCTTGCACATATGCAATAGCTGTTTGCCTTAAAGAAGCCCTACAAATGAGAGATTTCGTTATTTAACTCCTTACTCTGACTCCTCTGCTGCTTTTCCTCGATAATCGAGCTCTGCTAATAAAAGAAAACGTTTTTCACGCTATACCCATCTGGAACGACTATCGTCAATGACACTATTCTCGCCTCTCACGCTGTAATATACTAGAGCATGACATGATTATTTCACATCCTAAAAATATAGTACAAAACAGTACAGATACATTTTGATGCACCCACAACAATAATGTACGCTTACGGCAATAATGTTGTACGGCAATAGTACAGCATAGTTTTAGAGGCACTAAGTTATGAATAAAGTTACGTGTAAGACGTTGTTGGACAAGTCACATTAGTTTATGTTATGTTATAGTTTATATTTTTATTTTTGAAGTGACATTGCATTGCTTGTTGATTGTCCCTTTCCTCACGTCATCGTAGAAATCTAAACGGGGAATGAAAACGAAAAAGCATTTACTGCCAACGTAAGTGAGATAGGTGATCGCTAATTCGAAGAGAAGTAAACTATCTCGTCCCATTTCAAAAGTTGCCCATATCATGTGATAACGATTAAAACGTTTCACTATTACTTTATCATCTCTCCTAATTTCACAGGTTTTACAGCGACAATATCATAACCCCGCATTTTCTTCAACCAGTTTATTGGTCATGTAATGATAGTATATTTCATCGAAGATATGAAAGCCTCATAACTGCTCTCACAACGCAGCTGTATTACCATTCTTGCTTTTTGTTTGTTTGTGATATTTGAAAAAAAACGAAGAAAAAATCGATTTGTGTACAACCACTGATATAAACGAATTTTCGAGCTAGTTTCTCTCTCGTAAGCTCATAAATACAGATTTCGCTCCCTTCTTGCATTCGCTTATGGAACGTCTCGCCATTCATTTAAAGCGTATGCACTTTTTCAGCTAGACGTATTTATCTTTCTCCAAAGTACAATCTGTTCTAGTGTGACATAAAGTACAGTTGTTTGGCATGAGCATGCGCTGTCGAATTCCATCTCTAAGGTTATTCTAACAGCTCCTCCCACCCCTCATCTATGGAAGAAAAGTGGAAAATCTGGTGAGGGAGCAATGCTGAATGATGATGGACGCGGGCAGCTGCAGGAATAATTCTAAACGAGATGGAAACAACGACTAGACGATACATAAAAGAAAAGTTTACAGTTCCGTCACCTACGTTTTTTTAGCCGAAACAACAATGTTCAGAAGAAGATAAGTTGTTTGGACAGAAAATTTCCTCCATGTAAGCAAATAATTATCATTTCAAGAAGTTTAATGTAATTTAATACGTATATCGCTGTTTTTTTCCGGAGGTTATTTCATTTTATGCAACCGAAATTAGCGTTGAACAGCAAACGGTGATATGAAACCGCATCGCACCTGCTTGTCATTTTTGCGATGATTTTCTTCTGAGACACCATACATGTTTGAAGACAACACTGTGTCACTGTTAATTTTAACTTCTAACTTACTGTCACTCACATAACTACACTCTTAATCTAACCCCGCATTCGCCTCCCCCCCCCCCCCCACATGGCTTCACCTGAGTTGTTTCCATACCATTTACTCAAACACTAAATTCTTCATTTTAAAAGTACAATTTCTTCGTTGTCATATCGACTGCTGACCCTTGCAAACACATGTTACTTTGTAGTAGAGACAAACATGACATACTGTATTCAGCTTCCAATCGTCGATTCTTCTGCGTTGGAGTTTAGAAGGCGTCTGAAATGAGTTATGCAGAGGACGAGTTGGTACGGCTGGTTTCGTCGTTAGTAAAATGACGCTAATGAGCGTGAAGCTGTTAAATGTCCCATCTACTTGGCAGTTTCACCATTAAAAAAATGACCACATGCAGAAAAAGAACGTTTTAACGTGTACAATAGATACTGCCCTATACGTTTGGCGTTCATGATGGAAAATTTGAGGGGTGTTGTATGAGGAAGGGGGCAGGAAAATATGATTCGCATGAACGAGAGAATGTCTTGCCAACATAGAACCTCGTCATATACGTGCACGACAGCTAGTTGTCCTCTCTCCTTTTGCAAGGGAACTAAAAACCGACATGGCCACTCAGCGAACACACCAAAACGGACTAAAACAAATAAAAGGATATGTTCATGTGACTCATGCCTCCTTCACACACATTTTATCCTCTGCTCTCTCTCTCCCTCTCCCTCTCTCTCTCTCATATGATATCGTCATATGCTCCCGGGTTTGCTACTGCTGACTGGAAAAAGCAATGGGGAAACCATCGAAGAAACTGACGTGACAAGCTTTCTTAAAACCCGAATAAATCATTTTCAGGCTTATTGTTATACTGGCATAATGCAACGCTGAGACTTAAAGGCATGAGTGCTTCGCTATACGAAGTGCAGTTGATAGCCCTGTGACATTTGGCAAGGCTCACCTGACATGAGAGTAAACAAAGAAACTGAACTCACCTTTGTGTAGCGCTGTTTAAGCGAAAGCGATATCATGTTGCAACTCACAGTGGTGTAACCCACGCAGCAATTTGACCAGACAAGAGAGAATGTATCGCGAAGCGAAGGGGCAGGGTATAGGGAAAGGGTAGGAACGACAAGGCTGAAGGAGGTATTCGAACATTTCTCCCCCTCCCTCCTCCCCTCTCCACTACGTTGACTGCCATTTCCATAGCGCCAGTTGCTTTCAAGTTTAAAATTTCGCTGATTTACTGACAATGGCAGTACAAGTGTTTTTTAGTTGCGCCCGAAACAATAACTCTTGCAAAATGACTTATGCGAGCGATTAACGGCCACCCCTTTAACCGATCCGGTCCGCTTCGATCATGGACACAGAAATTCGCAACTTATTTTGCAGGAGATTCTTACTTAAAGCAGCACTTGCCTCGCAGACCAACGATACGTGTCCGCGTAATAGTTAACTGAATTCCACTTTCACTACAGATTACAGCTACAGGTGGTTTTTGCAGTTTTTTTTCAGAAAACACTGTAACCCAAACCCATGGCCGAGATTGGCCGCCGACGGAACAGAAGTGGTAGATGCTTCTGAACGCTTAGCTTTTGGCGAAACGCCCGAAAACTTTCGCAACAAAAGTATAATTCATAAATCTTCTCCGAAAATTGCGCAAACTACGAAAGCAATCAAAACGCGAAACCGTTACGCCCATCCTAATCATGTTTCACACCGAAACACAACGACCGCTATGCAATGCTAGAGCACAAAACCGTATGGCGGATGCAAACACCCTTAGCTGGTCACCAAAAGCACTGCTCGTCTGCCGGTGACAGTTTCTTACTGCTTGCTCAACATTATTCAAAATGCACAACGCAACTACATAGAAAATTCTTCAAGTTCCTAACCAGTGAAAACATATATACAAACATACAGGGGAAAGATAATTTGGCGACCACCAAAGGTTTGTCAACTTATCGTGTGGGCTGTTGCATAAGTTTTGCCCTGTTACCAAAATCGGTATCAAAGTTATCACTTGCCAACAAAAGGATGCCTCAAAATCAGACTGCATCAAATTCGGAAACTGCATTACAAACATATCTGAACTGATCATATCTTCGATTAATATTATTACAGATTCAAATTGCACACAATTCGAACTTCATCAATGAACAACCACATCGATAGCGCCATAACCGTCATCGCGCACAACATATAATTCTTTAAGAGCACAAAGACGAACGAGCAACAAAAATAATGGCAATATGCAACGATGAATAATTGCGAATTTGCGAAGAAATAATTCTTTTAAAGTTTCACACTTTTGCATGACGGCTAACATTCATTAAAGTTAGACTGTCAGAAGGGAACAATTCGTAAAAAGAAGAAATGAAAGACAGAAAAAGAGCCGATATCTCGAGAAGTCTTTTTCTTTTTTTGTTTCAGAGCATCAAACCACCAAACCAAACGTTTAAGACGCTGAACACGGAAGTGAATCGGCTTTCTTTTTGCCAAATACTGTCTCAGAGATAACCTTTAAGAGGGCAAAAAAATTTATTAGTGTATATTGGAGTGAGAAAATTTTTAATGCATACTATCAAAAAAAAGGTTGGCGCATCCAGTGGAATCTTAGGTTGAAAGCATTCGAGATAGTGGCCATGCAAACGAAAAATTTCGTTGAATAAATCTTAGCGCAATGTTTACTGCTCTCATGCATTTGCGTCACGATATTTTCGACGAATGCGCGCAACTATCTAATCCCCTTCCAGCTAATACAATACTGTCAAGATGCAGAATATCCCATAGATTCCCATCCGCGTATATATATACACGCCAATCAAAGAATTATGTTCTCTGAACGAAATTCACTTTCCGCACTAACGTCAAATGTATTTCTCACTTCGCACTGCTCAACAATTAAACGACGACAACCGTTGCTATTCTACTAAAATGTTGCAACATGTAAGGTTTTACGTACTACGTCGTCTGAAATTCGTGATCTCTAGTTCAATTTACCTCTCGCATAATTAGGTTTCACCTACACACCGGTAACTGGACGAAACGCATTATCGAATTAAATATTGAACATTTTCGGCCATAATAAATAAGTTACTAATTCATAACCAATAATATCATTACAATATTCTGCTACAGAATGGTGTTTTCGACGACGCTTTGGAAGGGAGCTTCGGTTCTGCGGCCATTTGGAGAGGTACTTTATGGTGGATTCCGATACCAAGAGTTTAAGTGGGAAGTAGGAAGAAGTTATCTGTTGCTTTTTCAATTCTTTCTGTGGCAATAAATTCGCATTCATTCCCTTCCCAATAGCTGCATGGACTTCGCATCTTACTTTGGCTGAATATTTCACCTTGTAGTTGTTGATGTTAAATGTACAATTGCTTAAAAACCTACTAGGAAACTATGATAATCTTTGTCAGTGAAACTTCCGTAGAGATCCCAAAATCCGAATATTCTTTTTCCATGACATACATTCATACATAAATGTTGAAGAAGTAGCGGATCATACATCAACCTTCGCAACCATCACCTCTTCCTTCCTGCCTTAGATGCAGAACCTTCGTGTTCCGGTGAGAAAAGGCATTTTTGAAACAAATATTAAAGCCAAAAATATAGCAAGACCATAACCCCCTCCCTTGGGTGAGGAGCGTGGTGAGTGGATGCCCATGTATGCATCATATAAGGGAATGGTACGTACGATCACTTGCAACCCGCTGAACTGCTGTTGAATAGAAGTTTAAGTAGTGCCGCATGATCATCTCCATAGATAGGAATCATCATTATCTGGAAAGGGTGGAGCGTTCGGAGTGTTGGCTCTTGTTCGACTCCGTAAACTCTCATCCATCGCTCGCCGCATTTGCTCCTCCTCACTTAAACCACCCGTATAAACATCGTAATCACGACCTGAAATCATCTGTTGTTCAAAAACTAGCAGAAGAAAATTCCTCCAGTATCGAAAAAGCAATCACTGTTTTACGTAGCTCTTTACAATACAATATGCGAACTTCAGCGGCCGCAGAGAGCGACTCATTTTGTTCAATCGAAGTAAACGCAGAAGATACTTACAAAAATAAACAAACTTGTACCACAGCAGTATGTTTATATAACCTGCCGCTGTGATACAAGTTATTTTATTTTTGATGGCGTCTTGTTTATATAACAGTGCTAAATTTTTGATAAATTGTGCAATAGTTCGAGGTAGCCGCTTAACTCGCAAAACTGCAAGGCTATTTCGAAAACCATCGACGTGCAAATCATTCGCATGAAAAAAAATGACCTACAACATTTCCAAAAATCAGGGCTAAACACACATGGCAAAGTTCAACACGAATGCGGTCGATGAATTTCACGCTCACCGGTAAGGGAATGAAGTACCGCAAAAAGCTGATCGTAGGTTCCCGATCATCTCCGTAACGCGCTTTCAATCAAACTTTCATAGGCACACCATTCGACTGCACATCCCCTTCCCATTAAAAGCGCATTTGTTCAAGCGAAAGAAACTCACTGAGGTCCACCTCTCCCCCCCCCCCCCCCCCCCCCCCCCCCCCCCACCCCGCCCCCCCGCCCCCC
>JPKZ01001038.1:369231-381064 GCA_000803305.1 Toxocara canis
TTCCGCAGAGGCGCGCCTCGACATTAAAGGATTCGTGAGAGTTGTGGGCTTTATAAACGAGGCTTTACGGTGCATCTACTGCTTGCAAAACAAATATGGCATAACCCCTTACTCTTTCAACCCCATTTCAGTTCAGAACAGCGATGCCGTAGATGCATAAACCTTGAATTTTAGGTATTTTCAACCAACTTAATTTCGTGACTGACAACTTCTCCTACCTTTCTCTGAGCGACCTCAGTGCGAGAATAACTAACCATTCCGAAAAAAATATGGCAAAGTAAAGAAAAATGAGAAGCGTTATTTGCAGCTAGTACAGCGGTTATTAATCTGAAGGCAACTGCCTCAAAGAAGTGATTCCAAATTTTAGAGAGCGGTGTCCTTTATTTCGAAAAATATTTCGTCTGGTTTTACACTTAAGAAATTAGTGAGATTTTTTGATCAGATTGCAGTGTGATGCATGGAAATCCCAAAAATTGGCCAGCAGTAGCGATTATCCGAAACAAAAGTTTGAAGAGCCTGAAAGGCAGTAAAAGGTTCACCACCTTTAGTATGTAAAATCGTTTAAAAATTATAAATTTCTTACATCACTACTTTTCACATCCTGAAAAAATTCTAAATCCTTTTAAAAAAATTATACACCCTACAACAGCAGCCTAGCAAACGAAGCGGTCGACGGCCGATCAAAACCAAATATCGAATTGCGCAAAAACAGCTCATTATCTTGAATAAAATCCCACGGCCTCAACATTTTGTGGCATTTGAAGAAACTTGGAGGATCTCTTCGTGGCAGCTTTCATTAGGTAAAGCTTCCCTATCGAACCATGTCTTAACGGGCAATTTTTATGAGTAAATGATCTCTTCCCTAAAAAAAGAACCATTCACCTCAAGTAATAACAATGGCGATGCCGTTTTGCACGTGTAAAAGCCTTAATCACAAAGGAGATTTCCACTCAGAAGACAATCCTTGGTCTAGGCAGGTTGGAAGACGAGGTTGAAATTAAAACTATTTCCACTCAGAAGACAATCCTTGGTCTAGGCAGGTTGGAAGACGAGGTAGAAATTAAATGATGGACGGCTTGTCTCTTATTTTTCTGGATCCCTGGCAGTGAGTTTTATTCAAAAGAAACTTCTGTGTGAGTAGACTATATCTGACGGAATATGGCAGCTTTAATTAGCGATACCCCCGTTTGTCCTCCAACCATACGTTGGTCGACCACTGCTGGAAAAACCGGTTGTTCCGGAACCCCAGTTCCTGAAGGTACCTCCCCTAGCCGACGTTGAAGTCCGACGAAAGAAGCCGCCATACCTGGAAGAAGTAACCTCTCCTGGCAGCCCTGAAAAAAACTCACTGTTAGAGATCTATAGACGGACAAAAATGTTGTAAATAATTGAAAAGAAAACGATAGTGCACCATGTGTTATAAGTGTTCGACTTTATTTTTTCCATTGTGATTCACGCAACGGTCGTCGTTAGAGCCAAATTTGCATTGCTCTCGTAGCCTTCTTAAAGTTTTCTCAGTGAATACAAATTTTGCAAAAAATGAGTCAAATATCAAAATAACAGCCAGTTCTTATTCCGAAATTCCTTCAACGCTTGAACAGCTTCTTTTCAACTTCGCCTACCGCAATATCAGAAATCACGAGATGAACCCTTTCGAACATCTTATATTTTCATAAACTCCAATTTACAGTTATGTCAGTTCTAGACATTGCATCTCTTCGAAGATATTAACTCAATAATGCTGCAGAGAAGACTAACTGACCGAAGGAAAGCGGCATAAGAGATTCGAGGAGATCGACGAAATACTTAAGCGGTCCATGCGTGTATAGTAAACCGACAAGTATTCCTGATAAATGCCCAACGAAAGATGCCTCCGGTGCAAGCAGCTACAATAATAACGTTGAGACAACAAATCGCGATTAAAAAAGATCAGGATCCCGCTTTAATTTAATTAACAGCGCATTAGTTATGAACAAATCCGGCTTCACTAAAAAACAAAGGATGTCGTTGGAACAAAATCACTGCTAAAGGCGGATACGACTGTGGCGTCTCGCTTTCCCTTCTTTCTATGGGCGACAACCAGCCGTTTTATCATTTTTCCAAAAAAAGAACACACTTTCCATTTTCCTATTACTTCTGGTAACTGCAGAAAAGAAAAATCTTTTCAACTTCGCCTGCCGCAGTCACTTCAACTTCGAAGTTAGAAGAAAAATTCGATCTCAAGAAGCAACTGTAAATAAAAGTGCGCCCACCAACCTGTATTAGAACAAGTTCAGCCCAACAAGCGTAGCGCGACGGAATGGGCATCCAACCGAGCAAAAGTGCATCTTCGTACGGAAAATAAGTTGTATGAAGCACTTTCAACGCAAACAGCACACCTGAAACAGCGATAATAAACCGTATTACACCCGTGTTTCCATGTGTGCCAATGAAGCATTTGAGAATGTTGCTTTCCGTTTCCCCAAGAAATGCAGCGCTCATGAAAAATTTATGCCATTCTGGTTGAACTTCAGAGCGAAAAGTAAGCCAAGAGAATGATAAAAAATTATTTGGGAACTAAAATACCAATTTGATTGATTCGTATCAGCAAGTTGAAAAATTCGAACTAATTTTCCCTCTAATAAACTACGCAGAGCTTTCGGCTGGATCTAAATGTCTACCTTACACCGAGCAATATCAAGCACAGGCAATTTTTCTCTCCTTCACTTGGGGAACAGGGAAGCGAGTCTTTGAAATCCCCCTGAGAATGAGAAGTCTGCGGAACCGCTCCCAACGTAAACGGTCGCTTATGCGGCTTGTATATTTTCAGCACATACAGTCGCTTGTATTGTAATAAAAAATCTGCCCTTCACAGACTTCCGAAGTGCTGCCTCTAGCGGTCCGTCCTGCTTCAGCAGAGAAAATCTGGGAAGGCTACTTTTTGCAGTTAGCACCGTTTAAAAACGGCTCTTTAGAGCGACGTGGATTATGCAGAACTAACCCGAAAATCCGATAGCACACTGATGCGCCAGGCGTAGACCATGAAGGTGAAGCACATCGTCTGCGAGAACACTCAATGCTACGATACCGCCACTCGTCGCCACCGCAAATACCAAGAGAACCAAGAGGAACCTCCACGAGCCTAAACGTCGTTCCAAACGCCGACCCTAAAGTGCGCAGGCTACAAGTACAATAAGCATATAAATTAAATATTATATAAACTTACTGTTCAACACTAATTTGATATTTTTGTTCGTTCGAATTACCACACAAACGAAGAACACGCTGATAAAAGAAATGACTTGTACGTATCGCTTCAACAACATCTGTCTTAATGGTTCCTCATCTGCATTAATACCATTGGAGGCGTCTTAGAAACAAAATGACGAAATGAGGAATCCATTCCCTCTTGAATGTTAGCAGCTGAGCTTTCAGCTGCTAACATTCAAGAATCAAAATCTAGAAGCTTTCAAACCGCTACTGTATTTACGGAAAACAAAAACAAGTAATTAATGATGGAGTGAAATCGGAGCTCTCCTTCACTTAGCAATTTTTATCTTTCTACCCTCCGTCCATTGAAAAGATCCACGAAATAAACCGCTATTGCGATACTTCAAAGAACGATACTGCAACAACATTCCTCACAGAATGTCAAACAAGTGGACAGCCATGTTTTGCGACTTTATGCTGGGATCGCTAGTAACCCTGCGTGATAAAGGGCGAAAAAATCGAACCCCAAATCTTCTGGTTTCCTGGAAAGGATTCAAATCCTGTCGCTGAACTATTCGGTACCATCTTTTCTTACTACCACTGACTGATTGTTTTATCTCATGTGCTTACGATCACTGCAAACAATTGATGACCAGAGCAGAACACACTTCAGTCCAGCTCAGACTCAATTCTCGAAAAGCTTCGGTAGCAGATTCGGATTTCGTTTGTGGGCAATGTTTTCATTTGCTATCACATCAGACTACAAGTGAGGTTTCTGCCGGATTGAAACGGCTGATATCGTTATCACGTCTTGCTTGGATTTATTCATTAATTTGATCGTCGAATAAGGAAAGGTGTCATCATCACTGCCATCACTTACTGAGAGCTAGAGGTAGACAAATCCTCAAAATCAAAGGACATCACTCTTTGCACACCCTCCCCCCAACCCCCCTACGTTAGCGGTTTGCGTCAGTTACGTACATTTAAAAAAGCTGTGAGGCAAAGACCAACTTACTTTCCACAAAAGTGAGATCATGTTATAATAAAGATGCATATCGTCACCATGCATTACCACCGATGCCAACATTCGGATCCATTCACGATGATGGATGATTCGTGATGGTAATAGGCACATCTCCCCTAAAAACAACACGCTGCCGATTTCGTCGGACCGGATAACGTTTGCCAAAAACAAAATTGATGATCGGTTAAAAACGACACTCAACTATATACGGAAAAGAAGTGTGAAAAGTTCAAAAAATTATCACATTTTAAACAATTTAAACATTCAAATGAAGAACTTTCGCCTTGAAATGATTGTAAAAGCATCACTCAACTTCTCACGCTAACAGGTCCGAACAGGAAAATGTTAGAATATGATAGCTAAATGTGAGAAAAAAAAATGCTCATGAACGTTTCCTTACTAATCAAAATTGCACTGTCTTGAGGATCGTCAGCAGGCTGACCACCAGGCGTTCCGAAACTGGTCAAAACAATCATGCGTGGGCGTGGTTGTCAGCTGCATCGATACGGGAATCGATGAAATTGCAGCTGCCTTTGCATCCCTTTGCTTTTTGCACTGTCTTAAAATGTTTTAGCGAACAACGCTACAGTACTAAAGACTTTATTAGCACTCCCTGTTAGCGAACAAAGCTATGGATCAACATAAGAGTTTAAGCTTAAAAGTATTTCCCTTCAATCTTTTATTAGGCCTACTAAACCAATGAATGCATAAAACAAAACAAAACGAAAAAAGAACGTATAGAGTATATTTTTTCCCAAAACGATATAAGCTTTTCTTCAGCAAAATCAGTATCAAATGCACAAAAAAATACTTGTTTTCCAAGGTCCCAATGGAGGCACGAAACCAAGAAAGACCGCCATTTGAAAGAGAATAGCAGCCAATGTGACCGGAGGAATGTAATCATTCTGAAGAAGATGATAGGCCAGCAAATAAACGCCAAAATTTTGCTGCCTGCGCCGTTGCTGAAACATTTTTCGACTAGTGAACCTGCAATATAAGAACTACTCTCAATAGAGCGACATTACAATTCGTATTTCAATATAATTAACGGACATCTTTGAAAAATTGATTTTACGATATTGATGAACCTAACATGCTCATAAACTGGATTTCCCCTCTCTCGGTAAGTAATATACGAGAATGCCTCGACGTTATGTTTGTTTGTTAGCTTAAACTGAGGCTTAGGTGAACGGAAAAAGTGGAAGAAGATATACGGAATAGTTGAACGTATAAACGTAGTCCAATCGCTACCTTTCAATCCTGTGAAAATGATCATCTGTTATCAAGCAAACGAGTAAAATTTTTAACTCCCTTCCCTCTTCCCAACTGCACACACATCACACACTGCTTGGACTTCTAGTCAATTGACTCTTATCACGACGTTATCACAAAACAAAACGGATTTTTGAGAAAAGAACTACGGTAATGCCTACTCTACTGAGCAATCCATTTTTCCTTAAAGTATTACGTTTGATTTCCACAGCGAAAGAGCAGCATGCATTATGAACACAAAAACCACAAGAAAACAACAGTACATGCTTCCCGTAATAATTGTCTGCGATTCTCAACGAGGAATTTAATGTGCTACCTTTCCTCTCCTAGAGGGCCATAAATCTGACACCCACCCTTCCCTCTGCACCCCACCCCGAATAAGCGTCTTTTTTAGAAAGTTGTGAGTTCTATGGCCTCATATAAGCTTCACTTCGGCTAAAACAGTACGCATAGAAGATTACAGGAGCAAACTATCGTGTCGTGAACTTTGACTGAACAACCTAAACACGCAAAACACGACCGACGCAAACTCTGCGCAACAAATGGGAAGCGATCACGCCAGTCACAATGACTCATCCAATATTGAATGAAAACCGCTCGTCCGCACTTTCGCAATTCGCCTCAATGCGACGTCAGCATAGCGCTCTGTGTACGTCATACGAATAATGCTACGTAATAAATAAAGTCAGCGAGGATATCGCTCCTAACGTGTTACGTCGGCGAGGATAGCGCTCCTAACGTGTTACGTCGGCGAGGATAGCGCGCCTAACGTGTTACGTCAGCGAGGATAGCGCTCCTAACGTGTTACGTCGGGGAGGATAGCGCTTCTAGATCGTTCTAGGGAGGAATCAAAGAATTTTGACGACTCAAAACTTACTGATTTGCTTTTGCTTTATTTTTCATCCTTTTTGAAACTGCATTTTTTTAAAAATTTTACATTGTGAGGTGTTGAAAAACGTCTTCAAACAACTCCTGAAACATTTACATTCTTTTTCACAAGCGATTTTATTATTCGGATGTAAACCATTTCCTTGAATAACATTTAAAAACAAAATTTTTTTTCTCTGTATTTTTTACTGATCTGCACATATGTACCTATTGATTGCTCGCATGAAATAACGAAACGCAGATTGCGACATGAATATTTCACTAACCAGTACGATTACGTAACAGAGAATTAAATGAATGCTTCCAAAAAACCGATGGAATGAACTTTGCACAAACATGACCCATCTACGCTATCCACTAATGAAGGTCCAAATGAACATAACACAACAACTGGTCGAATTTGGATATCGGTTAACGGTAGCCTATCTGTATTTGCAGCACCAAGCCGGGCGGATCCGATCCCCTCCCCCTTTCCTCTCTCTCTCTCTTTCTGTCCATCTTTCGAATATTTTTTTCGCAGTGGCAATTCTTTAAAGCCAACGTAAACGAACAATCAACAACGATCACTGTCACTGCAAAAATCCTCCCCTTTACGAAACGAAATCATTTATTGTGCGTAATTTCGGGTTTGTTTCAACATCTGCCCCACAAAACCAAATGGAATAGTTTATTTTGATTAACCTGAACACACGAGTTTCCATTCATAAAAATTAGACCTCGACTGTCTTGCTCCAAAGATCACTCTGGAGAGCTTCCAGAGCACTTCTGATCGAGGTAATACGGTAAATGGAGCGGTTCTCTTACTTTGATGTTATCAAAGTTCAATGAACATAACGAAGTCTGATCATGAAGCGATTTTAAGCCAACATTGAAATGTTTAACGAGTGCACATCCGAAAGTAGTGGCATGGCATGATACCATAATGTGAACGATTCATTATGTGTAATAGGCATTCATTCTTCTTAAAATCTTTTAACCGTACAACAGCCCAAACCACAAATTCAATCAATCACAACAAACAACCGAACCGATCGGTGACGATTTAAGAAAACAGTTAAATGAAACAACCCATACAAAGCCATAAGAGCACAACGGGAATACCGTAAACTGCTAAACATATAGCACCCATAAAAAAGATTTAACATAAGGCATATCCCTTAAACCCTTTAATCTTACGCATCGATACAATAAACACTAGAAATCACCTTTCGCCCACCAATATACCCATAACTTCAGTGAGCGTCCTTCTGTACGAGTGCCGGATCTTTCAGACTTCCTCTACGGGTGTTTCACTTGAGATTCAGTGCGTTCACACTGGTTTTTCTTCGCACTACTAATGATTCATCCCACTCACAATCTTCATCACATTAGATGAAGCAAAACGCCGACTTACCTTCTCCATCGAAAAGAAAACATCACAAATAAATTTTGATTTTATGCCGACTTTACATTTCATAGGATAACACTCTCAATCACCCTTCCCCTTACCCTCCCCATCCCAGCCTATAGACAGCAATAACCCCTTTATGGGTTGTTCGTTACGCCCATCCCAGCCTATAGACAGCAATAACCCCTTTATGGGTTGTTCGTTACGCAGAATTTCGAAAACCACAACCATATATCACAAAACAGTGCAATGGAATAACAAGCTTCGAGATTACATTTAAAAAAGTCCCTCTAAAAACGGTCTTCCTGCTCCTAATGTTATCGGTTCAAGCCAATCCCCATCCACACTACTCGTCATTCCCATCTCGTATCTCTACCGTGGCATTTGAGACAATACAGACCGGTCAATGAATAGGGCAATAAATTACATAGAAAGGTAGATATGAAATTATTATGAGCTCGTGTACCGCAATAAAGACTCAAAGCTTTAAGAATAACGTCCGAATTGCGTCGACTGTACGTCGCCATTTCCGCTAATTCCACCCTTTCAACAACTCTTCGATCTAAAAGACTTCCTTATTGTTGCATTACACGGCAAAGCAATAATACCTACGACCATGACGATGCATCACAGATGACACACCCTCTGACAGTAGATCAACTTATTTCACTGCACATGACCTGAGTTCACAACTCTTTATTTTTCCGCCATCGATTCTTTCTTGTCTCTCCTTCGCTTCCCTACCTCTCTCTCTTTCTCAGCTTCTTCCATATGCAAACAAGTAGGAATAAAAAGAATATGAATTTGTTTTACGTAACAAGAGACTGGCTGCACTGACATCTTCAATTTTTCGCATTCTAAAACATGCATCTTTTCGGTCCCAAGGCGCTCCCATTTGAAGAGGTGTGAAAGAAATTTCTGGCTGTTCAGTTTAATGAATAAGCCTACCTAACGCAACGAACGCCTCTGACTGAAATGTTTCATAATCCCCCTCCCCCCACCTTCTCCCTCATCGTCTCCAGGCAAAATCTCAACATTTTCGCCGCACAATTATGCGAGTAATCGAGCGGAAACCTAACATGCAATAAACAAAAATATTTTTAAAAACAAACCTGTTCAACAGTCTTCAAAGATAAGTCTGAGTACTTGTTGCTTGGATCGACCAGTTTCTGATAAATTACACTGTAAGCGGCGACGAGATTCTCCACTGTTCGCTGCTGCACAGAATCCCTGAAAACGATTCTCTTGAGAGAACACAACGAAAACATATTTTATGCCGTGATAGAGAGAGGCCGAGGGGGGAGGGGGGGGGGGGTCAACTCTGGGGCCGCTAAGAACGCAACAGAGGGATGAAAAGTGCGATGCAAGGAAATAAATATAGGTGCAGGATTCGAATAGTAACGATGCTCTTTTCGACATATGGTCAACGATAGAAACAAATCAAGGTTTCGAATCGATTTCGCGGCGTATAACGCAACATCGCAGTAAAGCAAACTGCAGTGCACTATAGAATGAATGATTACGCTTGAAAATGGAATCATCATGTGCTGTTCAAAATAAAAGTACGCCTACCGGATTCGAACCGAAGAAATTTTCGCACACTGATTCAGGCGATAGCTATCTGGATTAGACAAGAAGCTATCGAAGAGTGCCATCGCATTCGAAATACGCGATGCTTCCATACCGACTATTTCCGATAGTGCACCCTATAATTAGCTCGCTTTTTTTCTATTGCCAGACACTACATTCTTCCGAAAAGTTGATAAATACAGCCAAACCAAAGCCCAAAGCCATGGAACTTCTCACATGCTGCGCACATTTAACATGAGTAAATGGAACGAAAAAGAGCAGTACCGCTCCGGGAAACCGGAATTATTTACAGCGCACCTCACGGACCTCAATAATCGAAAAGCAAACTCCAGAGAAATAAAAGATCTTTCCAACTTACTTGATTCTGCTGATGAGCAGCAGCTTTGGTGTACACCTCAACCAGGCCCGTCTGACTAAGTATCGATGTTACCTGCTCGCTCACAAGAACATCTTCATTCGCATCCATATGAAATGTGAAAAGTTTAAAATGACGTTATTTAAGAACAACCGCAGTCCCAACGCATTGACAAAATCAGTTGACTTTTTTTCGCGAACAATTAATATTGTTAAAATTTTATCACCGTTGTTTCGCCTATACCAATGTATCGGTAAATGTGGTTGTGGTCAACCCTGAGGAATAACAAACGACAAACGTGGATAGCGAACAGAAGCAACCAACTACCTTATGATTGTCCCATCCGCTGTTTTGCGAGCAATTTTCGGCAGGTTTGGAGACCCTCTACGGAGCACTTTGGCCAGGAAAGACCACGACGAAAAAATCAGAAGGATTTATGGCTGCAGAACTTCACAGGGAAGCGACCTGACAGCGAAAGCGTGTAGACTGGCGAATCTTGCGAAGAACAGGTACCGCGAGTTTATAAAGTGCAGAGGTAAAGGTACGGTTCCGTTCGGATGAAGGTGAATGGGAGTTTGCAAACCCGGCCAAAACATAAAATGCGAGCGGTCAGAAAGGAAAGATAAGGGAGGGGGGAAGGAGGAAGGAGGGAAGACCCGACAGGAAGCAAAACTGAGGAAGAAAAACAGTCGAGAAGCGCTCTCCGTCTAGGAACGAGAGCTACGTAGAATATTTACTTATTTCATGAACTAAAAATAACTGTACAAAGAATTCTCCGGCCTGCCTTTCCCTCACCTGCGCTTTAATCATCTCCAGTCGGGTGTCCGTATACTGATAAAGAATAATAACGGAGTTGATCGTCGATAGGCAATTTAACGTGTATACAGCAATATCTAACGGGGAGCTGAGTTGTGTCGCCGAAAGCTGCACCGCCTGGTTCAACGGATCTAACACGGCCGCAAAAATCTGCAATCAAAGTCATCAACGACCACTGCAGACGCAAACGCTTAAAGCCATTTTTCTGCGAAACTGATATTCACTATATCGTACTCCTAAAATCAAATAAGACCTAAGACGAGGGATTAAAAAAAGATAAAGGACGCGAGAAGTCGAATGACCTAAGCGCCTTCTTGTTGTGATTCCCAATAAATGCAAACATACTAATAATACTGACAGCATTCTTCATTTCATTTAAATAATACCAACAAACAGCAGTGTTGTTCTTCTGGCTATCACGGATGGAACACGACTGCTTTACAGTGACTAAATTTAATAGCAACCACCAGGATCATACTCGCTAAGAGGCAACGTGCATTTGATATCTCGGACTGATATTTGTGCATGACCCACCACTTCCCACCGTGCTACTGAGGCACCGTACGAGGACGAGGAAAGAAAATCATCAACACTGACATAAGTGATTTGCCCGCTATGACTCATTATTTTGCAGCAAAACGTGTTCACATGTGTTATATACCACTTTGTATGTCATCTTCAGTTCCTTTCTGCAGACTCGGTTGCTGCATGTTAGCCTCGAACTATTTCACACATTCCGACTAGTTTTTCGATGTCCATCCATGTACGGCCGCCGGCAGGGTAAGCACGAAAACGAATAATCATTTTTTTTCCGCTGGACCGAAAACAGTGGTCTTTGATGCTCCCATCCCCCTTCCGCCGGTCGGATCTATGTATCATCTCTACTGTGAGGTCTTCACATTCATCAAATGATCATTAAACATCAAGATCACTGTTCTATTTTAGATGACCTCAACACAACATCCAGCCCACTACTAATCTGCCGACTTATTTGCTATTATTATTAAAATGCAGTCAGTAGTTAATCAGTAGTTTCCGACTGATTATCATAAATAAAAAGCCAGAAAACGATATTTGCCTTCAAGAAGTTTTCCTTCTTATCAGCGACCGCAGCAACAGCACCATCGTGCGATTCGAGAACGTCTCTCAACAACAGTAAAATCTGATGAACCGCCTGAACGGGCAAGAGATCATAATCAGGAGTACCCATCTGAAAAAAAAACTCCAATAATTTAAACTTCAAAAAGTTTTTTTTCCTTCTCGGTGACCTTCGAAACGCAATGTCTTCCCTCTCCACCCCCCCCCCCCCCCC
>JPKZ01001038.1:381085-401016 GCA_000803305.1 Toxocara canis
TCCTGAAAAAAAGCACATGATTACAATGCGTGTTACACAATGAATGACCAAAGTTCCGTCAAAACAAACTCCATTTTTAACAGCGCTTTGCTAATATAGCGCCCTATCACAAACTTCAAGTGCCGGCAACTATCCAAATCCATATTTTATACAATACGTTGCGTACCACCACTCCATTCCATTTATTTAATCGAATTTTTGCGTTAGTATTTTGCTAACAAATATTCTTTAAAATCAACCTGGGCAATGGAAAATCGAGTACATTCCTATGGAGACTAGCACATGTATGGAATGTACAATCTGACTCAAAAACAATTGTGTAAAATCATCTCTCATTAACGAAGACTAAGAAGGAAGAACAAGAAAGCTCAGATGAATGTAGGAAAATATGTATCAATGATGAGCAAGTTTGCCAAAAAAAGAACACCAAGCCATCACCTTTTCTCTCTTCTCACCTTAAAAACGAACGATGAAAACGTCTTCTTACGCAAAAACAAAGAAGATTACGAGCGAACTATTTCACTCTCTTAAAGGAAAGCTGTCAATTAACGCGGACAATCGAAATGTCTCGAACTCCGCTAGAAAAGTTCTTTCAAAAAAGTCATAGAGTAATGAGGTCAACGAGGAAAATGAGCAAACAAATATCACTACCCGGCCAAGTAGTCGCTGCACAGAACTATTAAGACCGCTGAAGAACATATTCAATGTGAGTTCTTTCAACTCATTTATCGTCTGCAACAGCGCTGCATCTTCACTCAAAGATGGCCTAAAAAAACAATGAAGTTATCTCTGAATAACGATATCGTTAAATTTTGCAATAGTATTAATCAAAGTTTAAACACTGATTTATGCGAAGAACATTGATCTATCCGAAAGAAACATTTCTTAAATTACCTCCACCACTCTATCGTGTGCGGCTGAGCTAAAATATAGGGAAATATTGAAAATTGAAAAAGAGTGCAATTGAAAAAATTGAAAAAGGTGGCGGAGAGAGTGGGGCTCAGGATTGAAAAAAGCGAGGCTCAGCCGGTGGCAGAGAGTGCAAACTCTCGCATCCAAACCGGAAACTATACGACTAGACAACTAAGCCTCTTCTTCCCTATTCTTTCCTATTATTACTTATACTTTTATTCTAGAAAGCTGCCATAAAATTGCTAGTTGCGTCATATACAAAAAAAAAAGTAGAAACTGGACAAAAATCGGATCAGATCATTCATCAAGTTCGCCCAAAAGTTTGTAGTTTTCGTTCTTTGCAAAATCACCATATTCACATGTCATAACTGCAATTTTTCACATCACAGTGGAGGACTCCTGAAGACTCGAGTCCAGTTCCAACCAGTCTCTGACCGCGCATCTCAGCTAGATAGAAATACCAGCCTCATTTTTGCTTCCAATTTCCCTTGCAACTGACGTTCTATGTCAAAGCGATTACTATTGCAATTCGACGCAATTTTTATCCCGCAGTAACGTTGAAGGGCCTTCTTTCGTTACTTTAGCATAAAAGAATGCGGAAATTATATTGGCGCTCAAAAAATAATGAAACAAACGCATCAAGGAAGTCGTATAGACTTACAGCTTTCGCACCATACACAAATGTCACCTTAAGAGTCTAGCCTTCACCTCTCTTAAGACCTTTAAAAACAATAAACCTTTGCGGTTTTATTCGATTTTAAACGCCACGTTATCGTCTCCAAACAACAGCAGCAATACATAATCCGGAAAAAAAAAAAACAAACGATTTAAGAAGTCACATTTCGGTTCCCTGCCATCTTGTCACCCAACAATACAAATTGGGTCCATGCATTCGAACAAGAACCATTTTGAAAGAGCACAAGCCTCTCACAAAGTATGCATCAAAAAATGCAACAACGGGAAGGAACAAAAAGCATACGCCATAGTTTCTCCGTAGAAAGCGAAAAGGCATGACAGTCGATAGAGAACAACCGAGTTCGATTCTGTTAATAAAGCCTGTTCCACACGAACCTGAAACAACAATCCGTAAGTAATCGCATCGAGGAGTTAATAAGGAGTCCGTATGGATGGTGAGGGGGAATGAGAGGTTGACGGGGTAGATAGAGGCTTAATCAAAGACCGCTGTAAATTGTCGCTTTTGATTCTATTAGGATACTTAATACAGCGTAAGCACGGTAGCGAAAATCCTCACGACGATATTTCTTCTCGACAAAAATCGAATAATGCAACCAGAAATTTCAAACGGGGAAAGCGCGTACCGATCTTGGAGATCTGACCTGGACTGCATAGAAAGATACAATATGCAAGGAAATGAAGTTAAGTTGCTTTGCAGCACATGATGTAATCATGAACAGAAAACATTTTCGGTAAGCGGTGAATCGTAACATTTGGCCTACCAACGCTGTGCTGTCAAAATTTGCAAAAATTGCAGTATGCTGTTTACCGACTAAATCATAATTTGTATAATTTCCCCCATCACCGAGAGAGCGGAAGGGATGATGGAATTGGATGTTGTCACAAATAAAATGATGCGGAAGGGTAAGAGAACAGGCAGCACAGATAAATGAATGTTCGACAATTTCTCTCATCAAAACTTAATTATTTTTTTGTTGGGCCAACGCAAAAGTTAAAAATATATAAATTAATGAATAAATCAGTAAAAATTCGAAAAAGTTTCAACCAGCCTTGAATGGTCGACATAATGCTTCTGATATATTGCTCAGAACGGCCTTAGAGTGTTCATTCAGAACTGAAAAAAAAGCATAAATATTAAGGAGCTATTTATATGAAAATGATGGTAAATCACATGTAAACCATTAGAAAACCCATAATAACCGCGCAAAAAACGATACTATTATAAAGAGTTACTGTTAGGGTACACATACCAGTAACCTCCGTCACACGCCTTCCCCCCCCCCCCCCCCCCCCCCCCCGGACACACCACATCGGGAACGCCTTCACAATAGTGGCTATAAAATTTTCCCAACCCCTATGTACCACTTATAATTCGCAAAACAAAATGGGCATTTCTCAATCACGTTGCACAACAAAACTGAAAAATTTGGGTCGGTTATGCATCGCAAAAAAAAGGGGAATTTCAATATTTAACTATAGTTCGCACTGATCGGTTTGTGGAAAGCAGCAAAGCCATATTTTCATGTTACCTGTTACACCATACCCTACTCTGATTCGCAATAATACCGTTATGGTTTAAAATTTCCAATACTCTTTCCTTGAAAATTACTTTATTGTTTGATTTATCCATTTTATATATTTTTCTCAACGGTACTGACACAGCATAACCTAGTGCGGCTCAAACTTTCATTGCCACCCAGAATTTGTAAAACGTGAAGAAACTTTGTCAGGCTGACGACACCCTTGGCTGATATCAACCCCATCCGCTCGAGTCAGCCTAACCTGTTAGGTGGCGTGAGGAGCACATGACACCGCAACCAATGTGGGGCTAAGGTCTTCTGAGACAGGTTTTCTTCCACTACGACACATGACGCACTTCGGAAAATATTGTTGCTGCCAAGGAAATTGTCAATTGTCAAGGACTGTCAAGGAACGTTGTTGAAACAGGGAAATCTGAGACAGGCACCTTCAGGACGACAAAGTTTCAGAAACGTCTGCAGAAGTTCACGTTCAGAAGCCATTCCCTGATGTATCCATGCCAGCATATCTCCGATATACCTATAAAACACCAGGCTTCCAAGCAATCAGAAATCGAGTTCACTGCTCTAGTAGATCAGGTTTCACTATTCGGCACATATATGTGTCAGTCCGAACTTGGGCATTTCGAAATCAAGTGAGGGAAATGTGGAAAGCATGAAAAGCAAGATATGCTTGGTCTCTCTTATAGGGAAGCACCATCCAAGTTCGGAGATCGGAACGTTTCAGCTGGTCGCATGGTAAGTCTCAATCTGAAGGGAGAAGAATATGGGAGATGACGCCTCGGAATAGAAATTACGACATTCTAAAAGAACAAGACTTTGTAAACTCACCAAAACGCATAAAGACTCTGGGAGAGGACTGCACTGAAAAACATAGATAAGCTTACGACCCTCCTGTCTCAATGAAGAGGATGAGAAGGGGGAACTGGGGAAAGGATGATAAACGGAAGTGGAAGCCTGGTTGCGACTAGAGGCTATAATCTGCCCGAGAAAAATTTTTTAAATAATGTGAATAACGAGGAGAAAGAGAAAAAGTTCTTTTTTTCAATGCTAAAAGTTGATGGTGTTGAATGCTGAGATCGCAACCAAAACTGAAAATCCTGAAATGGCAATTAATGCGTATTAAGAATGGGACGACTATATTCAAATTTTATCATATCTTCTCGGTGCTGAATCGAATGCCGGAGACCGCAAATATTGAAAAAGACTATATAAACGAACTTCGAGCAGTAATAACGGAAATGGTCGCAAAACTGTTATGACGACTTGTGCAACAAATTGTTCCCATGTGTCTCAGATTCGCATAAGTTTCTCATTGTAGACAAAAAAAACGTTTCGTTTTACCTTATATATTCGGCCTTCATCTCCCTTTCTGTGACGAAGTGTTTCCCTCATTTCACCTGTTTTGCCTACTTATTTGAAATTTCAAAACGACTTTGGGACCCACGTAGCTCGCGGTCCCGCTAAATCTGCTATGAAAACAAGATTCTCTATTCTAATGCACAGTACTGAAACATTCAAAATTGAGCGTTGAAGTGATCTGGCTTTTTTATTTTTCGCCATTAAATATTTCAAAATTAGGCACCCCTCCCTCTTCCCCAACTAAAATCGTATGCTTTTCGAATAATCGCTTTTTTTTTTGCTTTCGTAATTTCCCGCTATTACGACGAATGAACTAATGATTAAATGGTAGAGACCAAAAACTGACGATAGTGCATCTACCAATGATCCGGAGCCGATGTAACTAAATTACATTGATCACGTACAATATTTTGAAAGCGCTCGCCTGAGAGGGTCATGTGACAAAAGTTCGATCGGTTTTGGTGAGCCTCTGCCGCCTGCAATCCTGCACCAAATTAACGCATACAATCCACAAGCCGTCGCAAATCTTCCAATTCAAACCCATCGCATTGCTGCTCAGCAAAGGAAGAAGAGAGCGTATGAAGAGGCGTTGGGAATGAATCTGACAAATGAACTGAACTGGGTACGGAAGAGGACGAGTTTGTAAGAACAACTACGGAACGAATATGGGAAAGAATTTAAAATAAGAACAGTGTTACGCAAAGAGCGACCGAGCTCGATGGTTCAGCGCTCTAAGCGATTTAACAAATTCTACACTTTTTTTCACTAAAGAACACATATGTATTCTATATCCGGTCTAGGATGCGATTTCGGATTTTCAAATGCTCAGCACAAGCACAACATATAATTCTTTCATAGAAACAAATTACCTCCACGAGTAAGTGCATCGATATATGCACGCACAATGTGATTCCTTCTCGCAGTCACATACTCCTCAAGGGCATATTTGAACAGCACCTCGCGATCTTGCATTGCGGCTATCGACTGCACCAATACTCCCCTCAGCTCCAGAAAATCCACATTCAGCAGGCGGCACTCTCCTGCATTTTTGGTATTACAACAATCGCTAAAAATCCACGCGTATTCAACAGTCACACATTGCATGATGAAGTTCATATTGATTCACCTATTCCGCTTCACATAGCACATCTCAATGCATCAAAGGAATTAACTGATAAGGAAGACAGCGACAGATGACAAGGGCTAGACAGAAGGAAAGGGAACAGATATCGAAGTGCGCAACTGACCAGGTTTTATAAAAACACATGTTACGCGCTAAAGCCGGCCGTTGGTCACGTAAATGATCATCAACACTGCGTTTCATCCATAAAATGAGACCGTCGCCCGGCCGATCACCAATTTTCACTTAGCCAAATCAGTAAATTAACCCTAAATCTTTCATTCATAAAATGCGACCGCTGCAAGGCCAGTTACTGTTATTCTCTTAGCCAAACGAGCGGTTTAGATTTATCTTTTATTCATCTATACCCAAGATTTCTGAAAGATCGATCTAAAAAAAATAACGAAAGGAATCTGATCGAAACAACGCCAATTTAAATGATTTCGCTTCAAACGCTGTCACATCCACTGAAGATTATAAATTTGTATGGAATACCTTTACAAAATTATTTATGGAAAATGAAACAAAACAAACTTTGAATGGAGCGATAGAGGACCTCATAAGCCTGCTCCAATTTTCTAGCCATTTCCTCCAACACTTCCAACCTTTAAAAAATTACAGTGAACTAATGTGCGAAAAATGAATTTGAATTACGAGTTATCGTTAAAGGTACAGGTTTGGGCAATTGTCGCAGTACTTTCTGAAAATTGTTTTTGCGCTATCAAATTCCTCAACCTTTTATAACATCCGTCTCGAATACGCAACAGAACTTCTTCTGAAACTGAAACAATTATAAAATCGCCATAAAACTAAAAATAACAGGATATTTATATTCTGAGGACCGCGTAAGCATTAATAAGCATTATTTTTCAAATGTAAGCTGAATAAAAAACATAAGTTAGAAGACTTAAGCTGTACCTTTAAGCTACTAATCTGCGCTATAGGTATAGGCTATGAGTAAACTATAACTTTGAATTTGCTTCTTTCTCATGAGCTATCCTATACTTGACATTCCCAGCGATTTAAGGCACTCCTTTGCTAATGAGTCACCGATCCAATTTCTGCCCCAATCGGTAGCCTAACCAAGTCTGCCTTACCTTCGGGAGTTGGCGAGTTGGTAGTGGAGCTAAACGTGCATGTATGGGGGTGGGGAGTCGCTTTCATCATCCCACAGCGATCTCCACCTCACTTTGTTACAATATAGTTGTAAGTAACATAGCTTATCACAAGTAAGGGAAAAGCCTGAAAGCCAGCTGCAATTCAGCACTCGAATTAAACTTTGACGACTCGCAAACAAAAGATATGCACGAAATACAAACGCTGCCAGGTGTTCTCCATTTGCTCGCAATAACTGCTTACACTCCTCGTGGATCTGTTTAACATGCTGAAGAGCAGCGAAGAATTTCGAGTCCACCGTGCCATCTGTAGAGAGATCATGATTAGCATGATTAGAATTATTAGTGATTAGACACCCTGGTTAGTATATGCATTAGTGAGAAATTCTGCCCAAATGCAAAACCTATTTGCTGTTTCACAACGATTTGCTAATCCTCTAAAGAGACCGGAAAAAAAGCATCTTTTATGAGCTCCGCATCTGGATAAGCGGAAACTCGAAATCGGATGGTTTTTAACTTTTTTTATCGCATCTCACGGGCGAATAAATATCGTAACATTCCGAACAGAGCACAGCAGGCTTCATTTTTCACTACTCCATAGAAGGCTTTATCCTATAAATGAGAAACACCCAGGCGAGCTTGTTGAAGATGGAAAAGCCATATTTGATATGTGACCGTGATGTTGGTTATGATGGTTGCGAATAAGCGGGGGAAAAGAGCAGGGGGAAAGGATGGGGTAGAGGAATATTCTATCCAGAAATGGCCGTCATTTTCGTGACGAAATGTTCTCATAAGACTCTACTCGATGAAAGCTAATGTACTAAAGGGTTCTATTCGAAGAAACACGTCTTTTACTATAGAAGCAGGTTTTCTACCACAGAAGCAGGCTCTCTACCAAAAAAAAAAAAAAAAAACGGCTCTCAATTCAAAAACAGACGCTCCATTAGTAGAAATGGCTTTGCTCGAGAGATAGAAAATTCGGGAATAAAACGACCATTACGCAAATCAACATACCAACAGCAGAACCCTGCAAAGCAGCTTCTTCTTCTGCAGTGAGCGAATATTTTTCAAGAAATTCATTAATTACCACTTGCTTCCTCTCCAGCGTCTTTCTGAAACCAAAAAGAATGAGTACGGTTGACGACAGATGAAATTAACATACTCGTCCTTCTCCCTTTACCATTTCTTGCCATAGTTACGATCGATGGGCAGGTACCAAAATTAGTGCGAAATTCCTTTTCCAGTTAAGAATTTTTTCCATTTTTATGCCTTTCCCTTATCGCATTATAATTTTTCAAATCAAACAAAGTCCCAGCTAATGATGCGATAGGAAAATATTACCACGCTCCCCAACAACAATGACAAGAATGATGGATAACGCAAGAAAGTGCTAAATAAAAAACTACCGTTGCCGGGTATCCTTTAAAGACAATTCTACACAACAAAAGAAACCAACTTTTCATCCTGAAGAGCGGCCGTTTTGGTGAGCAGATCTTGCGTCCTCGATTTATTGCTCTGGATCTTGTCAGCCATATCATCGCACACAGCTTTCAAAGAACGCACCAAAGCCACAAAATTCTGCACTCGATCATTCACCTAAGCTCAACCTTTACACAAGTTTGAACTATGAAGGATATGAAAACTCTTCCACCACAAGCACCTCCCCCCCCCCCCCCCCCCCCCCCTCCCAAACAAAACTGACATGAAATGGCTGCAAGAAGCTAAGCTGAAGGCAATTTATGAAGCAAGGCCCCAGAACGCTATTCTTCGAGCTGCATTAGACTTTTTAAAGACGGATGACTGATTCTGCCTGTTCATGAAATATTCTGTTCCAGAAATACATGACAAGCAAGACTCCCAATAACTTTTGTTCCAACATCTTCCACCGCGAGGTAAACGGAAAACGATCTGGATTTTGGTGTGTTCAGAAGAGGCGAAAATTAAAGTTTGGTTTTTTCCCGTTTCTGCTTTGACCCGATAAGTGGGAATTCTATTATTCCACGAATGCGGCGAGCAGGAAATTCAAAAGGGGTAAAGCGGAAAAGAAACTACAGCTGAACGCTCAGCGAAGCATGCAAAATGTTAAAAGAGTAGAAAACGTTAGAGAATCAAAGAGTGAAAAAGATCATTCGATGCGTATCATCGAAGATCAAAGTTAAAAACTGTACGTTAATAAAAGTTATATGAAGGATAAACAACACTAATGTAACGCCAAATAAAGGTTTTGGAAAAGGAGAAAATACTGAATGCGCAACTGCGCCGTTAAAGATTTGAGATAAACATAAATGCAGACACTGCGGGTAAAATAAAGATTGCAAGAAGTAGCGAAAGAATCGGCGGATGCCCAGCAGATTAACGTTCTGGAGTTCTGCAACTTGCATTGGAAGTACTTAGAACTACACTGGAAGCGTTGAAAAATTCGCTGAAAACACTGGACATCAATATTCCCGAGTTACTGCCCTATTTCGAAACGACCAAATTTGCTTTTCCTTTTTTGTCCATGGTCATCTCTTCATAAACTATGATATTTTCTAGCACTTACTCCTAAAAGCAAAAAAAAAAAACGGGAGAAAAGAGGGAAAGAGAGGAAAAGGAAAGAAGGCTTGCGAAGAAATTCTCATGTATGGCTGGCAAGCATCACCTGCGCCAACTCTGACGTAATACGGAAGCGCACTTTCAGTTCCTCGACTTCTCTAAAACATAAGTTGAAAGAAAAATCTCAATGTATCTCCGTTTTGGCCTTCCCAAAACGATATCAACCGAACTTTAAGGCAATGAGTAAAACACACCTTCCCAAAGGCTTCGAGGTACTCTCGGTTTGCTTCCACCTCTCTGTCTTCCAGCTGCTCCATCAGGCGATGTTCTGTATGAATATCGATTTCACCCACCATTGGTGCCACGTAATCCATCATCTTTATGAAATCCTGAAAGCATGCGCAAGTTCCACAACCACTTGATGCAGCACGGAATAACATAAGTTATAACTCTTTCTGAGTGAGAAAACAGGAGGGTGGAGGTGCAGGCAGAAAACCATCGTGAGGAAGTGATTGCAAGTCGTAAGCCTACTTTTGGAGGGAACTGCAGGTCACCAAGAAAAAGAATGGAGGAAGAAGAAACGAAAACAGGAAAAATCGCGCCCTGACGAGGACCTCTCAACCTCTACGTCCTGTAAACTCGTAGAAGCACTTCCCTTACTTGGGCGACTCCCCAACAACTGATTCTACCCGGCCGACTCGGGAGCTCACTCGATGAAGGCGCTCCTAGAAGAACCACTCCCTCCGCGCAAAATAGCTCTACGCATGATAGCAACTGGAACCAATCAACTGTGATCTTGGGAAAAGTAAAATTAAATTATCGCACAATACGGTAAAGGACTCGAGAAAACCGGCTTATAAACTCAACGGCGACTTTTCAACCAGTACAGCACCGCAAACTTCCCTGAATCTTCTGCGTTTTCCATGACTTCCATAACTCTAATGAACGCTCACCCCGAAGCACATAAAACGTCAAGTTTCATACCTGGATAAAAAACTGACGAGTACTTGAACTAAAAAGTGGCTGTGCATGACCTACGTGCAATGTTCAACAATTCGAGATTTCATTTACTCTCGAAGTCATAGTAAATTAAAGTATAATGAAAAGTGATGATGAAAATCTATACAGGTATTCAAAACTTGAAGATATTCACGCTTGAAAAAATATTATGCAACGTTTTCATATAATATTACTTTATGTGGCTAATTACTTTGCACCTAGTTACTTATAACTGCTTTATATCCAATTGTTTGGAATTACTTCGCATCTAATTACTTATAACTACTATACATCTAAGAGTGGCTACCCGGATCAAACATCAGCCACTGCCACAAGCTGACTGACGATGCCCAGTAAGTGGTGAAAACCAACGAAGCCTTCAATGCATACATACTTCTAATCTGGCCAGTGCGCTGAACTGCGACTCGGAGTATGCAAAATCATACTATGAGAAAGTGATATCTGTGCCTAGGTGGTGTATTTGTTATTGTTTAATGTCGGCTGCGGTAGTGCAGGAACGCACAGATATGCGAAGCGATGTAAAGATTATTGAGATAAAGCAGACGAAACTATAACGGAGGAATTTCTTCAGCTTACGCGAGTTAAGCGAGGAGAAAATTTCAACAGATCATTTGTCCACAATAACGAGAGGGTAATTTTGCAGTAGATTTCCGGAAAATTTTCGAAATCCCCTAATTATTTTTGGATTGCCCTGTTCACGCCGAACATCTTCTTGTAGCCCTCGACTATTCCCAGCTTTCAAGAGTACTCTCGAAATTTTCCCGACTTCTACACTTTTTCCCAAGAATTTTGGGGCTAGTGAACATCTTGTTCACTGGTCGTAAATCGAATGATTAATTTGGAGAAAAAAGAAAAAATTGTACAATCACTGGCGAGCTATCAGAGAAGAACCTGAATATGCTTTCCGCAGAGAAAAAAGATTTAAAAAAACGAACTTTGGCTACAGCTAAATTTCATATGAAATTTGATCAACGACGATCTTTGAAATAACGACGCCACATCCAATGAATGAACTGAAGGCCTCACTGAGCAGTTCTTTTGATTGGATGAATGCGGTGGAATGAGATGAAACATTGGGAAATGTAGAGCGAGTAGTGCAACTGAAAAAATTTCTACATTTTACGAAGGCGATTTCCAGAGTACTGTTGAACGCTTCTGTCTCTTGGAATCTACCATGAACTATCCTCCTGGCCAAGACAAGGCTCTCCTAGTTCTCCTTTTTGCTGTATTAATAAATCAAGTGACCTTTTAAATGAGAAGAAATCAAGTGGATGCTATACTCCAATACAATGATGTGTCCCTACGAGCTATCAAAAGTGAACTTCCAGAGATTCGAATTCGACACACAAAAATAACCTGATCGTTGTGAAGTTTACTGGAAACGAGTGCATCTATTTTTTTCTTAATCGGATTCGACGCATCCGAACCTGTCGACGCACGTCCTTGCGGTTTGATCGACATCGCCTTTCTGAAGCTGAGATTTTACGACAAATCAGAATCAGTTGGCGTTTCTCACATAACAACACGACCACATAGAACCGATGTCACCACGGATGTAATACCATTATCGATTGCATACTAAACATTAACCAACCTTTCAAGCTGTAAATTGTAAACGTTTACATTTGATGCAAATCAACAACTAAATCTTTCCTTCCTCGCGAAAACACTGCATTAACCTTTAAGAAAGCCTCGCCGCTTGACCGCAATGAAGACGGCAACTGTAAATGCTCCAAAAACAATACGTTTGCTATGCCGCAATAAAGTAAAGATGGAAGTTTAACAAGGGAAAACTATCAAAACAATAGTAAATAAAATATTAAATATTAACGATGTTGCCGTTTCCATTGGAGAGCTCAGCATTGACATGCACAACACTGAACAGAGAGACCGACATACAACAATCACAAAAATAACGAATACTATCACAGAATTACTACTACAAGAAATCAACAATGGTAAGTTGGTGAAGAGATTAGATGGCATTGTCAAATTGCCAAGACACGACAAAATGGTAACACGTTTTCGTTGGAAGAAAATTAAAAAGTTTTAGCAACTGTTTGATCAAGAAGGTTCAAGCCCCATGCCCCAAGCCGTATTCGGAAGAGGATAGGAGGATATAAGCATACACAGCCAACATCATTAGGGCAAAGCACCTGTTGCGGGTCAGTACCGGACGGGAGTTTTTATTTATTCATTTGTGGGACCCTTTCGCTCCAAAAGTAAACGCGACCGGCAATAAATCCGCCTCCCATCCCCCCCCTCCTTAAGCCCTTCCTGGGCAAAAACTCGCATCTTTTGCGAGTAGTTAGAGATTAATAGTACAAAACTTAATAAGTGCGCCAAACGACAGAAACGAGGCAAGGAGTGATGGAAAGTGACCATTTGGGATTTTGAGAAAAAACAGGAAACGTTTTATCATTAGTAACAATTCTTTAGAACAACAATAATAACACTCTTTATTTCAATATAACAACGAAAAGCACAATAAGCGGTGAAATAGATCGATATGAGAATAACTGCATTCACTTTAGTCGACGCACCAACAACAAAATGCGTATCAACACACATAACAACAGCTCACATTAATAATCAGCAGAGGAAAACCCAGCAAACTATTAATAACGAAATGGAAATTTGCATTTACACATACGTATACGTACATGTGCCCATTATGCATTATAAATAAATGGGTGTAATACTATATAAATGTATATGTACATGTACATATATGTTATATACATACATTTGCAAAGGGATGCAAAAGGAAATGCAGCTGACAACCATGCCCACGCACGAATGTTCTGGCCAGTTTCGCTACGCCTGGTGGTAAGCCTGCTGGCGATCCGTTGGGAAAGCAACCGGGAATCGAACCCAGATCTTCCGGCGTACGAAGCGGGAGACCTACCACTGAGCTACTGCAACCCCGCACATAAACGTATGTATATACATATACATACATATATATATGTATATATATATACATATATATATCTGGACCTTGGGGGTCAAAGGCTAGAAGAGGCGTACTCTGGAATCAAACACTAACAGGATCTCCGGACCGTCGACGGAGATCCATTGATTTAGACGGAGCAGCGATAGGACAAGAGGGCTGCCAACTCGAATGTACTGCTGCAAAATACTATAGGCAAAAACTTCGCAACAAAAACAAAGTGGACCCGAGATGGATGTGAAAGGGTGCCCCGACCTTCCACAACAAATCCAAACCTCGGTGTAAGGAAGGGGCGGAAGAAGGACCACGGACGAATCAGTTTTCACGTCGCCTCTCATAATGTCAGAACTCTATCGACGGATGCTCTTGTGGATGTCTACCTTCAACAGGTTAGAAAAATTAATGCAGACGTTATAGGGTTATGCGAGACGAGAAGAGCAAAAGAAGTTTCCGCTAAATGACTTAGCGGCGAAGAAGTGATGCTAGGTAAAGCAGCTGAAAGCACACCAAGAACTGGTGTCGGATTTATAGTGAAGGCAGCATTGGTGCCAGTGATTATTTCCTGCGATATTCTCTCTCCGCGTATCGCGGTCTTGAAGCTGAAGATACAGGGGTCAGGAAAACGAACACTGAAGATTGTCCAAGTGTATGCACCTACCCTGCTTGCAGAGGATGACGAAGTCGAGCGCTTCTACGAGGAGGTGGAAACGGCTTTAGACGTTAAATCAACTTACACGATTGTCCAAGGCGACTTCAATGCCATAGTTGGGTTGGCCCTCGACCAGATGGAGCGTTCTGTTGGCAAATTTGGTGTGGGCACAAGGAACGATAGAGGCATTCGTTTGGTTGAATTTACTGAACTGAGCCATTTTTCCATCATGAACACATTCTTCGAAAAAAGTGCGAAACGCCAGTGGACGTGGAGAAGCCCGGATGCAAGAACGCTGAATCAGGTAGACTACGTCCTGACAGATACCGCGCGTTTGTTTGCGGATGTCTCGGTCATAGGTGAAAGTATAATTGCAACCGGCTCCGATCATCGGCTCGTACGCTCAACAGTTGTGTTCGATGTAAGAAAGGAATACCAGATACTGCACGCACAGAGGGTGCTTACGCGCCGAACCTTCAATGCTGACTTATTCATGGCGGAAACAGCATCATCGGATATGCAGATGGACCCGCAGAAAGCCATCGACGCAGACTATGAGGACCTCGTGGGCAAATTTAAAGGGGCGGTGAATCTTTCCACTGCGGCCGCGGTGCCGATAAAGCGTCAACGGTTATCAGCAGAGACAATTCGCATGATGACGAGAAGGGCGCGTATGAAAGCGGAAGGCAGATTGGGAAGTGATGATTTCAAAACTCTGTGTACGATGATCGGGCAGAAAGTAGGAGAAGATTACGAGGGCTTCAGGCAGAAGAGGCTAAGGAAAGCAGCGATAAAGAGAGCAAATCTGAAAGCGATGGAAAGAGATGCGCGCCTAAGGCAGCATGTACCATCGGCACTCAAGGATGAAACGGGTGTGAGAACTACAAAAAACGAAATTTGTAAGAAATTCTACAGCGACTTGTATTCTTCTAGTCCAGTAGTTGTCAGGTCTCATACAACTGCTGCGAGAGACCCAACCCCCGAAGTCACCTGGGAAGAGGTTGAATTCGCGATAAAACAGATGAAGACGGGAAAATGCCCAGGCACCGATAACATCCGTCCAGAACACCTCAAAGCAGGTGTATTGCCACTCTTCAAGGCGCTAGCGGTGCGTTTCAGCAGGTACCTTAGTGAGAAGAAAACACCGGCAGCATGGAAGAAGTCCAGAACGATACTGCTGATGAAGAAAGGTGACCCAGAAAACCTCAGCAACTACAGGCCGATAATGCTTCTGTCCCAGATTTATAAGACCTCGCGTGTAGTCCTAAATCGTGTAACCAAAGACCTCGATATGTTCATGAGCAGGAAGCAAGCAGGCTTCCGGAGAGGCTACGCAACAGTTGATCACATACATGCGGTTCGGCAGTTGGTAGAAAAATGCAACGAGCTCCAGATACCTCTGTGCCTTGCATTCGTAGATTACAAGAAAGCATTCGATTCGGTGGAAAGAAATGCGGTGCTTAATGCACTGGACAAGAGCTGCGTTAACCCCAATTACGTTGATCTCCTCACGGAAATGACCGCGAGTTGCAGCACGGAAATCAAGCTCTTCAGCGACCCCTGCTGAATCAATATCTGCAAGGGCGTCCGGCAAGGAGATACGATTTCTCCAAAGTTATTCGCGGTAACCCTTGAAACCCTGTTCAGTGAACTTGACTGGGATGGTGGCGTCCGAGTAGACGGCGAACGATTAACACACTTGCTTTTTGCAGATGACTGTGTTCTCTTCGCACACAGCAGACTAGAACTTCAAGATAAGTTGTTACAACTCCAAATAGAATCTAAGAAAATCGGGCTGGAAATGAATCTCGCCAAAACGAAATAGATGCGCAACTCCTTATGCAGGGAACCGAGAATCAACAATTAATGCAGACGTTATAGGGTTATGCGAGACGAGAAGAGCAAAAGAAGTTTCCGCTAAATGACTTAGCGGCGAAGAAGTGATGCTAGGTAAAGCAGCTGAAAGCACACCAAGAACTGGTGTCGGATTTATAGTGAAGGCAGCATTGGTGCCAGTGATTATTTCCTGCGATATTCTCTCTCCGCGTATCGCGGTCTTGAAGCTGAAGGTACAAAGGTCAAGAAAACGAACACTGAAGATTGTTCAAGTGTATGCACCTACCCTGGGGGCGGTGAATCTTTCCACTGCGGCCGCGGTGCCGATAAAGCGTCAACGGTTATCAGCAGAGACAATTCGCATGATGACGAGAAGGGCGCGTATGAAAGCGGAAGGCAGATTGGGAAGTGATGATTTCAAAACTCTGTGTACGATGATCGGGCAGAAAGTAGGAGAAGATTACGAGGGCTTCAGGCAGAAGAGGCTAAGGAAAGCAGCGATAAAGAGAGCAAATCTGAAAGCGATGGAAAGAGATGCGCGCCTAAGGCAGCATGTACCATCGGCACTCAAGGATGAAACGGGTGTGAGAACTACAAAAAACGAAATTTGTAAGAAATTCTACAGCGACTTGTATTCTTCTAGTCCAGTAGTTGTCAGGTCTCATACAACTGCTGCGAGAGACCCAACCCCCGAAGTCACCTGGGAAGAGGTTGAATTCGCGATAAAACAGATGAAGACGGGAAAATGCCCAGGCACCGATAACATCCGTCCAGAACACCTCAAAGCAGGTGGATTGCCACTCTTCAAGGCGCTAGCGGTGCGTTTCAGCAGGTACCTTAGTGAGAAGAAAACACCGGCAGCATGGAAGAAGTCCAGAACGATACTGCTGATGAAGAAAGGTGACCCAGAAAACCTCAGCAACTACAGGCCGATAACGCTTCTGTCCCAGATTTATAAGACCTTCTCGCGTGTAGTCCTAAATCGTATAACCAAAGACCTCGATATGTTCATGAGCAGGGAGCAAGCAGGCTTCCGGAGAGGCTACACAACAGCTGATCACATACATGCGGTTCGGCAGTTGGTAGAAAAATGCAACGAGCTCCAGATACCTCTGTGCCTTGCATTCGTAGATTACAAGAAAGCATTCGATGAAAGAAATGCGGTGCTCAATGCACTGGACAAGAGCTGCGTTAACCCCAATTACGTTGATCTCCTCACGGAAATGACCGCGAGTTGCAGCACGGAAATCAAGCTCTTCAGCGACCCCTGCTGAATCAATATCTGCAAGGGTGTCCGGCAAGGAGATACGATTTCTCCAAAGTTATTCGCGGTAACCCTTGAAACCCTGTTCAGTGAACTTGACTGGGATGGTGGCGTCCGAGTAGACGGCGAACGATTAACACACTTGCTTTTTGCAGATGACTGTGTTCTCTTCGCACACAGCAGACTAGAACTTCAAGATAAGTTGTTACAACTCCAAATAGAATCTAAGAAAATCGGGCTGGAAATGAATCTCGCCAAAACGAAATAGATGCGCAACTCCTTATGCAGGGAACCGAGAATCAACATTGAGAGCCAGATCATCGAGGAGGTTGGAAGTTACGTCTACCGCGTAAATGAGAATGGGCCGGTCATGTAGCATGTATAACAGACAACAGATGGACCACCCGGCTCACATGCTGGGACCCACTCGACCGGAAGAGGCCTCGAGGTAGGCCAAAAACGAGGTGGGCCGACCCGATGGTGAAGCTGTTTGGTCAGCGGTGGATGCGGCGTGCACAGGACCGGAAGGGTTGGAGCGAAGTCGACTTGCGCGGTCGGAGAATGCCGCGAGGGCGAGTCGGATCAAGGTGATCAAGGTGATGTATGTGTATATTTATATATATGTACATATATATTGTATATACATATATGTATGTACATAAGCATATATATATATATATATGTATATATATATGTATATATATATATATATATATATATATATAATTTCGTCATCCCAAATTATGCATACGTACATGTGTATTTAAACCTTTGAGTATATATACATGCATACATATGAAGTCAGTGCACGGAGTCGGAGCTTCGAAGACGCACAGCCATTAAATAACTGTTGAAAACGTTCGGAAATTGGAACCGCTTTTTCAGTTTCTGACAACTGAGAGAGTCGTCGAAACAGTTAGAGAAGGTACTCATGATTCAGTTGTGTGGCGCTCAAGCTGGCTACCTTGAAAAGAAGAAGAAGTAAACAATGAGCTGTTAATTTTTGGGTTTTGCTGAAAACAAAACATTCCTAATGTAATCTTTAAAAAAAAGTAGTTTCATGAAGTATACGCTTCTCTTCACCAGATTCTTCGCGATTCCTCTCACGTTGTGCTTTTTATTTCGATGAGCTCAGTATTGTCATTGTGGAAAAACATCTACTCTTGCATTTCTTGATACTATGCCCGACTTACACAACTCTTTTCAAAAATCGAGTGTATTTTTTGCCTATACTTAATTGCGGGTTCAGATTTGGTACAATGCTACCTCAAGTATTTTGGCCCAAGAAGCACAACACTCACAATGTACTTTTCGTACCTTGGATGTAGAGTAAAGCAAAGTTGTCAAACGCGTTCGGCAAGAGAGTGTGATCACTGACTGAAACGATAAAAACAAGTCATAAACAACAAGCTTCTAAATAAAACTTTGTTTTGTTCATCAAAACCACAATCGATTCAATTGTCGGCGAAGTCGATTGCGAGCGCAAATCGTTCAAGCGTATTTTGAACCTTTCAAAGTCTCGGCGACCTTCTTCCCTATCTTTCAAAAGAACACACATTCACTTTTCCATATGCATACGACTCGCAGTTGAAAATGAGCTTGTTTTCGAATGGAACATCGATGGGAATGTAGAGAAATAAAACAATATACGGAAAGTCGAGATAAAAAACAGTCAAAATACTGGTTTACAATGAGCCCTCTAAGTGAACGATTTGCCAAATAAATGAAGCGGCATAATCAGGTGGAGTGGATGTTTCCAGTCGTTGAGCATTCTGAAAGGCGAAATGAATTCTGAAGCCGCTATGCAGCACAGTTATTTGTAGATTTCGCATCTTTCGATGCAGCTGCACAAAATTGAAAGAGTTAGTATGCAGTATCACTGAGAGTATTTCATATAGACTGCTGTCTATAAGACTTTTTTTGGTTGCTTCTACAACGGGTTTATTTGTGTATTCCGAACTAATTGCAAGTTCGCTTTAAAATTATATTTCGAAAAAGTATTGTTAGTCTGTGTAAGCTTTGTTTTTTTTTTCTTTTTTTTTTTACCGAACGACCAAACTTTTTTCATTCAATGCATTCGGATTAGAGGTGTTTGATGTCAGAAAACATTCAGTCTATGGTTAAGTATGAGAAGCATTCGTTTGCCTACGTACACAATCAGAAATGAATGTATTGAGGCACATGCATAAACGTTGCTGAATATTTGCATAGCTCTTCATGCACTGTTCGTCAATGAGCGAAAAAAATCTCACCTTTCTATGTTGTAATCACTTGACGTTTAGTGTTCAGTAAATGAATAGTAATTGTGAAAGTTTACGTTCTTAACGTACTTTTTGTATGCAAATTTGCTGAACGCGAAATTCACTCTTAAACAGCCTCTTATAAATGAAGCTACTAACAATTCTGTACAACTTCCCAAACTTTTTCTGACCTTTTATTCGAACTCTCACTTCGCCTTTCTCCCATTGCCAATACTTCATGTGATTCTACCAGCAAATGAAATATGCGCCATATGTATATATCGGTGTCCCGCAACATATAAACATATTTTATGACAAATAGAGGAACGTATATATTGAACAAAAAGAAAAACGGAACTCGAAACGAAACAGCAAATTGCAAAGAATACAGTTCGCCGAAATCAACTCTTATGTAGAAAAAAGCTGTTCGGAAGCGACTGAAATAACAGTTGTGATAAGTGTCGATCAAAGTCAATATCAGCGATAAACTGTCGGCAAAATTCGTGAACACGCAGTTTCTGAAAACTATTCATTTGATTAAATACTCATCATAGACCATTTCTGCACGCTGGTTTTCCTATAAGGTGTCCACTTCTACCGGATAGCAATCCCCAAGGTTTCTTTGGTTCACATCCTTCGTAGTGAGCTGTCACCGGACTCTTTCGTTAGCCCCTCCCTCACCCCACCCCCC
>JPKZ01001041.1:0-23218 GCA_000803305.1 Toxocara canis
TTTTTTTAACACGATTTTTCCTATAGTTGCTTATCTGCTATCCACACAGATTTCCAGAACTCCAATGCGTTCGCGCAATGAGAAAGGTGACTGTTTCTAAGATGTTTGAAGACGTCGGAAAGCGTGGGGATCAGTTTGTGAAATATCCGTATGCAGCCCACAAGCCATCTGAAGCGACCCATTCCGAACAACATCGGCAAAAGCTTAGTGCGATTGTCAATTAATTGAGACTCGAAATGAAAATGGACATTTCCGGAAGTTTACGTCAAAGGATTACCGCAGACTTCGAAAACAGACCCATTGAATATCTCTGCATTCTTAAAAGCGGACAAGGGAACAAATGCCTTACATCACATATAATCCTTGCGACTGAATTTCAGGCAGTTGAATAACAGCCTTACTATGGGGCTGTTTTACGCGCTCTAGCAAATTTCACCATTTGTAATGCAAACTAGGGCTACATCGTATTTGCGCTTGCTTATGCGTGTCTATTTGTTGCCCTGTCTACTGCTTACAACTCGCGATCGACTGCAGTCAGAGTTACAAAATTTAGGCGCGCAATACTAAAAATCGCCTCCTCAACTTCTTATGAATTAATGAACCAATAAAACCCAGGAAAAGTAATGCTCTTAAAGGAGGTTAAGAATCTGCCTGTATTCTCGACCTGGTTTAATGCTACCTCTTTACTTATAGAATCTATAGCAGAAAATTTGTCCAGGCGTTCTGGTTCGATTAAATTTGAAAGTTCTCATTGACAAGCTATTTACGACGCCGGCTAGTATGGTGGGCAACTGGTAAAAGCGCATATCATGTTAGTCGATTGACGAGCGTTCGAACTTCATCCTAAATTTTTAAAATGATTTTTCAAAATTGCTTGTGACTTTTAAAACTGCTCGAAGCAACAGTGTATCACTTAACGTGTTGCACAGTGTTGAAGTAATATCGATTTGTTGAATAAGCGAAAAAAAAACCTGCACAGCTCCAAGCATGACTCGAATTGCAATGAAGAGGCCAACACTGGCATTGGCGCATACCGGACTAATCAAATTGAGTACTGAACTAGCGACGACCGCGAAACCGATAACGATTTTACCACCGAAACGACCTGCCAAATAGCCACCAAGAATCTGGCTAAAGATATAACCCCAGAAGAACGCCGATAGCACAGAACCTTGCGTTCCCTTTGACCATAATAATGATCCCTCTACCTGAAAATTACGAATTTGTTCTCTTCATTGTAGCTTTTTCGACTTAACTGCAGCGCATTAGAGCTGTTTTTCCGCCTTCGCCGCCTTATTCGCTCCGCATCGCTGCAATCCTTGACCATTCTCCCCTGTTGCATGCAAGCACTTCTATAGCTACCGTCCAGTGCACGCTATGCCCGTCACTATTAAGCTCTGCTGATAACCGCTGTCAACTCGGAAAGATTACCCACTCCGTTTTGGAGATCACTTTTTAAATTCCTTTGGTTGTCTCACGAAATTTCCTTAAAATATTATATTTTTCGTGACAATAATCTTATGATAGAAATTTTAAAGCAATGAAGGACCGAACGTCGAAGAATAGAGGGAGAGATTCGACAAGCGCGGTGGAGGAAATGGAGGGGGGAGGGGGAAGGGTGGAGGCAAAGAAGCACATTGGAGACTATTATGAATGCTGCCTTTCTGCGTACCCCTTTATATTATGCGCATGTTACATACTGGTTGCAATGGCAACATGAGTAAAATGACATGAATTAGGGTAATGAGAAATGATGTCTTTGTTTTATGCGTTTTTAATCGTTGCTTTCGGCAGCCGTTACTGGTATCTAGTTTTTTTGTGTTTAAGTAACATGATTCTCACGCCAGATACAGAGCGTTAATCGTAAAATTATCGGTCCAGCATTCTTTCCTTCCTATCATCTTCATCGGTCGCCAGAAGGCAAATATCAAGAGATGCATATTTCGCCTCAGAGAAAAATGCAAACCGTAAAAACGGTGAAACATTTAACTTTTGTTATTTGAAAAAAAAAACGGAACGGATACAAGATAGTTCAAGAGAGCGAATCGCATCGAGATAAGACAACACACTTCTCGTAGTGCTGCTAAGATATGTTGTTCTCAAAACCAATACAAGAACCAATGCAATCAATTTTGCTCGGATATTGGCTAAACAAAAATTAATTTCCGAAAATTCATCAAAAATTAATTAGACGATTTTCGTGAAGAATGGAGGAAATGATTTTTCCACCCCGGAAGACCGTAATACTGAATGAGTCATTTTATATCCCTTAACCCGTAATGGAATTCTTCATCCGTATTTTCGTACTATCCGTAATGCTCCAAGTTCACTGCATACATATTCCTATCTTATGAAGTTGAAAATTATGACCATATTCGAACAAATAAGTGAACCTATATGCTGAGTTTACCGGATTGGAAATCAAGTTTAGGAAAGTTTTCTCTCTATCAAATAGTTTAAGGTAAATACACTGAACAAGTAAGTGAGACGAAACTAAACGAACTTTTTATCACTTCTAAGTGTGAAAAAGTTGTCTGACGGCATCGCAGAATCATTAACGTTAACGATGCCATAAAAACGCCGTCAAAACTACTTTGGAATGTGAGCGTTTCATTGCAGTAAGCAAATCGAAATGGGTGCCACCGAACTGTGCCAATCAACGATTTAATTTTCGTCATTTCTTTAGTTCGAGTATTGAACTGTACTTTCTTCGGGCAAACAAAGAATGTGCTTTATGGTAGAGTGTAAGTATATTGTACAGCACTGTACCGCATCGTACTTGGAAACTTCGCTTTGGCGCAAATACAATACCAGGTGTCCTCCTCCAAACACAAATACGCGGCGTGTATTGTACCGATTGTACTTTTGATTCGATTATGAGTAGACGTGGTCTTAGAACATAGCAATTTTGCATGAGCAATAAACATCATGGAAAGGAATGAATTACTGTGCCATCCATCGCGACAGCACATTACAGTTTTTCAAGAATCATGAACGATGACGAGAGAGAGGTTGTTCGAGCCAAAATGAAAAGAGAATAATAAATTGTGAACTAATGTTGTTAATATTTGACATTTATAAAATAACAAGATATACGCAAAAAATATTTGAGCAAAATGCACGAAATCATGGGTGTGATGCCAGTAAAGCCGGACTGAGAAGGATGGAGGAAATGATTTTTCCACCCCGGAAGACCGTAATACTGAATGAGTCATTTTATATCCCTTAACCCGTAATGGAATTCTTCATCCGTATTTTCGTACTATCCGTAATGCTCCAAGTTTACTCATAAAGTCTTCTCTATTTAGAAATCCCGGAGAAAAGCAACCGATTCCCATACACTATGGTCTCAGCCATCAGCTGCATCCAAATTAATGCCGATATGAGCAAAATTCTTTCAGCGAACAAAGTAAATCAAAAAAACTTGAGAACAAATGAAAATTTGGACAAGATCTGAATGAACTCGGAAACTTAAAAAGAACGCTCGCGGTGAAAACGTGAAAACTGTTTCGTCGTAAGGTACATGCTAGTCACTAGACCACCAAACCTATTAATGGGCGGGGAGGGGGCAAGGGGGGAGAAGACTCGTGAAGCGACCCCTTAAAAAATTATTATAAGGGGGAAGTCGGATAAGGGAATCTCAGGAAGCGAGTCTTTCTGGTAGAAATGGAACGTGGTGAATTATTTTCTCTTTTCGCTTTCACTCAGGAGTAAAAATTTCAAGCTTTCTCCTCCCGTTTTCTCGTTTTCTTCGCGCTTTGTCTATTCATGCAGAAGCAGTACGCCATTACGATTGTATCAAAGGAACAAATTAGACGCTTGGTTATGCTGTAATATGTTGCAAATTTGATCGTTCGGGATTCCGTTCCGATTTTTTTTGTGGCGTGGTATAATCATGAGCCTCTCTAGGGTGGCACTACCAATTTCCGATTTCGGATCTTGGTTGCAGTCTCAGCTTTCAGTTAAATTGACTTTGCGATCCCACTGCTTTCTTAACGTTATGCGGCTAAGGTTTTTGATTTTTGAACATCTGCTGATCAGTACACAACTATGTGCATGAGGGCAATATTCTTATAATGCAACTTTAAAGGCATGCCTAAGAAATAAGTTGAATCGATAAGTGGTATATGAGTGTGATAATTTTTTTCCTTATCTTTTTCGACTGGGCACTCAAACGCGAACATCTATGGTATGCACCCACGTTTAACACCACGAATTCTTAGGTATTTCGCGGCCTGAAAGTTCTTGTCTACTTTGTGTTTTTTTTTAAACTTGACGATCATTTGGATTTGATAATAGTGAAGGCATTTGTTGATAAAAAATGCGCACAATAAAATGGCTGATATAATTGCTATTTAGATGGTTAGATTTATGGTAAACAGCTAAGCTGAATGACTCAATATGTGAACTGACTACTGATTTCAATTGTGCGTCTATATATTTCGATATGAGTAAAAATAACCACCAAGTTATCTCCTGGTTTCAGAAACTCTGAGCTTAAATGAATTCCCGGAATCGTGGTGCATGACATCGATCAGTCTAACTTAGATTATCTACCACTGATACGCTCAGATCATGCCAGTACTAATTAGAAGGCAACACAACATCTATTATAGAGAAAAGATCTGTACTGGAAAAAAAAAAGAATATTCAGCGACGCGCCTTTATTCTGTGGAACGATGCTCTCTCGCTATCCATTTCTAACCTCTAACACATGCGTATATGTTCCACAAATATGTTTTTCCCTCATATGTACGTACGTACGTATACTTTTCCATGAATCACGTGCACAAATTTAATGGATCGGTTGCATCATATAAATTTATTTGATTTAATTCAATTTAGTTCACTTCAAACCTTCTTGCTCTTATTAGAACGAACAGAACTTATTAGAAATCAATTAACTAGATAGGTTATAGGATAAACTAAGATGATGCATAGTATACCATGCGTCACATAGCGTCGAGAGGGTACTTATTATATGGTTAGAGCTGAAGCAGGATTAAAAAGCTTTTGCGTTAGCCAAGAATACATTTGTCGAACTTTAAATAAGCGTGCTTATGTTGGTGGAGTTGGTTTCCATTTTTATCTTTTGCACGAAATGTAACGGTATTTTTCGGCTTTGAAATAATTCAATATACGATATAAAATTATTTAGAAAGTGATTGAAGTTGGTTACTTTATTGCCGGTAGAGCCAGAGTCGTTGGATTGTGGCTTGCATGTTGATGAGGCAGAGCCGCCGCTTGATGAAGATTGAAGATCAGCGGCAGTCGAGTTGACCATGCATACGATCGCGAAACTTACATCGTTTCGAAGCATGTAGATGGACACACAACCCAGAAAACTAACCAACGCTAACGATAGTCTTGTTGAGCCAAGAATTCCTGTACGAAAGGTCTGCATTACTTATTCCAAAACAAATCTTTCAATCCATGAAGGTCATAAATTCGGAAGTGTATTGTGTTGTGGGTGGGGGAACCGACGACACTGTGCTACCTGGGACGAGAGAAATTCTCTCATCTTCATCGCATCGTCCATATTCAGTATTCTCCTGACGCTATTGCTTCGCCATCGTTCGTTATGCACAAATTGTGCTTGTTGAGCAACGCATTAACTCTATTTATATGCAAATACCTTTCGCTATCTGTCGTGTGATACATTTGTTTTTGTATACGTATATGAGACAACATGCCCATCATTACACTCATCTAAATTCATGCCCAGAACAAGTTCTTCCCTGTAACTTACCTGCATATATGAATCTATTCATCTATGTTAATTGCGAATGATGGGTTGTTGTGAATATAACAAAGCCAAGGCCAAATTAGCGTGCATAGATTTTTGATTTAAGATTTTAAATGAAAAATATAAGTGTGATGGGAGACGGAATTTGTCGAATTTTGCCCGTAGAAAAGTTATAATGTAATCGAATTCAACGAATTTCACGCTCCCAGTCATACATTTTCTGCATGACATCTCAGTGCAAAACCTCTTTTGCAGAAAGCAAACTATTTCTGCATTGTTTTTGTTCATTTTCGCTTTTGTCCTTTTCCTTCTGCAGTCTATTTCGTTTCTTTTTTTTTTGTAGCGGGCCTTCGTTTTGAGAGTTTAGAAGTGGATGAAGGTTGCCTAATTTGATGGGTCGTTCGATGAAATTAAATCTCCAGAGTCGAAATTGCATATATTGTTGGAATATCTTTTTTATAAGGCAACTCGTCGGATATTTGACTTCTGAGTCTTACCATTTTGCTTGGCTAATTTTTGAAATTTAGTGAAAACAATAACTCGCTAGCAAAGAAATTTTTGAGAAAAGCCGGAAGATAGATGTAAGTTAATTTAGCTCATTTAGTCAATTCTCCAAATTTATATCTAAGTAGTCCTCTATCGACTAACTTATAGGCATCTATTTCATGCAATATCAAGCTTGTTTGCGAACAGTATCGCGTTCATTGAAATCCTCGCATCAAATACTCCAACATATGCTTCAAATACATGCTTTAAATACTATACTTTCAACGTTTACAACAAATTACAAAGCATGATAAAGAATCGAATACACTTACGTGGCGGTTTCTCCATGTCGGTCGTAGTTTCGAGTGAAAACAAAAATATACGAGTAAACGATCGTTTAGTTACTCTATGATCAACTACACGTATATCAGTTATGTAGTTGAGAAGATTGGTTGTTGTTGAGTAAGTAATCGAATTTTCGAGACGACACTATTCAACAACAGGTGCTAATGGTTGCCGTTTGCTATAAATGAAAATCAATGAAGCATATTGGCTTGAATCAGTTTGCGTGCAATCAAAACGAAGTGCATGCCAGAATTGGTTAGGCATCAAAAAAAAACGAGAGAGACATTTGCACTCGTAAAACAATTCATTATCTTGTCTCACTTTTATTACACCCAAAAATATTCGTTCCTCTTGATTGACCGATTTGACATTTTTGGATGATTGTCACATAGGCGTTCTTTCAATATAAATTTGACAATTTACTGACAATTTCTTAACGTTTTCACTCATTTCTGACATTAAACATTTGTGACAACTGAGTAAAAAAAAATGAAAGATGCTATTAGTTCGTACACAATTTTTTTTAGTGACAGCCGATTTATTGCACACCTAATATGTCCTTGGTAGACTTTGAAACGATGAATTATTGGAGAAAGAGATTTAGTTTTCAGAGTTTGAAAAATTACTTTATTGAGCATTGGCTTTGCAAATAGATTTCAATTGTCTTCACTTTGATATGTGAATCGATCTGATTGATTTCAGAACGCTATATGAGGCAAGCTTAACAATCTAAGTAAGTCATTAGTACGACTAACGTTTCGTATAGTCAGATTTTGTCCTTTCTCCGAACTATGTTAAGGATTGATATCCCAAAAGACTTAATAAACATTATGAGGAAATCAATTCACTTGTGATAGAGATGTTGTCAAGAAGATGAAACTATATGGAAATACGCCTTCTCTCATCAACCCTTCATACTTTCGTTAAAAAGGAAGTATACCATGTGGCCCATACTCCGAAAACCAAGGATCTCATAAGGTTTATTTGTATTTGGTGCTCAGTACGTTTTTGCTTGTCTATAATCGAATGCGTTCTCGTCGTAACGAAATTTTTATTTTTAAGGAAATGTCAAGGATGGAGAAAGTTCCTGGTTGACACACCAATAGATAATGATTGCATTCTTTCTCGTTTAGACTTTTTGCTTTAAACAATCAGTAATATTAACGGTGACAAAGATTTTAAAAAATTGGTTCTAATGCCACCCAAAATTTTCGATAATTTTGAGCAATCTTTACAGTTAGAAATTTCGGAATTTCGAAAAAAAAAAATTGAAAAGCCATTTCCGATCGCAACATATCCGCCATCTAAAATTCGCTTTTTCCTTTCCCCAGTTTTTTTTAAAAAGTAGACATCTATGAAAGCATCAAGTGGGAAGACTGCTGAGAACAGAAAGCATTCCATTCGCTGCACAGAGTACATAATTTCTGATAACAGTGCACTGATAACCGCATTATCAAACACGTTACAAAGAGCATTTCAAAACAACGAGATGGGCTTATAATTTTGCCTCAAAATTTTGAAAAAAAAAAACTAGATGTCGTTCCTTGTAGTAGGTGTAATTGAAACGAATGATTTCTTCGCGTTAGCTGCTTTCTTTTTTTGAGGGGGAGAGGGGGGAGGGGGGCAGGAGGAGGAAGGAAAGCCGACGTTTTTTGTTTGGCAATATACCAAGCTAATATTAGAACTATTAGAAGCTTCTTAAATGCAGAAAAACATCGGCTCTCTCGTTTCACTGCTTCGCCCAAGCGGTCCCTTATCCGCATCCGTTATGAACACCGTAGCATTAGCACGAAGTTTTGTTTGGATTTTTGATTGCTAATAATAGAGGTAAGCATCTTGCAGCGTGTAGGTCAAGCTAGGTTTGCGTGTCTATTTCTAGCGCGCAAGTCTCTTGCCTAGGGTATACATATTCAAAGAGTTAGCTGCAGCAATCTTGTTTTCAGAAGTCATTTTGTGATCCTCTGTGAAGTTCCAGCTCATTTTTTTTCGCTTTCGCTCAAGAAATTTCGATTCACTTAGTTGATCGTTTTAAAAAAAATTTTATTTTCGATCGCTTCGATCGCAAAAATTTTCAGTTCTTTTTGCACATTTTCATTTCATAATTTTTGAAACGCTTCTTTTGCTCTAAATTATAATTTGAAGACTGCTGAGAACAGAAAGCATTCCATTCGCTGCACAGAGTACATAATTTCTGATAACAGTTCACTGATAACCGCAATATCAAACAGGTTGCAAAGAGCATTTCAAAACAACGAAATGGGCTTATAATTTTGCCTCAAAATTTTGAAAAAAAAACTAGATGTCGTTCCTTGTAGTAGGTGTAATTGAAACGAATGATTTCTTCGCGTTAGCTGCTTTCTTTTTTTGAGGGGGAGAGGGGGGGAGGGGGGCAGGAGGAGGAAGGAAAGCCGACGTTTTTTGTTTGGCAATATACCAAGCTAATATTAGAACTATTAGAAGCTTCTTAAATGCAGAAAAACATCGGCTCTCTTGTTTCACTGCTTCGCCCAAACGGTCCCTTATCCGCATCCGTTATGAACACCGTAGGATTAGCACGAAGTTTTGCTTGAATTTTTGATTGCTAATAATAGAGGTTAGCATCTTGCAGAGTGTAGGTAAAGTTAGGTTTGCGTGTCTATTTCTAGCGCGCAAGTCTCTTGCCTAGGGTATATATATTCAAAGAGTTAGCTGCAGCAATCTTGTTTTCAGAAGTCATTTTGTGATCCTCTGTGAAGTTCCAGCTCATTTTTTTTCGCTTTCGCTCAAGAAATTTCGATTCACTTAGTTGATCGTTTTAAAAAAAATTTTATTTTCGATCGCTTCGATCGCAAAAATTTTCAGTTCTTTTTGCACATTTTCATTTCATAATTTTTGAAACGCTTCTTTTGCTCTAAATTATAATTTTTTAGAACGGTTTCTTTGCCTTCACGTCTAGATTTTCGATTCAATTCATACATCTTAGCTCAATGTTTTCGTTGTTTTCATTTACTTTAATTTAAAAATTTTTCTACTAATTTTGCTCGCTTTACCTCTTAAGTTTTCTGCTAAGTTGTGAGCTAAAAATTGCGCTTTTATTGAGCATATCCCAATAATTTTGTTGGAATCAAGTGGCCATTCACAAGCAAATGAGTCGAGAATGTGCATAAACATTTCAATGGGAAACAATAAGCGTTTCGTTCAGTTCTTTTGGGCAGATCACGAAAATTTTACGGAAATTTCTAACACGCGCATTGCTGCAGATTTGCATTGCGTTGATTTGCTCAAATATACTTCTATTTGTTCAATGATCAACGATCGATGGTTTACAAGTTATAACGCTTTCACTTCTTTTTTTCGTCATCTATTAAGTGATGTTGAAAACACATTTGATGAACACACTTTCCTATTTCAAACAAGCAGTTTGCACGCAGGCAGACTAAGTGGAAAATAATGAAAAAGATGAAAAATTATAAGCCAGAAACGTAAAAGCTTAATCAAAATATACGAGAATTTGTGGCAAGACAACGTCTTTAAATGTATGCAGAAATTTTGCGGCCCAAAACATTCAAAGAATTATCGACCTATGATCCAATCTCAGTCATGATGACATGCGGTCTGTGAACAAAAATCAATGATCGATCTCTACGATCATATATAGAAGCGCGCTTATAAGCTGAACCGGGGCAATCTCTTCTGAAACTTTAAAACGCTCAAATTAAACATCTTATCATTGTTTATCTAGAACAATTTTTCTCGCTCATTAGCCATTAAATACGTCCACCAAAAAGATTTTTCGCTGAAATGCTACTGATTAAGAGAGCAGCAATTCGAAAATCTTAAAATATTAAACGAAAGCAATGTTTGCGTTGCTAAACGAAAGTAAAACATATCGACATGGCGCATATTCGCGCATTTCTTCTTGTGTTGTCTTGAAAAAAAATGCATTTAAAAAAAAACATTAGCATGATTATGGCAAAGAATGGGAAGAAATTTCTTAAGATGTCAAAATGCTGTAGTTCAACTGCAAATGCTATTGCTGGACAAATGCAAAAAGGTGAAATTTTTCTGTGCTTTTTTTTTCTTTAACATTTTTATAATGCTTTTCGATGCATAACACCATTATTCATTAGCTTATTCATTAGCTTAAATAGCGATGAAAAGCTTTTAGCATAAAGTTATTATTGGAAGCATAGTTTCGCCTTAGCATTTGCTCTTTTGTTTATTCAGCAAACCAAATGTTTTATGACTTTCTTTCTCGCCTTGAAAAAAGCACTTCCAGCTAGTGTACAATAGTTCTGCGTACTCTATCGATAATATCGACACAATTGTAAACGATTAGTGTGCTCATTTTCAGAAATTTTTGAAAAAAAAAAAGAAATGTATCGAAATTTCTCGTTCATAATTTTCTGCTGAGGAAACAAATTAGTGAAGATGATGCATTCATTCCTCTTGGAGTTTAAAATTTAAAAAAAAACGAAAAAAAACGAAGTTGAAAAACTAAATTTACAGGATTGCTAAAGAGGAGCGAAAACAATTATTAAAAATATATACACTGTGGAATGTGTTACTATTTATGATTGTTCTGCTTCTCGAAAAAAAATAACGATGAAAAAGTTATCTAGACTACTCGATTTCGCCGTACTTTTATCACCCAACGAAAAACATTAATTTTTTTCTCTCACCAATCCTCTCTACGCTATTTTAATTGGTGATTTTTTTTTCAAGAAAAACTCGCGATCAAAAAATATGTGAAGGAACTAATTTGGAATTTTCCCTTTGCTACCTTTATAATTTTTATTTTCAAATTTGCATAATCCACTATTTAGATGTGCAATATTTCTATCAGGCAGCTGTAATTTCATCGATTCCTGTATCTATGCAACTGACAACCATGCCCACGTATGATTGTTGTGACCAGTTTCGGAAAGCCTGGTGGTCAGCCTGCTGGCGATCCATTGGGAATGCAGCCGAGAATACCAAAATTGATGACGTACGCTCGTATAGATCGATGTTCAAGAAGCAACAGAGTTGAGATGCTGCTATGCTTACTTGCTATTTGCTTATTGAAACTTTTTTTCAGTCATTTAACGATTTAATGTTTTTCAGTCATTTAACGATTTAATGTTCTGATCATCTGATGCTATATTGTTTTTGTTACGATAATTTTGCTCATTTGATTATCATTGCGAACGCCTGAATTACGGTTGCTCAATAAAGCTATGATTTAGGCATGCTCCAAAGGGTTTCGAAGAGTGATTTATTAGAGCTTTGTGGATTGAAACGTCGACACAATGGTTCATATACAGTATATGCGCCTTTAGCTTTTATTATGGTCATAAAAGCATTTGTTGTTCGTTCTCCGTACTTCGTATTAGCCATCGAGAAGCAAGCCAAATTGGCGAGTTATAAACAGTAAGTAAGTTGACGACGAGAATACGGTTATTATGTTATCAGTAAGCATTTTTGTCCCTTTTAGCGAGTATTTAACTTGAAATTTTGCAAAATTGAGTTTGCAAAATTTCTGCAAAATTTTCTGTGATAGAAAAGGAGATACCACCTCAGAGAAGAAAACATAGCAAACTAAGCGCTTTAAGATGACGTGTTGAAAAGGTTAAACGAACAATGCACAACGAATAGGATTCTCCTTTCCCATCTATGAAAGGTAGACATAACAAAACCAACGCACAAATATCGAATAGTGCCAAGAATTAGAGCATTTGAAGAAAGCGATGATATAAACCAGTCGAGTGAAGCAACAGACAATGAAATGATAAGGGCACTATTGCCGCTTAATTTGTCAGTTATTTTTAGGTGCAAATTTTCTATTGTTCAGAGCATATATGATAAATTTCAAAAAAAGGCGAGTTGGATGCAAAGACTGAGTCACTGATAAGAACTCTTTGTTTATTATTCATGAGCATAATTTTCATAAGCACTCTTAGTTTATTCATATTGTATATGGCACTTAAATTCTGAGTATGAGTTGTGTATGCTACAGGTTTTTCGTAATTGATTAAAAAATCCCCTCTCCCCCCCTTCCCCCTTAGTCTTTTCTAGAAGGCATGTAGCGATAGCTCAAAGTATTTGGAGTAATACTGTCTTACTACCATCAGTTGTGAAGTAATGAGTAGCGTTTATTGGACGTTTCAACACTACATCACCAGGAATATGCGCAAGACACAAATTTCATGAGGAATTTCATGAGGCTAAATTATGCAAGTAATGCAGCTTATAAATTCAACTTTGTAAGGCCGAGAGTGTTTTTTCACAGAAACTTGGAAAATTTCATAAGGAAGAAGGAGAGGGAGGTAAAAATAACATGATTCGACTATCTTCTCTCTTTTGTTAATAAAGGGTTAAATGGTTGGAGTGTGTATTACTTTCAAGGCTATTCTGCTCGCTGTACTACTCGATTTGGCTGAAACAGCGACCTCTGAGATAGTTACGTTATTTTACGATGAAAAACAATTAGCAGCTCCCCATAAGATTTAAGATCTGATCGGCATTCCGAGATTTTCCTTAGTTAAGGTACGCTATGGTCGACTTCTCTTAGCTTTATAGGAGTTCCTAAGCGGAGTTGACAACAACAGCGACAACATCGATACGGTCAATTTTCGAGCATAAACCGAGTTTGATGGCAGCATGTTGTGCTGCAATCCTTTCCGACATAGTACTTGTCGCTTTTCCACTACCTACTACACAGTCGCTTAGGCGTGATGAAGCCATCCCCTGGATGAAGCTGGTGGAAGGCTTACTACTAAAACTAGTGAGAACATTGCTGGAGCGAACTAAATTGTTGAATGCGCATGTTAACTAGGTAGTGGAAAAAAAGAGATCTACAATAAAGCGTAACTCTTTTCACAGCGAAGACTACAGTAATATTCTAAATAAAAACTAATGCTGCTATAGCCGTTCTTGTTGCGAATGGTATATGCAAGCTTGCTCGAGTCTTCTTAAAACGTCTTCGAAGAAAAGAGTTTGATCGGAGTATTTTTCTATTTCAAAACATTCCGCTTCATATTCGCCTTGTGTGCAAAATTCTTGTGAACGAGAAGATTTTTAAGCAAAAGAAGCGAATCGCAGAAATGTCTTAATAATGGGTGTAAATTGTCAAAATGTCGAAAAAAAGCGATGTTCGATTTCGCAATTGGCTTTTGTCAACAATAATATTAACAATTATTTCTTCAACTATACGATCATTATTGAAATGGAATTGGAATAGAATATATTATTGAAATGGAATTGATGTTGCCGGATTCGTAAATGGCACGTAAATGAATACGATTTTTTTTGGGAATTTCAACGAACCAATGAGGAATCCCTTCAATAGCTCTTGTATTCAAAAATTTTGATAACAAATTTGCAAAAAAATGCATCATCAAAAACTTTCATTCGTTTCCTCAAGACGTCTTATAATGAAAATACTTCATGAAATATTCATGCGAGTTGATCGTTTGCTGATTAGAGACGGTTCGACATTGATTTGCATATTGCGAACTTCAAATAAGTAAAATAATTTTGAATGAGTAAAATCAATGTCCGAAATAATATTTGGTAGGTTGCGCGCATATTTCAACTTTGTTCAATTCATTTCAACGTTCAAAAGTACGTTGATGTTCGCATATTTATACAAATGCCAAATCAGATCCAATCACGACGAAAAACTCATCGACAGAAGTCACCTCCACAAAGAGGTAACGCATTCGGCACTGTACGACACTGTCAATATTGAACAAGAGAGATAGATGGTCCGAGTTCTTGGCAAATATGAAAATTTAGAAATCGAGTAAAGAGGTGGAAAAAAACAGCAAATGTTGAGTGAGTTTTTGTAAGCATATGGCTTCTGCATAGAGTACAAGAGCGTTTACAAACTCTAGAAAACGATCACAAAATTCTGCCAGCACATTTTTCAGTTTTACACATCAATCAAGCTCCAAAACTCTTGGCAGTATAATCTTGTCGTCTTAGTTTCAATTTAGTGTCAATAAGAATTTTTGGATCATTCAGTTAGGCAGGTATAAAAGCGTCAATAGATCAACCAAGTTGTCATTCCGTTCTATAAGTATCAAATTTTTGAATTCGCTTAGGCGAACATAAAGCGATGGGCATTCGTTGAGACGACATAAGAAGCATACACTCATTTAAGCCTCATTGCTTTTCATAGGTACAATAAAGGTGCAAAGTTACAAAGGCAGCTGTAATTTCATCGATTCACATATCGATGCAGCTGACAACTATGCCCATGCATGATTGTTGTGACCAGTTTCGGAACGCCTGGTGGTCAGCCTGCTGGCGATCCGTTGGCAAAGCAACCAGGAGTCGAACCCGGGTCTTTCCGCATATGAGGTAAAAGTTCCACCGTTCACCTACTTCCCGTCTTCTCGTTGGTAAGAGGTATAAATATACTTCGGTTAGTGAACGACGACTAATTGACAGCACAAATACGAAACAACACCGTTAGAAATTCGCGAAAGTTGTGAGTGTCGATTTCTCTCACTGTTTTCGGTTTTGATTTTTATAAAATATTTTACGCTTCTCTTACAGCTATTATTTTTTATTTATGTGATCATTAACACGTTTAATTTGTGCTGTTGCTTTCTAATTAATTTCATCGTTACACTTTTTATGCGACCCTCATAGATTTCGGGTTGATGAAACGCCAAAATCGCTATGTTGATGAATAATTAATGAGCTTATTATGCTTCATTAAAACATGATTTTCTAAATTTCCATCTGTTTTATGACTCTTTTTATGTGTTCGAGTAATGGCTTCATTACAACTGCCAATGGCGTGATTACTTTATTACCAATACTGTGACTACCGTGGTTACTGCTATTAGTAGTGTACCTCATTACGCCATTGTGTACGCTTCTATTCGCTTAGCCACGCGCAATACACATTTTCCTTATCTTAATTCACCTCATTTCCAAAATGTGAAAGTTTTCACGATGTGTTTTCTGCGTTACAACAAACGACATGACTGTAGTTTTCTTCTTCCTATTCTTAATACTTGCTCCGTTCCGCCTGGAACTATTTCACCGAATACTCATGATGACAAGCCGATACAGGTCAATTTTGTTTAAGTATTGTTGATCGAAGCGACTATAGCGTTGCCTCTGTCGCGATGACAGGAAGAATTAGAAATTATCAAGCGAAATAGAAATAATGGCTAAAAATTTCCTGGACGTGAACATTTTAAAAATCCTATGAAATTATGCAGTATAACGATTATACCATCTTTATGGAATTTCAGTGTTGGTTAGCCATACTTACTAAAATGTAGATTCATGCACGCACTACTGGTATTGTCCTTCATGATCGATACCCCACCCCCCTCCCCTACCACAACATATTCGCACATATTTCTCATGTATCACTTCGTAGCAATCCCTTTACTTAATCGACTATTCCACTGTCTCGAAGGTGGTGTCGGCTTTAATTATTCGCTGAATCATTTTTTCCTCAAAGTGAGGCAAAGGGTCATGGAGAAACGTAATGGAACAGCGAAGGAGGAGGAAGGAGAGACGATATCTTCCTCGTTTCATTCGATATGCCAAATGCATAGAGGATCCTCAAGAGGATAGATGAACCGATTTCCTTTTCGTGATAGACCGAAAATAAAAAATAAAAACAACAAATATTACTACGACTCGTAATCAAATCCCTTAATCTCCGGTGAAACATTAATATCAGGTGATAATCCTGCGTCCCATTAGAAATTGTACCTTGTAGGTTGTTGTGCAACGCACGGTCGTTTTATAACACGCTTATTTTACGCGGCGATCAACTATTCAAGCGAATAAACAAGGCTACCAATGAAGATTATCCTGTTTGCTTTTCTATTTACTACTCGTCGGAGCCACGCGGATTGCGTGTATTATAACTGGCTGCAGGCCTGTAATACTGTGATTAGGGCTGATGAACGAGTGAGAATATGGGCCATATAACTCCTGTTAGAAATGTTTTCCATATTTCAAATAGTAAATGTTTTGGCTTCACAAACTGCCAGCAAATGATAATCCATCAAATTATCACCCATCTAACGCTATACCCCTTTCAAATCGTCGTCTAAAATTTCATTTTTCCCTATTTTTCTTACTACTTGGTCTGCGAGCCGACTAATTGCACAATGTATGCAAATTTATTTAGCATTTTAAGCGCCTATAATTTCTCCTCAAGCTAAGAACCAGTTTAAAAAAAGAGTATGGAGATGTCAACCGCTAATATAAATTACATCTAGCAAATTTTAATTACTTCAGCCTCAGTGATTCTTGCGTTGAAACTATCGAACAGACAGACACACACATGTTTACCTGTACAGTTATGACGTTGCCATAATGCGAGTTGCAAAATGGAATTAGCTAGAGGGCATAAAAAGCAGATGAGCTTAACAGCACTAACTTTACTACGATTTGTGTTGACTGGCAAATCATAAAGAATGTCCGGTGCAGATAAAGAACGGTAGAAACGGATGTAATAGTGAGTTAAGAAGTAACATTGTTTAAGTAGTGTTGCGAACAACACTGCAAATAAACGGCAAGTGTAAACGGCAAACAATCGAATACTCTAGTGTCTTTTCAGCATTCGTTCCTTTTCTTTTCCGAAATCCTAACAAATGAGATTCGCGTAATGCAATAGTGAGAAAGAAACTTTGCATGGGCTGAAGCGAAATTTTGTAATTGTATTTTTTTTAAATCATAATAATTTCTTCGAAAACTTCCTAAAACTAATAGACACATAAAAAGGCTGATATTCGACGAAAGATTACTCGATGAAAAGCGCACATGTAATGAAACCAAATGCCACATGAAAAATCCTCATTTAATTCAGACTGAATGAAGCAATTCTACGCTCAAACAATACTGTTGTTTGGGCACATCAACTTTTAAAGAGGTATATATTTCCTGTGCATAAAAATAACTAAGCTTCGCTGGTGATATGGGTAGTTCTTTTAGTGATAAAAATATTAAATTTTGAGATTCATTCTTGATTGTCCACAACAAGAAATATAACGTCCATAAAAAGAAGTTTTTATAAATAAGCTGAAAAATTCCTTCCAGGAGAATAATTTTTCCACTTGATGTTTCGCCACAAAAAGTATGTTTCGGTTCCCTTGTTTTGGCAAAACACTTTTCAAAGAGGAGATTAATGTGCGTGAGCAAAACAATTATCACACATATGGACTGACTGTTGCAATTGGCGAGTGTTTATGTAAACGATGGAGTAAACGATTGGCGCAGGTTGATGGAGTCACATGCTTATTTGCTTATTTCTGCTAATGAAAAATTTAGGCATCCTCACCTCTAAGAAAAAATTTGGGTATCCTCACCTCTAAGCGAAAATCTGGGTATTCTCACTTCCAAGAAAGAATTTGGGTATCCTCCTTCAGGTATTAGCTCTCATACCCCCAGAATTCTGTCACGACAGTTCCACTAAGATAGAGAACTGCAATTTTTTTTTGTTTAACCATAGTACTTTTTCAGCATGTTTTCCATTTCAGATCTACGATCAAAATGCGCTCCTTCGAAACACACTATTTCTACTCTGTTTCTGCTTCCTTTCATTCTCGTGCTGTCGCCCCCGTCTTGACCAAAAATATCGATTAGACGGATGTAGAGAATGATGGGATGTTTCGGTGAAACCATTCGAGCAAAGATGTTCATAAAGCAACCGGAATCGAAACGTACGGAAAGGTGATGATGTTCACGAACTGCATGCCTAAACCATGATCCAATAAAACTTCTGTCACCTCTTCTATTACCAGTTTGACGACTGCAAAGACAATGATGAGTGAATGACTTTATGATCTCGCTTTGTGCTTCTAACTCTCGGAAACGGTGATTGAGTGCACTTTTAAAACAATACAACAAAAGAAATCAGAGTAATATTTGTGTTAGAAACCTGATAGAAACCCTATAGAAACCCTATAGTGGCCAGACAAACCCTATACAACGACGATAATCGAGCTGCGTTGTAAAATTATACGACGTTTATGAACAATAGCCATTCGCAACATACAAAGTTCGAGAAACAGTTCCATGACAACAATGATAAATGAAGGAAGGCAAGAGAGGTGAAACTGGAAAAAAAACAGTGAGAAAACTGGAATAATTGTGAGGAAATGGGACATAAAGATTTGGAAGGTTAGCCGATCCGATAGAGTATCACTTCTTTGGATTGTGTTTCATGCGTAAAGTCGATAGCAATTAATCAATTAAAATTCGTTAAGCATCCTACAACAACGTAAACTATTCCAACTTCAATGAATACTTAGAGTGAAATCGTTTAAAATACGAGTAATGCCGAATTTATATGAATTAAAAACATTCGGGATTAAAAGTGTTGCATAGGGAAAATAATTTTGAAAAATGCAATATTGCCATACAGTGAAATGTTTATCCGTATGTCATATGCCATACAAATGCAATAGAAGAGTACCGCTGTTATTAGTGAAAAACTGAGTACACTAAATAGAGGGAAGGAGAAGCGAATGTGAATATATAATAGTTGGAAATCCCTAAAAACCTGTTTGTCGTTTATATAGCGCATTAGGAAAATTTAAAAAAGTGCAAGCTATACTGAAATCGTGCGAAATTTTTAGCAAGAGAATTAAACGAGCTTATAAATTAATTCCATTATTTACTCATAGATTGTTCAGTAAAATTTTTTAGAATTTTTTTTCACCAATGGAAATTAAGTTGATGCTTACGTTTTTTTCTTTTTGATTTCACGGATTATTCCATTATCGATTATTTTCCGCGATAGATTTTTCATCTTTCGATTTTTTCTTAATTGTTCGTATATTGAATGAAAAAAGGGGGAACGGCAGAGAGGGCAAGACATGATAATACCCCACTCTCCAAAGGTTCGACCAAGAGCAGATCTTCCAGAACTTTGAGCGGTTTTTTTTTGCTACTGCAGGAAAACGTACAGTTACTAATAAGCGTTAGAAAATTGCAACGCTCTAAAAACAACAGAAGTGTTTGAAAAATAAATTTTGAGACGGTTGTTCTTGTTCTGCTACGTAGAACCAAAACGGCCATTGCACTAAAACGGTACCCTGCCGGATCACTGTAGTAAGTTTATGACAAAAACACATTTTGATTTTGGCATAAGGACGACGCCAGTATACAAGCAAATGGAAATGCGCGTACTAATTGCGTTGGCATGATATACACTCTGACTAATCAACCAGTCACCCATCAAACCAGCTGAAATTTCAAGGGGTACTCGTAAGAGACAGTAATTCGAAATTTAGCCGGCTAGACCTGTCATAAAAATTTCTGCTAAAAATTCGCTTGTTATTTGCTGCAACAAAATTGCAATTTGGAAAGCTCATTGCAGCAACTTTGTTTTTGCTCGTTTATATATTTTTCCATATAGCAAGAAAACGAGGCCTTAGCGGGCGAATTTGATATTAACGGTTGGAATGAAGAACATTTGAATTTTCGTCATTTGCAAGCAGCATTTTGCAAAACCGGCTGGTCTCATAAATGAGTCGCCAAAGGTACCAGCATTCCGGTACTCATTCCCAATTGTGTGCCACCAGACCATCGTCTTAGAATCTATGCAAATTTTCGAAAAATTTTAAAATTGGGTATAGGCTGGTCCTACGGTGTACATTCTACACACCTAGTCTTCATAAGCATAGAATTCCTGACGCATACACTCAGATATGACGCGACCGAAATGCGCTTTGCAGATTGTACGTGTGGTGGTAGCGGGCATGGAAAATAACTTTCTGTTCGTATCTATGAGCACCTAAATTCCAGAACCACAAAACGGCTTATACACAGCTCAAATTAATTCTCCATAAAATTCAGAACTATCTTTTATGTATCTAGAAATGCAAGTACTACTGTAGTGTTGTTTAAAGTGCAATTTATACAGCGATAAAGCCATATTTTGTAGCCAAAAAATGATGACGTTGTGCAGAACTTTTATATAAAAGAGCTTTGCAAATTATTAGCTGCACTGGGGGATGGAAGTTGTGATTAACACTTCCTGTTTCATATACTACGATTACTTCTGCGAATTGCGTCACGTCCGAAATTGTGTCGTCACAATTCCTTTGATGTCTCTCAGAAACGTGTTTTGCTTGCTTTGAAGGTCATGTGAAGAAGAGCAGTACACCGTTGGCCGATTTTCGCGGCTGTTTTCTCAATTCGGATTACGTGTACGCTGGCTGTGATGATGTTTTGAATAAGCCTGATGCAATATGCAATAAGCATCTCTTGCTTCCGATTGTTGCTCTCACTAATCGATATTCTTTTTATTTCAACGTTTCTCTCCTTATCCCTGCAGCTTCTGTCAGATACGTTTTCATATTGTTTTTTTTTTTCATTTTTAATAATGATCGTAGGAATGGTTATTTGCGGAAATTGAACGGAGAAGAACGAACAATGTTACAAAAATCAATACTGGTAAGTTGGATTGTTTGATGACCTGTCTGTTGATTTTTTTAAAAATGCGGAAGTTTTCTTTCATTTTATTTCCATGCTTCCTTAATTGCAAACGGATAAGGCTCACTGAGGCAATAGCTAACTTAAGCAAGTGAACAGCAATGAATAGAAAAAGGCGCTGCGGAAAACTCAATTGGTCTTCACATTCACCATATTCTCCTTTCATTCCACAATTATGAATTGTAAAATATGAACTCGAAGCACCATCATTATCATTACCTCATATTGTGCGACACTTTAAAAGTATTGTGCGACACCCCCTCCTGTCCCCCGTCCCTCTATCTCCTTTAGCTTAAAGGCTTTTCATACATTTCTCCCATAATCCTTTGTTTGTAACCATTTTGCGATGTTGCTCCTTACCTGTACCTATTTTTCATTCCACAATTATGAATTGTAAAACATGAACTCGAAGCACCATCATTTAACATTACCTCATATTGTGCGACACTTTAAAAGTGACCACTGCATTAAACGAGAGCTTTTCAAAACTTGCAGAATGCATCATATCATCGAGTTGGCTCGACACACACCTTCTATGGCATGTCACCTATAAAAACCAGCCGATTTCATTGACTAACTGATCGCAAATGATGAAAATTCGCATTCTTTCCACCCGTGCGCTCATACAAATTTTCTACGAAAAATTTTTTTCTGCGACCAGAAATGTAAAATGTGCTTGCATTCTGGGAGGGCCATGAAGTTCACGCAAGTTTTTTTACTTTCTTGAGGGGAGGGGGATACAATTGCAATGGGGTCGGTGAATTGGTTTGAAAATAGGGATAGGGGATAGTTCATGGAGTACAGATTAAAACTATCAAATTCGCTAAGCTCATGTGGTTTTCAAGTTGAAACTCCTCAAAGGGCAGGCAGATACTTACACACACACACGCTCATATGTAGGTTTGTTGGTGCGCGTAACGCGATTTCGATTAGTTGTAAAATGCATGTCAATTTTAACCCCTTTAAACGAGAATAACTCGGCCGAGTAAGATGAACTGATTTGAAGTTTTGTAGCGGGGAGGAGAGGGGGGGGGGGTATCGTAGGATGCAGAGTATAACCGTGAAAGATGACCGGATGGAATGGCAAAGGCGATGTGCAAATACATATCACATTGGCACGATGCACACTTCGAATTCCAGATATTATCAAATCAAATTTTAAAAAACGTGATTTTCTCTATTCATCTCTATGTACTTATATTGGGAAAGCGGTTTATAAGGAAAATGGTTTATAATGGGCAAAGTACAATTGCAGGAAAATTTTCGAAAAATTATGTGGATGATAATATATGAAGCGTGAAAGCACTTAAGCAATATACCTGCAGTCGAGAAGTAGAATTTTTTATCGCCATTACATAATCAGAGTGCGATGAGCTTTTTATTTACAACAGAGTTCCCCCTAAATTTTTATACATATATATATACGTATAATATACATCCTTTTTAATTTAAAGGATATATATAATATATCCTTTTTATCCTTTTTGAAGGATATATATATCCTTTTAATTAATTGAAAGGATATATATAATATACATATTCTTTTTAGTTCGTTTTGTATACAACATTTCTTTAAGCGACTTATGCCGTCCTCCTCGTTCGAAACATGTGCACGACTTCTTAACTCATTCACTATCATCCAGAAGCGTGTCGTATGCCTTGAAATTCATGTGAACACCGGCAACACGCATCTAGTCAATTCTTGTCGCTATTTTCTGGTTTCAAATGACGTTTGCGGTTTGATGCTGTCTTGCACGACAATGATGCAATACACTATAAGCGTTCTCCGTTGCACACAACTTTGCTGTCACCAATCGATTCTCTATTCATTTCAGTGCTTGCTGCGCTATTCTTTGGCTTCCTGGCAAGTCTCGTTCTGATATCTGCTTCTCTCTCACCGTCCCCATTTCGGTTGCACGTTTCTCAGACCATAAAGTCATTAAATCCAGTAAAAGCCTCTTGGTCATAAACAAAATGAACTGTAGTTGGTAGCAGAAACGCTCCAACGGATTCCATATTGAACTCATGTGAGCTTTATTTCTTCCATATTCCATTTCCTCTCCCTTCTGGTACGTATCCCTCCTACTAACTGTTTTCCTTTATGCCATATTTGGAAGTATTTTGCAAGGTGCAACCTCTTCCACCTAGTTTCTCTTACGAACAAAACTCTCAACTGAAAGCGTTACCACCCTCCACCCC
>JPKZ01001041.1:23306-39593 GCA_000803305.1 Toxocara canis
ATATGTCAAAAGCGCGAAACTGCAACAAAGACCACTGTGTTGATAGTGATTACGAATACAAGTGGGAACGCCTGTCATTTAGCTGCCAAGAAACGCGTTTTGGACATTCACCCATCAAACCAGCCGATTTCATAAATCACCGGCGAGTAATAAAATTTCGAATTTTGCCCGACCCGACCATTCGAGCAAGGCTGCTCAAATCTGCAACCCGACCGCTCGACAACGCCGTAATCCAATCGGTGACAAGTTCATGAAAACATTTTAGCTTCTCTACTCGACCTGATGACAATCGGTCGGCCGAAAATGCGGACAAATTTTTCATCTCTTTAGAGAGATATACGTTCCCCCGCTGAACCGATGAATTGGTTGCAATCAGAGGAAAGAATATTATCAGTTTAGCGATGAGGTACCCTAGATTATATCTATAAAACTTCATAATGCTAACGTCGTCAATCGTTGACGAATTGAAACTACTGCACAGATGATACGTAAACGTCGTAGATAAAGATACGACGTCGCCGCAGTGTCACCTGCAAATTGCAATATGGCGAAGACACACAAGAAAAAATGAACAGAATTCTCACTCGATTCATAATAACCAGTTGTTCCCTTCTGATATACGATACAATCGCATTACTTAAATAACTGCTGTCGGACGCCCTCTTGCGTGGACATGATATGAGAAGCGTTAACGAAAAAAATATTTATTTATTTAAAAGAAAAAAGCAAACAAACAACCGGGTTAAGATAGCGAAAGATTGCTGTCAACAACGAGTGCATTGATAGGTTAGCTGTGAAGCTCTGAAAACTCAAATTTGTCGCGAAACAGCTGACACGATCGATCATTACACATCGATCAAAGCTGCTCCTCCAAACGCAGAACCAAGTTACGCATGCTAAACATAAAAGTAAAGATGCTCGACGCGTTCGTTTAAAGACGGCAAACGAGTGTGGGTTGCAATTTGCTGACTATTACGATATGATGTGTCCTAACGAATTCCAGACGTTGCTGGTTGCAGCTAACAGTATGGTGTCCTTTCCTCATTTCTACCGCTCGGGCCTTCAGTGCGATGTCTCGATGTTACTGAGGCAATCGCATGCCAAGCAGAGCGATCCCATTCGCTGTTTTAGCTTGTTGTTAACCACCCGCTAGCTAGGTTGTCAGTGGTATGGTGGGAAGCAGCCGAGAATCGAATCCAGGTCTCCCCGCATGCGAATCGGAGGGTCTATCACTGAGCCAGTGCCGCCCAGCTAACATTATAGCGCTCATATATATCACAAAGCCAAGAATATCTAGCCATAATATGTATCTTAGATGCAACAAGTAATGCCATTCAACCGCATACCACCTGCCGATAGCTTGTTCGTTGATTGCCCAAAACAATGAATCGGTACAGCGAACTATTTTAGGATGTTAATGACCGAACAGGTCGCATCCATGTGAAACAGAAATAAAACACCAGATTCACTGCCAACACTCCCACGAGTCTCCTCTCTTCAATCCATCCGATATCAAAACTCATCGTTAGGCAGCGACTGACCAGAGATCAAGTGATGAACTCGCAAACCATAAGCAACAAAGTGGACTAACACTGATATAGTGGAGCAGTTCTCCGAGAAACTTCATAGTTAAAACTTTTCTAGGGAAATTCCCTAACGATTAATGCCACAAAACATTTCCTTAGTTATTTTTGACAGATGGGCCAAACTGCTGTACCCATTCTTATTAAATACTAGTGCAATACGTGAGTTAGAATTCCTATTATGGAATCTCGGCATTAGTATATTTTATGCTGCTGCTTTCCAGTTCGGCTCCTAGAATTGTAGAATTTGAAAGCGCAGGATCTGCAGTTTCAATGCCCAACGAAAAATCGGAACGGGCAGCATCTACGAGGAAACGGAAGATCTTTCAGGCTTTGAAGTTCTGAGACAACGGCCGTCTGTTCAATTTCGTCAAGCTTTGGTTCCGGCGTTTTCCGAAGTTTATACAGACGCCCACCTTCGAAGATGGCGACATTAACAAGCTGTCCCTTGTTTTGACTAAGTCAGGAAATCGCTTAAAACATTGAAGTCACGACTGCTTCCAAATGTGCCGACACTTCGAATTCCTCCCTTTCCGATTCAACGAGCGCTATAACTCATATGCCTAACTTTCGAAATGCCACGATATATTCCACGAACGCTTGATCACACACCTGGTTCGTCCGGATGGCAAACGTCAAAAAAATAAACAAACAAACAAACCGAACATCAACAGATAACAACAAATTTACGAAAAAAAAGCAAAACAAAGCGACACCGGATTCGACTAACCGATTAAATCAACCAACACCGAATGAATCAAATGACTAATAATGTTTCAGTAAAGCACGTCGGCGATTCACCGATGCTACGGGACAATAATCACAAATATCGATCAACAGAAACCGATGGGTACCGGCCAGTGAGAGGGACAACAGCTTGACCTTAGATGAGGGTGAATTCAGCATCCCAAAGGGATCCACATTCAAGACATCATAATTCTTCAAAAGTTAACCCTCATCAATGGCAGCGTTGCTACAACGATTTTCGTATCGAATAACAAAATCATAGAAATCTAACAGTATCAAAACGAACGCCCTAAATTCCTCAAAAAATACGTAAAAGTAAATGCGACTGCGATGATGTTCCTTTTCGGGATGAGTCTCGCTAAGATAAAATATTGTCCACGACCTAGGATAGACAGCAGGAAAAAAATGGAATAGAAGCGAAAGGAGAGGAGAGGCAAAATTATACTTGAAAAAATCATCATAACATGACAAAAGAGTTCCAAAGGAAACTCCCTCCCCCCCCNTTGCTCCCTCATATCTACGTTGGATTCTTTATAGCTTGCATATCACTCACAACTGCCCATACTTCTTCTAGCACTTCGGTTCTAATTTGTAAGAGCAGCACAGATGCCGTTGATGACGAACAAGAGCGAGAAGAAAGAACCAATAACAAAAAAAAAACAACAACAAGACAGCAGCACCGACAAACTCTGCGACTCACAAAAGCCTCAGACAAATTGATCGTTTCGTCATCAAAAACGGCCACAACCTTTCGCAACACCCATACACACATCGGAAACTTATTCTCGCAACTGATGTAGAGATCTCTTTACTAAAAGGCGCTTGATAACAGATCAGAGGATATGTGTGATGGCTAATTTTCAACCTTCGATGAGGTGTCAAAAAAGCAACGACAGTAATTCAAAACCGTTACCATATACGAAAGTTACCTACATGTCTATGTGACCTTCCCCACGTGGTCGCCACCCTTACTGACGCAATCCTGATTATGGGGGCACCAGTGTATGCATCCTTTCCCTAGTGAGGTCGCCATTACGATGCTCATTCAAAGCTCATGCAGCGGATGGTTAACCAACCCCCCTGTGCAGTAACCCTCAGCTGCTCATTACCGTCCAACCGCTGCCTCTCCCACTGAAATTATTTTATTTCAATCCCGAGCTACAGTGGCAATCAAACACATTTCCGCTTCAGTGTTATAGTATAAGGGCCTACGTTTTCGTGAGAAGCATTTTGGCAACCTCCTTCGAGGTGGAAATACAGATATCGGTACCCCGTTAAGATAATTTATTCATTGCGAATGGCAGTTTTGTGGAGAAGTGTAGATTTGTAAACAATTTTTACATATACTGAAAATTTCTAAATTCCGTTTGTTCTTTTTTCTGTCACCTCATCGAAGGATTTTAAAAAATCGGCCTCGCAGTTGTACTGTTGTTAAGGATACCAGCTGCATACCAGCGAATCCCATTCATTTGGCGTTTCGGCGTCTTAAACCACCATCGCAAAAAAAGCGCATAACGAAAACTACGCATCGCACACTTCCATCGCTTTCTTGCGCACAATCTTACCTTACAACACTTTTCCACCTCCTTTCCGAAATAAAACGGCGTACAAATCCCTCTCCTCGTAAAACTGCATTTGCATAATGTTCCGGAATTTGCATAACTAAAAAGCATAGCGCCACCGCATTCCGTGATCACCATTTGTTCTGCATATTTCTGACGGTATCATAAGACGCCGACACGTCCGACAGATGGAATTCATTAATAAGCTACTACTCTTAGTCACCAATAATAAAATTACACCGTACAGAAAACAGTGCAAACGATTTCAACAGACAAAAACGAATACTTATAGGTTCGAAGACAATGGGACATTCTCATTTCCATTCATCGGATTCAACTCCTGCTCTTCAGCCTTACTTGGCTCAGCCAGCGCCCACGGTAGAACTTCACCCTTTGCAAAGAACGAGAATATTAATGCACCGCCCAGCAGAATTGCACCTGTCACCCAGAATACCATTTGCCATTCCTCTTTTGAACCCTAAAAACCTTTTCACTTCACTCTCTCAAGAACACACGCTTTCACAGACGAACTTGTCACATTACTATCTTTCGCTTCTCAATTTCTGAATTTGACTGCAACCTAAACTTTCAAATACATTCGTCCGCGATCTCAAAACATCTATATCAGTTAGAAAAAGCGTTAAAGAAATTAAGCGCTTTAGCGATGCCTAACCGGACTGAGTTCACTATGATATCTTGTACACTTATGATCTCCTAACAGTACCCTAGTAGTTATATAATGATTTCATGTTTTTGACTCTTTCATTGGTGCATGGACGTTGTAAGGTCTGCAGTGACCAATAATTAATCCAGTTCAACTCAGTTCAGAATAAGATGAATTGAGGGCATAATTTGTCCACAAGAAGCATTGTCTGCGAAGAATAAATCTGCTTGCCAAGCCGCTTATGAAAAAATCCATCACTCTGTGGTGCACTACTACCTACAATCCACTTCCCTGGTTCGATCAAATATACCCCAATGCACCCATCTCACATTATTACACACCAGATAATAGGAAGGCCTGCTAGAATGGCTTTGGATAATTAATCGATCTCAATAAGTGTCGAACTGAGAAAAAAAAATGAAAGGATGAGATTCTCCACATGTTTCAACATAATTCGGCAAAAACAAGAGAAAAAACAAACCGTTGGCGTAAGTGCCCCTACCATCAGGGGGCACAGAATACCGGCGACACAAGAAAGGGTATTTCCGATGCCAAGAATTGGTCCCGCAAACGTCGGTGCGATATCCAAATAATTGACGACGAATCCGGCGTATTGTACTCCCGAGATCCCAATTCCAAGCGTGAGGAATAAGATCACCAATGCCTCTTGTCCACACCCGCAATAACCACTTGCTATCAGAAACAAAGCCTGACTACCCAACGCTGAAAACGACAAAATTCTAAAGATATCATCAGTAGCTGCAAAGTAACAGAACATTTTAAGCGGATATTCAATTCGGCTCTCTTCGCAAGAGGTAAGAGCAGGGGTATGCAACGGGCAGATCTCCCCGATTCCTCATCGGGCGAACAGGATCCTCATACGATACTCTTCGGCATGTAAAAAATATGCAAACTTGCATTTTGCAAAACACTCACCAGTGAGCATTGCAAGACGTCGAACGGCGATCGTCGAAAGCAGACCCGAATCGCGAATCTTATCAGCGGCTACACCGCCGAGGTTGATGAAAATAAAATAGGCCAGATATGGAATCGCCGACAAAAAGCCCAACTGAAAATAATCACATAATAGGTATTTAAGAATCGAATCCATGAGTACTGAGAGACTACGCTATTACTATGCCGCGAGATAATTTCTGATTAGGTAAGAGAACAGGAGGAGAGATGGACGAAGAAGACAATCACAAACTGCGATGGAGGTAGGAAACTAAGCCAGAAAATTACTCTGCAACGACTTCTTAATAGAGATTTTACAGCTTCCCTAAACCCTCAAGAATCTTCTGCGCCCGCCGAACCAATAGCAAGCGCGAAAGCACCGGTCCAAACTATCGACTTCATCAGGACACGAAAAATCGATAAACGCAAACATGAATCACTGCAACGAACCGAAGTGAGGTCGAACCCAAGAACATCATTCATGAATAGTGGCAGACTCGTCATCATCATATACGCACCCCAATCGCCAGCAAAGTGACCGCAGTAAGTCGCCCAGACTGGAACCGATGTCAGGATAGAACGCCACGGCACAGCTCGCTTCTGCAAGGACAGAAAATCTCGAACAAAATGATAACGTACATTAAGCAAAAAACAATAGTTAAGAAACAGGAAGCTTCATCATAATATCAATACTTTACATTCTCTCTCCCTAATACTTCCAGTAAAATATGTTCACCTATGCAGGTAAAACAGCACTTTAAAGCTCCCCTTTCATGTACCTACCTTTATGTTGTAGTCTCATTCCCCTCCCCATCTCTTGAGACCTCCTGCGCTCTCTCTCGAAGGGATGCAAACAACAGAGATGCTTTACCCTCATTTGAGATAATACAGTAACGACGAATGTACGTACCACAAAAGATTGGGCCCAAAATTGGAAGTGTCACATTCCCGTTTAGCTGTGGAAAGAAAATTGGATGCAAGGAAGAGAAAGCATATACGCGAATTCATCTCTACAAAAACCGAAGGGGGGCGGGGGGAGAGGGAAGGGGGGATGAACCTGAAAGGAGAAGAACGCATGAAGTAGTTCCAACGAAGAGAACTTCGAGGATTAAAACGGAATTTCTGGAAAGGCCTGTGAAATATCCTTTCGAAAAGAAGGTGGATGGGAGAGGGTAGAGTGAGAGAATACTTTTTTCTTTTTTTTTTTTTTACGGCAATTGCAAAAATGCGAGACTAAAGAGACACGCGCCTGTCAATTCATCTCGATTTCTACTTCACTCGCCTATACGGCCTAGTCGCTCTTTTCGCATAATCAAAATACTCTTCTAAGCGAGCGCGCAAGATGATTTCCCAAAGGGAATGATTCCGTTTACCAAAAACATTAGTTTCGAGGGGCAAAATCACGTCAATGAGCATTCAAATAAGGTGCGTCTAGCAACTGGACTGAGCACTAATTTAGATTTTAAGACAAGTGATACGGTATACAGGAGTATTGGAAATGATAAAAACATCAGAAGAAGAAACAATTCAGCTAAAAATGATATCCGTGTGATGCATCATTGAAACGATGGAATAATAAAAACATCATAATCGTTCCCATTATCTCCCTTTTTCTCTCTCTCCTCCCTCTCCTGCTGGAGAACGATATGTGTAAGACGCAGTCCACTCATCAAAGGCGGCGAAAGCACGGGGAAAAAAATGTGGTAAAAAAAGGAAAGGACAGAGAAAAAAGAAAAGCGAAGAAATAAGCGGAAACAACAGAAGGCTTCCATCAGCAACAGCCTCAAAAAAAATGCGTAAGGCCTTCCTAGATGCGAGGCGAAGGACAGAACCCAAACAATGAGAAAGGCACGAGGTCTCAGGCATTAAAAAAAATGAAAGCCTAATGACATTAACATAAAAAAGGCGATAAAGGTCTGCAGACTCTGTCTTTTTCACCTTTCTAGAAGGAAAATTTGAGAGAGCATATGGAGGAGAGATTATTGAAAACTATATCTTGGGCAGGTACTGAATGACATATTTTAATGTGGAAGTCGCTAATGCAAAACTTTAATAAACCTTTCGCACTAGCGGCTTCCATTAAATAAAAACTATTACTAAAACGTTTTTAAAGACAGGGGCCTTTGTTCTATGACGATTATTTCTTGCCATGCTATAAAAGAGAAGCTTTTGAGGAAAGCACTGTGTCACGGAGACTTTATTCGAGTCTCTAAGATATTCATTAACTAATCAAACATGCTTAAGAAGGAAGCGAAACGACTTAAGCAGAGTAAAATAAGCCTTGAATTGACGCATGAGTTGTTTACTACAGTCCAGAAAAGCAATGATCAACGGACCAGTTGATGGATGCATCTCCTGGTCATTAGTAGTCTGCTGTCGAAAAAGTCATGTGACATAATAAAATTCAACCCTTGAATGCTTCGATCACCAGAGTGCGCCTTGGTCAAAACTGCACAGTAGCAGGTACTGATTTCGAAAACAGAGAACAAAAAACCAGAAACCTTTCTGTTTGAGTTATGTGACATAATATCTGCAAGTGACGACTCGATATAAGCACGCTCTTCCGAACTAATACGGCGATTGTTTGCCGGCACATCTGATACGAAATAAATCCAAACAGCAGACCACATCAGCCCAGCTACTCCTTAAAGCCATAAACAAGTTACAAAAAAACAAACAAAGGAATCTGTTTGCGTGAAAATCATCATGATAATTCGTATTTGAACACTGTTGGTGGAATGGCAGAAGTGGAACGGAACAACAACAAAGGAATGGCGAAAAATAAACAGCGGAACTGATCAAACAAAGGAATCTGTTTGCGCGAAAATCACCATGATAATTCGTATTTAAACACTGTTGGTGGAATGGCAGAAGTGGAACGGAACAACAACAAAGGAATGGCGAAAAATAAACAGCGGAACTGATCATGTAAAGTGGCATAAAACGTTATTGGAAAATTGTTCAACAAATCACCCATATGAAAAGATCAATTCTCTTTAATATAAGCAGCACTTCGTTAATTGAAAGAATGCTTCAGCGAGCGGATTAAAGAAATGATCGTTTGGATGAATAAAAATTTACAGTAATGCTTTATTATACTGCAGTTATATGATTGATCGAATAAAATCAAAAGCCCAGAACTACTCACCAAAAGATGTATGATTTGCGCGAAACTTGGTTTCTTGATTCTTCCCTCCTATGCCGAAAGTAGCTGGTAAAAAGTCGCAATTCGACGCAAACGATCATGCATTTTTTCATACGCTGAGGAAAAAAATCCAGAAACGTTAAGAATTGGAATTAAAAACTTGGCATTTGCTGAAAATCCGGGTAACAAATATTTTCACACCTATTTTAAATTTCGAAGTTCACCTTAAATGTATTACTGTTTTGTGTGTTATAGAAACCAAAACGAAACTGAAGTTGTTCATTTTAAAAAAAACGTTATAAACAGATAGAAGTCTTCACGCTGTAAAAGTGAAAGTCAACAACTAGATCACTGACCGGGCTCCGAATTAGCGGTCTACTGATCAGCAGTTAAGATAGACTGCTGCTCGATGTCTAAACGAATGGTTTTCAATCGATTACTGTTCCAGTGATCTCATGGGTCGATGTGCTTCTTTCTTTCAGGTCTATAACAGTCATTCGCAACCAGTTGTCATGTAACCCCCCTCTTCCCGCACCCCTCTCTCCATCTATCCCTTTGCCTGCATCATATGCTATATAGATAGAAAACCACTAAAAAAAATTCTCATTCTCCATAACTAAAGATCAATAAAGAAAATCGCGCAAAAATCGAAAATCTTAGAAGCAGAAGCTACATGAACGAGTCGCTTCATCCCAGTGTAAGAAGTCTTACCGAGGACGTAATAGATCGACGGCCAACCACCAGCGAACCCATACTTACAAAGAAGCCCTGATAATGGCATAACAAGCGTGTTTCCAATTTGTGCGCCTGAAAACTGCCATATTTGAACTTCTTTTGAACTTTATTTCAGCAAAAAAGAAAAACCTGTTAGCCTCACAGATACAAAATCTATGCGCAGTCTTTGCGAAGCGCTTCGATCATATGGTGCTGTTTCAACGGCGAATTTCATAACGCTTTTTACTGGTACTGTATGTAACTTCTGGCACTAGAAAGTATATACAGTATCAATAATGATACGAGCCGCATCTAATAACATAAGGCTGTTAACACAGAAATTCTAATCAAGCTTTTTACTGAGTTACACGTATCTACGGAAAAGTGTCATCTGTATAATATGATAGTTAAATCAATGAACAATGGTAACGACTAGATTTCATAACAAATAAAATATGTCCTCCGTCCAGTTGCTTCAACAGTTCTCTGCCGCTGCTTTAGTCAAAGCGGTTGAAGGAAAAAAGAAGAAGAAAAGGGGGCACGATAGTTCAGTGACTTCACAGGAACACAATAGGGATGATTCTATTTTTTAATGAAAATATTGCAGTGCCTCGCAAGTATGAGGAAAATGTGTCACATCGAAATTGAATTTTTTCACAGCATTCCGATAATGAACAAGTAGGTTGAGATAACCTGCATAAGTGATGCCCGTTAGAAGACTTCTTTCCAGTGGTGGTGCCCACATGGACCACATTGTATGAAACGCCGGAAAGACGGCACCCTATAAAAAGGAAACAGCCATCCACGCAATCCTGGTCTACCAGTGACACTTCGAAATGAAATCAAAGAAAAACAAAGACCTAGTTTCTCAAATCAATTAAGAAATCTTTTACTCGCTTCACGGCTTATGATTACTTACATGTTTATGAACTACAATGCAACTAGATGGTCGCCAAAAATACCAAGACGGATTTTTAGTGTTCCAAATCGTCGGCTCAAGTTTGACTTCGTCTATACCTCCGAAATCATTCCCCGTATATTTTCTCCATAATAACAAGTAAACGCCAAAAAAGACGCATCATCTACTTCTAATGAGTGCCGAAAAGTGTCACAGCCAAGTGTGAAAACTGGTTCTTGAACCCTAAATGTATTTTACAACAACAATTGTTCGCAATAAATGATGCCTTCAAGAATAGCAAAATTCTACAACAAACGATTGTAGTCATTCATTTCGTTGTCAATCGAACACCCTATCGCTTTGCAATTAGATTACCAGAGATTTTAGCCATTTTCAACTTCACACAATCTTCATTCAAATATTCCGTAAACTAAGCTAACTGTAAAACAACTGGTTTAGTGAGAACACTCGGCATCCTCTGTTGAATGCCGCGCCATCAGCCAGAATCTTCGCTTATTATGAGAACGAAATTATGTTAATGATGAACATCCACTGTTTCACATTATTACGTGGAACTTGTAGCGGATTTCCGATTATTCACGGAAAAAGTTCCATTTCCTGTTGTCGAAAATTCATATATTAACGAAAAAAAATTCATGCAGAAAAATTCGTATGAAAACTGATTTTAAAAATTTTTTAATTTAAAAAAATCGCTTAAAAAAATGTTAACATACAAGAAGCGACATGAAACCAAAGCTGCAATACGGCAATAACAGTCTTCTGATAGATCATATATCCGTCTCGTCATGTTAACGTGCCACCTACCGAATGAGATTGTAGATAAGCAATTTGACTAAAGCTGGCTATTGCGAAAATATGGCACTCTAAAAAGATCGCGAACAATGATTCACTTCGATTAGGTGCCCATTACTTTCAGCAGCTGATTCAACTCGAGGCCATAAACAGCCGACTCGGACGAAAGCCTATTATTTGTAGTGGCCAATGCATAAAACGAAAACGTTCCTATAACATGAATCTTGCCACAACCTGCTAAAAGCGAACATGACAACGTACTTGAACAAATCCGAGTGCGACGCGAACGGCGAAGAAAATGTAGACATCAGTCGTTGCGGCGATAGGACTTATTAGCGTTAGTAAAGCTGAAGAAATCACCGTCCCTGCAATCACGATTTTGCCACCGATCTGAGCCGCCAAATACCCACCAAGCACTTGACTGCACAAATAACCCCAAAAGAACGCCGATAGCACTGAGCCTTGCACACTCTTCGGCCAAATCAACGAACCTTCCACCTGGAACAAATCAATCACGCATTTGTAAGAATACAGCGAACTAAAGTAGCTGAAATACATTAAATGTATGCAAAAATAAAAGCTAGGAATGTATAAATAACATATAAATAACATGCAAATATACTTCATGTTGCAGGAAACAATACTGAATATTTTAAATAAACTCTATTTTATAGCGATGAAACTGATTGCCGTTTTTTTCAGTTTTCGATGCTCTTTTAGCAGTTATAAAATCTCGTTATAAGTAAAAGCGTGTATATAATATACGGGGTAGACATGCACTGGTAGAGACGAAATACAAAGGAAGGATCGTATACAACGAGTATGTTGTACTCGGACTTCACATTGCAGAGGTGGTCGTTTGTAAATAAAGAAATGGGCAAAGAAACGAAAGTCACATCGGTCGCTGATAAAGAAACGACTGAACTCTATAGTATTTGCAGCCATTCTCGAAAATATTTGCAATCATTCTCGAAAGTATTTCCAGCCATGCTCGGCAGCTACCCCTCGTCCCCTTCCCTCACCAAGGCCGTCTCCTATTGAGCAGGCAAGAAGTGAAGCGGCGCACATAATGAGATTTTAGAGATTTACGCAAAACTTCCCAGCGGATTGGACAGATTCCCAATTATGATCTGTTTCACCAATGTATACGAAAATATTTTCCTTCTTCATCGATAAAGTCTTCAACATGCAAATGATCACAAACTGATTTGCGTAGAGAAGGGACGACAGAATTAAGTAAAAGCATAACGGCGTAATGAAACTTTTTGGGAGCACTTTTCAATGATGAGCTTAATTCAAAAACAACATGAAAGAGTCACAAGAAAAAAAAAATCCCTCAATTTATTCGGAATCATCATCGCTTTTTTCAACCGATGCAAACGGTTCTGTTCGTTTTCTATCTTAGCATTTTGAGACGACAGCCCAAATACTTAGACTCAATTCCGAATTATAATGTCAAGTGAAAAATAAAAGATTGTTTTAAACCAAAATTCCTAGCTTTCTGGTATTATTAAATTACCTTCTTTATCGGGACGGTTTATGGCTTTACAGTCATAAAGCGCATTAATAATTTCTCCCATTCAAAGACGCTTTTTTCCTCACCTCTTCAAATACGTTATCAGCAAACACTTCAAATGCACAACACCTTCACAACTATACAGCTTTCTGCATTCCACGATAAATACCTAACACCTTCTGCATTATACCAATTTTTCGAAACAAAGAACAATGTCTTCCAATCGTGAATAGATTACCCAAGCTCGAAGTAATTTAGTAATCGTCGCCTTTCCTTGGAAGCTATAAGCGAATTTTTGTTTGCTAAAAGAAACAGCTTAAGATGGGCGCATTTTAAAATTTTTGATATCTAAGGACACGTTAGTAACGAACTATAAACAACTGTTTGCAATCACTGAATTGAAGAAATGAAAATAAGGCTAAAGATGGAAAACTGGGCGAAAAAGTGAAATCAATAAAATGATTCACAAGAATGTTGGTGCCGAGCAAAAATATTAACGATCCTTTCAGACAATCAACCAAGTGATCATTTTGGCTCAAAACACTCAAAAATTGAACTCTTCCCAAGAGATATCTATAACATATTTTCATTTCTCCATTAGTCTGGTCATGACGAAAACGAAAAATCAGCTCTTGGCTCATGCCGAGTGCAATTCACAGCTCATCCTTTGAAATTCTCCTTTCATATATAAGTAGCACTGCAGCAACGAGCAGCTCTAATGAGATAAACTTAATGATATCAACTTTTTTTCAGTGTGCCGTATAGCAAGGATCGTTTTTGCTTATATTAGCCTAGATGTCAATTAAAATGAATTGTACAGTGGAACGAGAATGTAAGTTGACAACCAAAAGGAATGAATTTCCGGGTAAATTTCGGTGAAATTTTGCGATCGCTCAGCGGTTAGTACAGTGTGACACGATTGTCAAGCAAAGGAATGTGCTATAAATGTGCGGCCTTTACAACCACACAGAAAATGACAACCCGCAATAATCGCAGACGTCAAGCTTTCTGACCCCCCTCTCCTTCCTCCCTCCTGTCGAGTCACCATCGCCATCACAGCACTAAAATCAATTCAGCTTCATTCTACAGATGTGCTAACGACAATCCTGCACGATGCCACCGGCAATGAGATGATACAAGATGTGATGGTCGAACTGCAAACACGAAGTGCGGAGTGAAAAAGGGTAATAAAGAATTACACTCTACAAAATAATAAGCTACTTCATATAATTGTGCAAACAAACATAAAAGCAAAGCTATAAAATTGAGAACCATATAAGCTAAACGACGGCACCGCATTGTAAAAAACAGCTCAGTGACTTTCTCGCAGCTTTGAATAACTTAAACATACCACTTCTTTTTCAACGGCATCAGAATCGCTCGAAGTGTGACAAGAAGAGACTTTGGTTTCGTTGTTGGAACCAGTCATCTGCTCAACGGCCGTTCCGTTCACCATGCAAACAATCGCAAAGCTTACATCACTCCTCAACGCATAGATTACCACGCAACCAAAGAAGCCCACCAACGCTAACGCAAGTCGAGTAGAACCGAGCAGACCTCAAAATGTATAACGACTCATTTTTCTGTTGACTGTGAATGCGTATGATTAGTGATAAATCCAAACAACCAAAGTAGACAATCTTCCGCCTCAGGGTTCAAATAAATGGGTAAATGCAACGCCATGGTGCTGAAGTCGGAGCATACCTCCACCGACGGATCAGTGAGTGATCGCCCATAAAACCCATACATACCAACCTCACCTCATGAGCTCGCTTCACTCAACACATGCATTCCACATTCAATAAACGAAACGTCAGTGTAACGACGATATATCACTATAGATATAGGCATGAACACCAGAGGGTTCATGCCTATATTTTTTGGGGAACGAAATACGACTGAGGAAGGAAGAGCAGCGCCGACAAGGCAAATTTCTAAAACTAAAATGGAGACAAAATAAACCCATATTCGTGGTTACTCTAAAAGTAACGAAACAAAAGCGCGAGTTTTCCTTGTATTATTTTCGGGAAAAAGTACGCGCTTCTTCTCCATCACCTTCTCCCACTACTCTTTCTTTCCACTATTTTTTTCAGTGGTTTACGTCTACCTTCTGAAGTTCGGTAACGTGTTGCATGGCTCTGAAATTTGACAGTTCTCTCCCAACTGGTAACGTTGGAAACGAATATTTACACAACTGGTAACGTTGGAAACGAATATTTACACAAATGACCATAGATCGGCATATAAACATTCACAATATCGTACTTTCCGCTACACCTATCTTCGAACATGCATCTGCGGTGCAACAGCAACATTAACCATACTACCTTACTTGCACATACTACCTTACAAGTAAGTTATAGCTAGTAAGACTACAATCACAAATAAACGTATGTGCGGGCAGAATTTTACAGGCTGAACAAACATCGCTCCTATTAAATTGCGAATAACAAAGCAGGTAAGAGATAGCGAGTAAAAGTGAGTTAGAAATAATCGAGCGACAAAGAAGATTTTTGGGAGGGCTTTTAAAACAAAAGCGATTTCCGGCAACTTTTAATGTTTGCGAGAAAGATTTTATTCTGTTATAACTATTGTGAAAAAGCAAAAAAAAGGATTAAATTAAGAGATGTGAAAAAAGTTTTGTGGATTTTATTTTCCGTTATTTTTTAACAGCCGCGACTAAAAGAGTTGCGCCATGATGGGAAGCGAACTTGCCGGAACTGTAAAATTATCTCAGCGAAATTCTTTCCAACCAAAAACAAATGAATCGAGCGTTTCCCGTTCTCTTTTTTTTTTCCAAATGCCCTTCACTTCCGGCGCAGTTAAAATGTTGAGCCAAGAAAAGTATCACGATACGCCTTCACTTACTGCCAAGACAGATCGATCAACCAGTTCATAAAATGGTTCAGTTGCATGATAGCTTGTCCTTACACACATTTCTATGGGAGCGAATTTAGGGCAAGAGTACTCTAGTTCTTTCTTCGATACCCTAATTTGTTAAGGAATGGATGAAACAGGAATTCACGACCTTCGTTCAGCCACCTAGGCCTACCCCCCCCCCCTCCTCCCTCCGCCTCGCTTCCCCTAAAATGTCATGCAGCAAGCAAAAACTAAGAGCAACAAACACACAAACAAAAAAAAAAACAGAACAAATAGAGAGAAAACAGCTTACGGGGTGCTTTCATCTTTGGTTGTTCATGTTTGTCCATCATCGCAGCTTCCTGACGCCACCTCGTCGATCAGCGATGAGTGGAAAAATGGCGGAATGTTGCCTGTTTGAAAGGACACTAGCTCAGGGTTCACTAGCTCCGCCCTCATACGGCGCTCTGACGTGTTTATATTCGCTCATTACACTGCTGGCGTAGAAGTGTTATCGCAGCAGTATTCGTAGGCAGCAACAGTTTTGTTAGCTCGAACGCTCAACCCTCCATTCCCCTCCCCTGTTAAGGAGGCATATGATTTTTACGGATAGTGTCACGCTTATGCACACAATTTCCGGACCGTGCTTTCGTATTTTCCGAATACCCTTCGCCAAACTTAGTGGAAACCGTAACACATCAGCGCCTAAAATATGCGTCGAAAAAGGACAAAGTTGTAGTCGCAGGTGAGAAAATTAAGTAACAGCAATAGCAAAACTTTGGAAAGGCTCTTAGACTCATGTTCTGTGGTAAGCGATTTTTAATGAAGGAGA
>JPKZ01001041.1:39607-79523 GCA_000803305.1 Toxocara canis
GGGGGGGGAGAGAGAGCAAATCCGACTAGAAAATCGCTGAGAAACAATTCCGATAATTGTTTGCCGTCGGCAAATGCGGTTACCACAAAACGTAAAACTGATGGCATTGAACCGTTTGCGGGCGCTGCAACATAAGTGACAAACGAGTCATTTAATATGACGTTTCCATGCCTACCGTCATCATCAAGCAAAAGTCAAGCTGAGTAAAACTACTATGAAGTATTCCACTGTCGCTGTTGTAGCACCACCATCTCCAAGATTTCAACGATAACCTAGCAGGCTTTTTCGGGGTTGATCTGCAAAACAGATGAGCTTGCCACACACCCCCTCCCCCCTCCTCCCGCAACTTACACCTCAACGCTTACCAATCGGGGATGGCAGCCGCTATTCACAGATCGACTTCTACCAAGGGACAGTCGACCGAAAAAACGTACCTGTCATTAAAGGGAAGCCGATTTATGTTCATATCAACAAATTATGGCCACCTTAAGCGATTCTAGTTCGCCGTTTAGCTTAACAATTGTGTAGAGCTAATTGGGATAGCTAGTACTCCAGTTCAGTCTGATGGCCGCTCTACGCATAGTTAGATAAACTTCCGTATATACGTTTTTCGGCACATTGTAAGTAGTAAACGCATATACTTCCGTATATGCGTTTACTTACAATGTGCCGAAAAAGATTCTACTCGGAAAAGAGATCGGGCTACCACTCAGACCCGGGCTGATGATCCACCGTATGACTATACAATACAACGATACAGCAAAACACGTACCCTTCGACTATACAATACAACGCTTCGCACTTATCCAGCCAACCAATCGCACGAAGACAATCGTCACCACAAATGAGAGCCAAGTTCGCGTTACATGCAGTTAGATGCGAAGTCGGCGAGGTAAATTTGAATATTGTAATCTCCAAAAACATCGAATTCATAAATGGTCATTGCACCCACACATCCACGCGCATCCAATGAGGCGTCATTGCAACGTTGTGCGGTACGAATGGATGTGGTGATGCGGGAAATTGGGTTGACATGTTATGCTAGCAATTGCATGCGGTCGTTTTTTGAATGCCACCGAACAGAAAATTTGTATATCTTTTCGTTGACAGGTTCACTGAATGAAATTACAGATGTTCCCCAAGTTACGATGTTTCGAACTTATGATGACGATAATTATTTGGAAAAATTTTAAAATTATTTTAAGTTTTGCGTGGAAGGCAAAAAGTAAGTAGTACCATATGCGGTACGATACGTTGGGAACGATGCCGCCATGAACGCTTCTCTCACCTCGTCAGATGCCAGTATACAGCACTACTTCATACTGATCAACAATCTATGCCACTGGTGGGTAGGCTAGGCTAGTTTCCCATTTACGATACTTTCAAGTTACGATGGGGTCATTGTAACTAGTGATGTCATCGTACCAAAAAGTATAATACTTTTCGTACTGTACTCGTACTTATGCCAGGTATAGTACAGTATCGTACCAAATTTAAAACCGCAAGCAGAGTATAAGTACAGTACAGTGTGATTTTTCGAGGGCTGGTACAAGTATAGTATCCTACCGATTTTTTGGGAAAAAGTACAAGTACATCGTACCAAATTTTGACTGTACTTGTACTTAAAATGTGCTTCACTCGCGGGAGATGAAGATTATCGTCACCGCGCTCCTACAGTTTTCAACTTCATCGTTGGTTCCCGACGCGTCGCGACAGCGGGCTGATGATCCACCGTATGACTATACAATACAACGATACAGCAAAACACGTACCCTTCGACTATACAATACAACGCTTCGCACTTATCCAGCCAACCAATCGCACGAAGACAATCGTCACCACAAATGAGAGCCAAGTTCGCGTTACATGCAGTTAGATGCGAAGTCGGCGAGGTAAATTTGAATATTGTAATCTCCAAAAACATCGAATTCATAAATGGTCATTGCACCCACACATCCACGCGCATCCAATGAGGCGTCATTGCAACGTTGTGCGGTACGAATGGATGTGGTGATGCGGGAAATTGGGTTGACATGTTATGCTAGCAATTGCATGCGGTCGTTTTTTGAATGCCACCGAACAGAAAATTTGTATATCTTTTCGTTGACAGGTTCACTGAATGAAATTACAGATGTTCCCCAAGACGATAATTATTTGGAAAAATTTTAAACTTATTTTAAGTTTTGCGTGGAAGGCAACAAGTAAGTAGTACCATATGCGGTACGATACGTTGGGAACGATGCCGCCATGAACGCTTCTCTCACCTCGTCAGATGCCAGTATACAGCACTACTTCATACTGATCAACAATCTATGCCACTGGTGGGTAGGCTAGGCTAGTTTCCCATTTACGATACTTTCAAGTTACGATGGGGTCATTGTAACTAGTGATGTCATCGTACCAAAAAGTATAATACTTTTCGTACTGTACTCGTACTTATGCCAGGTATAGTACAGTATCGTACCAAATTTAAAACCGCAAGCAGAGTATAAGTACAGTACAGTGTGATTTTTCGAGGGCTGGTACAAGTATAGTATCCTACCGATTTTTTGGGAAAAAGTACAAGTACATCGTACCAAATTTTGACTGTACTTGTACTTAAAATGTGCTTCACTCGCGGGAGATGAAGATTATCGTCACCGCGCTCCTACAGTTTTCAACTTCATCGTTGGTTCCCGACGCGTCGCGACAGTTGACTGAGAGCGAGGAATTACTCAGTTGAGAACGTGGGATCGAACTTTTCTATCGTAGATATTCAACAATGTCAATTGCTGCGAAGGATTGACATTGTTGAATATTTAAGATAGAAAAGTTGTTGAGTATCTAAGTCCTCACTCGCAAGTTTTGTTATAGTGCTAAGTTTTGTTATAGTTCTTAAGTTCTTGCTGTATAATTTCTTTACAGGATATAGTTCCGTGTAGCAGGTTCGCGGCGTTCGTTTGTTTTGCCATCTCTTTGATTTGTGGGCCACACAAGTTTATGCTAGATTATTTTACATAGCATTCATTTTGATGTGAGCAAATGTGTTCTTTGTTAAAAGGTGGTATGTATTGAGCACCATCTGGGATACCGCACGTCTTACAATCGCGGATTTATGAAAACAAATGAAAGTGCGGGAAATGGAATTCACGTGCACATAGTATCTTGCGTGCATACTTTCCTCTTTTCAGCATCGTTCTGCCGCTGACTTCAAATACAATCGAAATGGTTGAGCCCGAAACTGCACTGCAGCAAGGCAGATCTCATACCCTGTCTCACCCTGGGTGGCAGTTTTACGAGCAAGAACTCAAACATCGCAAACGCCGGAAGTCGTGAAGGATGTCGGGCAAGGGAACGCAGGATAAAACGGTGCGTGAGGGTTCTGCAAAACCTGATGGCCCTGCCGAACGTCTCTCTAAGCGTGTTTCTCACCCAGCAGTTTCGCGAGAATGCAGCCGCGCTGAATCCCCGGTTCGGCCTGCTCACTTCCCGAGGAGGCCTTTGCTCGCTTTTGGACGGGCCATTGCAAGTGATCAAGGAGAATATTGCGCGGGAAGTGGGAGGATCTGCTGGAGCATCAGTCACCGTTGACATCTGGAGCGGAAGGTGTATCAAGGATTCGTTCATTGCTGCAACGATCCATTACATAGGAGGCGGATCTCTCAAAAATGCGTTTTTGGGTTTAAAGGGACTGAAGGGGCGTCACGATGCGAAGATAGTTGAATGAGGCTACCTTGAAATCCTGAACAGCGCGGGCATCAGCGAATCCTCAATATACAGAGTGGTAACTGACTCAGGCGCAGACATAGTGTGCGCTTTCGAAAATGAGTACGAGGTGCTGCACGATGAAACAGGAAACGCAGGATACACATATGCACACATACACACATACACACATACGCATACACAAAAAATGGCCCATATGCTTGGATCAGCACTAGGAAAGCCGTAATTTCATAATGAAGTCTAAGCCAACAACAATACGCATCCGCATAGATCCGCATACGTACCGCTTTGATTTCCCCTATACCGTAGCCGTTGTTTCGTTCTTTCATCGCTTTTATTTGTGCTCATTTCATCGCCTGTTCTCAAACCCCGATTCCACTCGTTCAGTTGTTATGCCTTTCCTTCCCCTCCGCTTACAACGACCGTCCGCCTTCTCTCCACAACACCCCAACCCTCATTATAACTGATCCATTCAACTTTTGAAACCTTTTGCCTCATCGGACCGATTGCTATATCAGAAGCTGCGCTACTTTGTCACTTGTGCTACCTTTTGAACATCGAAACGCTGTTTTACAGAAAACTACGTATAAGTACACTTGTTTTATTACAACGATAACTGTCTTCATTGCCCAAAAAAGTACATATAGCGCACCGTATCATCACTGTTTCAATTGTGGAAAACATGAGATCAACTCATAGGAATGCTTTCAGAGGGAAGAACTTTTCTCCAACTATAAGCAGCTGTCAACATCTCTGTTACCTCTCGTTAATACCGATGAAAAGCGTAATAACCGATATAATTTTTTTACAAAGACATGAAAGTGAAAATGAACACTCATAACGTTCTTATTGAAACCGAGCTAAAGAAATGATATCAACTGTCTACACAGATTTCTTAGCATAAGAATATAATTACACAAATGTATAGCATTTAACGAATCATAATTAAAACGCAAATGACCAATGGTCAAATGCCAAAAAAAAAAAACGGAAATAAAAATGCATCAAATATGCTCGGTTAATTGTCTCTTAAAAAAACACAAGCTCTTGCTTAGCAAACCTGATAGGATATCAGGGTTCATATATAAAATAAGATGCAAAATGCTATACAACACAACACAAATCATTTTATGAATTCGAAAACAGAAACAATATCGTTACAATTGACAAGAAAAATAAACTTTAAAAAATTGCATTCCTGATTTGAGACATTCTCCCTCGACTCACTAATTATCTCGCCGTATAACATTTCAGTTCAAATCTGTAAGACTTAGTTTTTTTTTGCTTTAAGTCCCAAGCTAAAATGATAAATTGTTCGCAAGAAAATATCAACAGAAAAAAAGAATAATAACAGCACTTTTTTTCCGGAAATGAGCATAAGTGTTTTATCGACGATACTCAAGAATAAATATTAGTATAAAATTTTGCTATAAAGAATTTGAGTAGATTCTCCTTATGTTCTAAGTGAACGCATAATAAATTAATTAATCAAATAGTTTGCATATTGGCAATCACAACGTTTCGCATGCGATAACTCGCGAGTATGAAAATTTTAAAGGAGTACTCACAGCAACAGTTTTTTTTCTTTTGCTGCTCACGCCTTCATTGATTGCTCCGTAAAGTTTTTTGTCGAAAAAAATTGCCCATGAGGATCGGTCGCAAAATTATTGTCCCTCGAACTTGGGGAATGCCATTTGTGATACAGCGATGAGTCATTTTTTCAGTTGATATTTTCAGGATAAACGAAAACTGTCGAAGCATGATCATGCGTTTGACGTTTGTTGTTCTGTCGTGTTCAGCGTTTCACTTTGAGTAATAGTTGTAGGCTTAGATAGCTCTTCTGTCATCGACGTTTCACTTTGCGGCGTAACAGTTGTAGGCTTTGATACCTCTTCTACCATCGGCGTTTGACTTTGCCTAACAGTTGTAGGCTTTGATACGTGTTCTACCATCGGCGTTTCACTTTGCCTAACAGTTGTACGCTTTAATACCTGTTTTACCGCTTTGCTCTGTTCAGCCAGTGCCCATGGTTGAATTTCGCCTTTTGCAAAGAACGAGAATATTAGCGCACCGGTAACGAGAATAGCACCTGTCACCCAGAATACCATTTGCCATTCCTCCTTGGATCCCTTAAGTTCATTTATTTCTACTAATTGAGCTATGAATAAATAAATAAATAAATAAACAAGTAAACGAATGAATAAATATATATATATATATATATAAATGTATACATATATATATATCCTTGGCGTGTTACATCGTGTGAACAAAATGCGCTTATCACAAAGATGAAGAAGAGACAATGAGCGCAAATTTTCAACGGTAAACAGTGCATCGCTCAAACAACATCTGTGCTAACGAAAAAACGGTGAAGATGGAGAGAGCCATTCTTGAGCATCTCGATAACTAGCGCTATCGAAAGTCGCGCCACTCGCAAATTACGCGCTCAACGACTGACCTAACGGCCGAAGATGGACGATGTTCTAACGCTACTACGGCCTCTACGGTGGTGCTCACTCGGATAAGGCATAGCTGTGGGACATAATTGTTTATAAATGGCCGACATAACTGCAGCAGCCTTGCCAATTGCTGGACATAAATGTAAGAAAAGTTATTGTTAACTGCAACAAAAAGAAACCAACAAACAAACCGTTGGAGTTAATGCGCCGACCATTAACGGACATAGAATGCCGGCGATACACGAAAGAGTATTGCCGATACCGAGTATCGGACCTGCCAAGGTTGGAGCGATATCCAAATAGTTGACAATATAGCCGGCGAACTGAATTCCAGATAAGCCAATACCGAGCGTGAGGAAGATAATCACCAATATCTCTTGCCCGCAACCGCAGTAGCCGCTCGCTATTAAAAATACCGTTTGGCTGATCATTGCTGCAAAAAAAAAAGAAATCCAACTCGTTTACTACCTACAATACACACGAGTGACAATGTTGGAAGCAATGAAGACGAGATAAAATCGAAATCCGTCCATAGCATCGAAGTGCCAAGAGGCTCTTGGCAAAGCTATGTACTGCGTCATATGCAAATCACTGTGTGTAATAAAGGAATTATAACGAAACAGAATGATATGCAAATACTGGTTCATTATGCGGACTGGACATGATTTTACCTAACTTTTAATGACAGCATGTGTTGTAAGGCTGTTGAAAATATGTGGCAAAGAATTTGTGGATGTCATTTTTTCGTTAAGGAACATATATATATGTATCGTTTTTAGTGCCGTAATGCTGCAACGAAATGACAGTTGCTAAGCGTGAAGCAAGCGTTACATTAATTCCATAAAGTTTTCACATTCATCTTATGCATTCCACGTTCCATTTATCACATCATTCTTTTAAAAATGCTACCTCAGTATTTTTGAAATAGTAGTATGAAGTAACATAACATAACAACATGAACTGGTATCATGAAAGTGGAACTGATTCTTATGGTGATTAAGACAGCAGCCCACCTTAGACATCATTTCATTCAAATCATAACAATGTCTTCAAGAGAATATCATCGATGATTTGTAAGGCAAATTTCGTAAATTTATTCTCTTTGCAAAATGTATGACGGAGTTAGGTCAACAAACGCACTAACCAACAAGCATTGCAAGACGTCGAACAGCGACCGTCGATAGAACACCCGAATCACGCAGTTTGTCGCCCGCAATACCGCCGAGATTGATAAATACAAAATTGGCGACATACGGAACTGCCGATAAAAACCCCAACTGAACCAAACATCCTTAGAATATTGTATGTGAACGTTAGCAGCATGTGAATGCCAATAAAGTTGTTACATGTGCAACTGAGTGCGCATAAATTATTTTGCGACGTTACAGGCTCAAATATGACGCCAAGCGGCTTTAATCCCCTTGTTTCGAAAAAATGTGGTAGGCAGGAGGGGTGGAGGGAGAGAGAGAGGAGGAAAGATATTTAAATGGGGACCCTAATTTGGGCTATCCAACAGAATGCTCGGATGTTAATATATTTTTGCATGGCAAGTTACTCAGGGCACCAAATAAACTGATCTGCCCATTGCCCGCATAATGTGATGTCGTTCTTTATTACCCAACCTTCTTCCCATATGATTCTCACTTCGACGAAATTGCCCCGCCTATATAAATCAACCCCAGAAACTCAAAATTCGAATTTACTAGGCTTCTCAAGTTTATAGCAAAAGAGGAACGACACAGAACAGAAACAAACCGAAGTGAGCTCGAATCCTAGGACATCGTTCATGAACAGTGGCAAACTCATCATCATCATGTACGCTCCCCAATCAGCCGCAAAATGACCACAGTATATCGCCCATACGGGCATCGACGTTAGAATCGCTCCCCATGGAATGCGTCGCTTCTAAAAACAAGAAAAGGGCTGTATAATCGGATAATCAGTTAAAAGTACTTTTCAAATCCTCCCCCTTCCCCATCCCCCCTCTAACAACAGTTGTTCCAAGCGAGGTTTCATCGACTGCTGAAACACTAATCGGACCCGTCTTGTGGCCCATTTAACAAACCAGAGCGGAAGAATCTCGATCGCTCCTCTTGGACTCCCTCAGCAGATGGGCTGGGATGTATAAAATTATAAGTTATTAAATAGTTGTCATTTCAGATTTAAAAAAATGTGCATTCTAACCGTATATTCAAATTTAGCGTGGAAAGTTGCACACTTAATGGTACCCAAACCGAACCTTTTCATCCGCATCTCGCGACATAATGCCAGCTAGCGATGCCTCAATATACAGACGTTCATCCGGATTAATTTGACGGTTTTTTGCCGGAGTATCCGAGACGAAGTAAAACCAAATTGCTGACCATATAAATTTTTTCGTTAAGGAACATATATATATGTATCGTTTTTAGTGCCGTAATGCTGCAACGAAATGACAGTTGCTAAGCGTGAAGCAAGCGTTACATTAATTCCACAAAGTTTTCACATTCATCTTATGCATTCCACGTTCCATTTATCACATCATTCTTTTAAAAATGCTACCTCAGTATTTTTGAAATAGTAGTATGAAGTAACATAACATAACAACATGAACTGGTATCATGAAAGTGGAACTGATTCTTATGGTGATTAAGACAGCAGCCCACCTTAGACATCATTTCATTCAAATCATAACAATGTCTTCAAGAGAATATCATCGATGATTTGTAAGGCAAATTTCGTAAATTTATTCTCTTTGCAAAATGTATGACGGAGTTAGGTCAACAAACGCACTAACCAACAAGCATTGCAAGACGTCGAACAGCGACCGTCGATAGAACACCCGAATCACGTAGTTTGTCGCCCGCAATACCGCCGAGATTGATAAATACAAAATTGGCGACATACGGAACTGCCGATAAAAACCCCAACTGAACCAAACATCCTTAGAATATTGTATGTGAACGTTAGCAGCATGTGAATGCCAATAAAGTTGTTACATGTGCAACTGAGTGCGCATAAATTATTTTGCGACGTTACAGGCTCAAATATGACGCCAAGCGGCTTTAATCCCCTTGTTTCGAAAAAATGTGGTAGGCAGGAGGGGTGGAGGGAGAGAGAGAGGAGGAAAGATATTTAAATGGGGACCCTAATTTGGGCTATCCAACAGAATGCTCGGATGTTAATATATTTTTGCATGGCAAGTTACTCAGGGCACCAAATAAACTGATCTGCCCATTGCCCGCATAATGTGATGTCGTTCTTTATTACCCAACCTTCTTCCCATATGATTCTCACTTCGACGAAATTGCCCCGCCTATATAAATCAACCCCAGAAACTCAAAATTCGAATTTACTAGGCTTCTCAAGTTTATAGCAAAAGAGGAACGACACAGAACAGAAACAAACCGAAGTGAGCTCGAATCCTAGGACATCGTTCATGAACAGTGGCAAACTCATCATCATCATGTACGCTCCCCAATCAGCCGCAAAATGACCACAGTATATCGCCCATACGGGCATCGACGTTAGAATCGCTCCCCATGGAATGCGTCGCTTCTAAAAACAAGAAAAGGGCTGTATAATCGGATAATCAGTTAAAAGTACTTTTCAAATCCTCCCCCTTCCCCATCCCCCCTCTAACAACAGTTGTTCCAAGCGAGGTTTCATCGACTGCTGAAACACTAATCGGACCCGTCTTGTGGCCCATTTAACAAACCAGAGCGGAAGAATCTCGATCGCTCCTCTTGGACTCCCTCAGCAGATGGGCTGGGATGTATAAAATTATAAGTTATTAAATAGTTGTCATTTCAGATTTAAAAAAATGTGCATTCTAACCGTATATTCAAATTTAGCGTGGAAAGTTGCACACTTAATGGTACCCAAACCGAACCTTTTCATCCGCATCTCGCGACATAATGCCAGCTAGCGATGCCTCAATATACAGACGTTCATCCGGATTAATTTGACGGTTTTTTGCCGGAGTATCCGAGACGAAGTAAAACCAAATTGCTGACCATATAAGTCCTGCTGTTCCTTAAGAGGAAGTAAAAATTATTTGAAGTGATACTTTCGTGTCCAACTGAAGGCTATAAATCCTGTTTACATTTCAGTACACACAACGATAAGCAACAAGAACCTTTTTAACCATATTTTTTTGACTAGAAATTCAGGGTCACTTGCCTTTTTTTGTGAAGCATTTTCCGACTTACTGCATTTCTCATCTTTTTGAGACTTTTTGACTTCTATACAAATGGTTTTCTACTGGACGAATTATGATATTTTGTTGTCCAAAAACTGAATATCAAAACGTTGACGCCCTGCTCTGAAAGGCGAAGAAGACCGGTGAGAAGTAGGAGAGATCTGAGTCAAAATTCATGGATAAGGGTCTTCGACGAGATAGGAGAAGATCGATGTAAACCATGCGTATTCTTTCCGGTAATCTTTCCTTTTTCTGATTCATTGAAATGCAATCGCATTATCTTTGAGTATACACATTAAAAGTCTCCAAATGCTTTATCTAAGATAATTGTTGTTGCTTTTAATTGTAAGATGAAAAAATGAATGCTAAACTACTTGTGCGTTTATTTTAAAAGAATCGAAACATTCAACGGACACGGAATCGCTTAAAAGTAAACGAAAACAAGATCTCAGAATTCCACATGAAGAGTAATCTTACCAAGAACGTAATAAATTGATGGCCAACCACCAGCGAATCCATATTTACATAAAAGTGCTGAGAGTGGCATAACGACGACGTTTCCAACTTGGGCTCCTAGAAGTCTCTAAGCTCGTAAAAAATATTGCTCATAGATCGACTGTTATCAGCGAAGACGGCAGTCAGTCTGACCTTTTCACTAATCGCCTTAGACCATTCTCGAAAACTTTCTGCGGGGGCGAATTTTTGACTCAGTGGAGAAATGTGGCGTGATTGAACCCAAATTAAGAAATGCGGAAGCGATTTCCCGGAGAAGGAGGTGGTGAAGGAACGATTAAAAAGCCGGGGACTGTTTAACCGTGTTGATCCCACCGCGGAACAAATAAGTAGGGATGAAAACCAGAAGAGTCAGTCCCTCTCACGTTCCTCGTGGAATAACGTCTCGAAAAATATTTTAAGATAAAGAAGTTAGGAAGTACTTCCTAATAAAACGTCGACATCACTGACCGGAAAGGCAAATGCGGGTTTAAAAGTAATCCAAAATGTATTTGTATGACTCTTCTTTACCTGTGATTCTCTCTGACAGCAAAACCGAATCAGTATTGACTTTTTGGGATTACTTGAATTTCCGAATCCTTAATCTTAGAAGTCCGTTGATCATTATAATCTTATGGCTCTGCTGAAGAGGTACGGAGGCGGCTTTCGGCTATCGAAGGGTTGTGGGAGGGAGGAGGGGAAGAGTATCGACCAGAATGATCATGGCGGAAAGGTTTGGAAAATGTCATCTTCGGGCGGAGTCGCCGACAAAGGTTTCATTGAACAACACGAAGAACATGACCCCAATTTGGCACTAATTTATCTCTGCATCAGAAAATCACATTATGAGGGCATTTTTCGATGTATTAAATTCTTCTAACAAAATTTAGATCACTTCTTCGACGTTCATGGACGTTATCAACATTAGTCGCCCGCATATACTATCCGATGTCATCTCGAATAAAGGTTGCTTGGTTCATCTTTGGTTGGTTGTATTGATTGGTTGCATTAATTGGTCATTGATTGCTCATGTCGAAATCATGCCTCGACACACCTCAATGCGAGTAAGTATGATCGGTTACAACAGCTTCCAGAATTTTGCAAACAATTTTTATTGATGTGACTTGATACTATCGTTTCTTCGAGGAAAAAACAAAGTGAGCGAATGCCTGTAGCCCTTTACCTGCAAGAGTGAGACCCACGAGAACACTTCGTTCCAAAGGTGGCGCCCATCGAGCCAAAAACGTATGAAATGCCGGAAAGACAGTACCCTAAAAGGAATGTATTAGAAATGCGCTCGAAAATTCAAATACATCAGCTTCTAGCTATCTACGCAGCTAAATTTTGCTTGAGCTACTTTATGGAATTGCTGCCCACGTAAAACTGTAGTGGAAGCTGAAATATCGTTCTGCTGATTAAATGCTACCGAGCGTCATCCAGGCTGTTCGCTCTCTATAGGCAGCAGTGATATGGTGTACCTGTTAAAATGTGTATGTTTGCGGCTGAAACGTCTTCTACGCATATCACCGTTTTCCCATGATCTTTTTCCTTAGTTGCCTCTTGCATCTCTTTACTACTCTAAGACAATTTCTTCGTTACGTTTCGTCAACGCATTATATTCCGTTTAGAGGCAATACCTATGATTCGATCGATTTTCGACAATCCAAAATCTTGGATGAGTTCATCGAATTTCCACCATTTAGAGGCCTTTCGTCTTGTACTGTTTATAAATTTTAAAGAATTATGTGATAGGAAGTATTCGTTTTGTTTCTTTTTTATAGGTGATAGACCAAACTTTTGGCGGGCAGTAGCTCACCGATACAGCTTTTGCCCCATGTGCGGAAAGGCCCGGGTTCGACTCCCGGCTGCTTTGCCAACGGATCGCCAGCAGGCTGACCACCAGGCATTCCGAAACTGGTCAAAACAATCACGTTTGGGCATGGTTGTCAGCTGCATCGATACGGGGATCGATGAAATTACAGCTGCCTTTGTGTCTTTGTATACCAAACTTTTGTTGGTCAGTTCGTTCCGCCGACAGTCTGCTCGATGATTGTCTTTATTTTCGATGCGGAAACCATAACTGGGTAACAACAATATCAGCGAATAGAGTCCTATGAAATGTGGCCCAGTTTAACGTTGAATGAATCTTGGCTTGATCTGCAATTATTCCTTTTCAAAACTTTTCATGCCTATTCAAAATTTTCCAGTACTTTAACATAACTGAGCATTGTTTCTTAGCAGCCGATTAAACATACCTGTGCAAATCCTAGTGCTGCACGCACGGCGACGAAAAAGTAGACATGACTGTTTGCAGCGATCGGACTTAAAAGCGATAGCACAGCTGAGGTAAACATTGCGACTCCGATGACAATTTTACCACCGATCAGTGCAGATAAGTAACCACCAAGCACTTGACTGAAGAAATAGCCCCAAAAGAACGCCGACAGCACTGAACCTTGCATCTTTTTCGACCAGATTAGTTCACCGTCCATCTGCAAACAACTGTGGAAACACATTTTTTTAATGTTAAAAAGTTACCGAAACATGTGAAGTTCTTAGAGCTTCCGAACGGAAATTTTTCAAATTCTATCGAACCGTATGCTCTGTATAGCAGCACTCCACAGTGAAATGGGTGGATGAACTGTTCTATGCCTTCCACTTCTCCTCCTCTCCCCGAACTTCGCCTTTCACCCAATTTTACATGCATACGTATGTTACGCAGCAGCCTGACGCAGCGAATTATATTATGAATCCCCGCCACCTTCTTAACTGACAGTAAAAGATTCATTGCACACAGCTTATAGAATCCTTGTGGGCGCAAACGGAATACTTTTTATGATCGTTGAAAACTTTCGTATTGTTTCGAAAAAAAATAAAGCAAGCGGCAACTAGACTTCCTTCATTAATAATTTTGTGAAATTGCTATTGTGGTGGCGTTGGAACGGCAGCCAGTGCTCACGTCAACTTTCCGGATCGGTAGCGAGTGCTCAGGTCAACTTTCCGGATCGGTAGCGAATGCTTAGGTCAACTTTCCGGATCGGCAGCGAGTACTCATGACAACTTTGCGGATCAGTAGCGAGTGCTTATGTCAAATTTCCGGATCGGTAGCGAGTGCTCAGGTCAACTTTCCTGATCGGCAGCGAGTGCCCATCTCAAGTTTCCGGATCGGTAGCGAGTGTTAACGCCAACTTTGCGGATCGGTAGCGAGTGCTCACTTCACCTTTCCGATCGGTAGCGAGTGCCCATCTCAACTTTCCGGATCGGTAGCGAGTGCCCATCTCAAGTTTCCGGGTCGGTAGCGAGTGTTAACGCCAAATTTCCGGATCGGTAGGGAGTGCTAAGGTCAACTTTCCTGATCGGCAGTGAGTGCTCGTGTCAACTTTCCGGATCGGTAGCGAGTGCTCAGGTCAACTTTCCGGATCGGTAGCGATTGTTAACGCCAACTCTCCCGATCGGTAGCGATTGCTCATGACAACTTTCCTGATCGGCAGTGAGTGCTCGTGTCAACTTTCCGGACCGGTAGCGAGTGCTCAGGTCAACTTTCCGGACCAGTAGCGATTGCTCATGACAACTTTCCGGATCGGTAGCGAATGCTCAGGTCAACTTTCCGGATCAGCAGCGAGTACTCATGACAACTTTGCGGATCGGTAGCGAGTGCTCATGACAACTTTCCGGATCGGTAGCGATTGCTCATGACAACCTTCCGGATCGGAAGCGAATGCCCAGGTCAACTTTCCGGATCGGTAGCGAATGCTCAGGTCAACTTTCCTGATCGGCAGTGAGTGCTCGTGTCAACTTTCCGGACCGGTATCGAGTGCTCAGGTCAACTCTCCGGATTAGCAGCGAGTACTCATACAACTTTGCGGATCGGTAGCGAGTGCTCATTTCAACTTTTCGGATCGGTAGCGAGTGCCCATGTCGTTTCCGGATCGGTAGCGAGTGTTAACGCCAACTCTCCCGATCGGTAGCGATTGCTCATGACAACTTTCCTGATCGGCAGTGAGTGCTCGTGTCAACTTTCCGGACCGGTATCGAGTGCTCAGGTCAACTCTCCGGATTAGCAGCGAGTACTCATACAACTTTGCGGATCGGTAGCGAGTGCTCATTTCAACTTTTCGGATCGGTAGCGAGTGCCCATGTCGTTTCCGGATCGGTAGCGAGTGTTAACGCCAACTCTCCCGATCGGTAGCGATTGCTCATGACAACTTTCCTGATCGGCAGTGAGTGCTCGTGTCAACTTTCCGGACCGGTATCGAGTGCTCAGGTCAACTCTCCGGATTAGCAGCGAGTACTCATACAACTTTGCGGATCGGTAGCGAGTGCTCATTTCAACTTTTCGGATCGGTAGCGAGTGCCCATGTCGTTTCCGGATCGGTAGCGAGTGTTAACGCCAACTCTCCGGATCGGTAGCGATTGCTCATGACAACTTTCCGGATCGGTAGCGAGTGCTCAGGTCAACTTTCCGAGTCGGCAACGAGTACTCATATCAACTTTCCGGATCTGTAGCGAGTGCTCATGTCAACTTTCCGGTTCCGATCCTCCAATCATCAACGATATTTTTGGAAGCAAAATCTGAGCGATAGGCAAATATTAAAAACAAGCTTATTATGGCAACTGACTAGTTCTTTTAAAATTTAGAATTAAATTTCTGTGGTAACAAAATGTTAACCAAATTAACAAAATGTTAACTTAAGTATTCAAACTTCGTAATGGCGCATCATGTGTGTTCTAAAGAAGTCGTGGTCTTGGCATATATATATGTGTGTCGATGTATTGTGCTATACACAAATTTCGTTTGTTGTATTGATATCACAGCGCCGTGTGAACATTCTCAGTTCTCTAGCACATTAAAGGTAAATCAAAAATTAGTTGACGTAACACGCGCATTACATGAGTTATCTCAATCGTCAAATACGTCGCACCTCAACGTAGATGGTACGATGCCTTTATGTACGACATTATGTGTTTACGCATATCGTTTGAAAGTGACCCAACGATTTATTTTTTTTTAAATTTCACTTTAGAAATAATGTCAAAGCCCAACTCCGCGCTTAATATCGACATGCCTACCCATCACCTTCAAAAACAGCATTCCATGGTTGATATAAGCGCTATGGTGCAGCGGTTGGACCATGATGTACATGCGAGTGCAGCGCATGCAGAACGTGATACGCACGCTTTAACTGGAAGTGAAGGGAGCGAGTTGCTGCGAGAAGCAGTGGGCACTCGTTGACGAGCGTATGCTACGCCCATAGCAACGTAGCACTTTTATCTTGTTCAGTGATTGGTTGTTTCACCGAGGCGTTCAAATATGCTTGGATTTTCGAGAAAAGCACATTTTAAAGAAGCATATATTTGGCTAAATACGTACCACTTCCTTCGATTGACTACTTGAGGTTTGCGTTGTTTCACAAGAGGACGCTTTGGTTCTATTTATGGCGCCTGCCATTATTTCGACAGCCGTCTCGTTCACCATACAAACAATTGCAAAACTCGTATTGGTTCTTAAAGCGTACACCATTGCGCAGCCAAAAAATCCAATTAGTGATACGGCAAGTCGAGTAGACCAAAATAGACCTGAAGACGATAATTGCAAAAAACGTGACCTGAATCAAACGGGATAAATTATTTTTCACGTTGTTGTATTAGACATCCCAGCCCCTTGCATTATCATCAGGAAGGTGCCGCATAATGATCACACGGATTGTCTTAGCATATTGGTGTTTCCCGGTTGCACGAAATCCATGAAATCATCCGTAAACGGTTCCCTCTCATATTCTCTTTCGCCAACTACAACTCGGTAGTTGTCGTCATCATCATCATCATCATCATCATCATCATCATCATCATCATCGTACAGACGATGTTTTTCAACATAACCCACAAATAAATATATACCTTAGACTGTCATTACGTATCTTATGCAGCTGCGATCCTTATATCAATTAGATGAGTTTATTTTTTGCGATATAAAATCATCGCAAATCTTGCATCACACAGTCAAAAATATTACCATAGAATACGAAATGGTTCTGCAACGCTGAGCCGCGTGACAAAAAAAATCTATGGCATTGCTGCTAGAAAAATACTGCATTCCACCTTAGATAATCTCTTCGATACGGTGCATAGTTTTGTATTCAAAATGATTCGATGTGATCAGAACTGATTGGGCATTCAAATGCAACTATCTGAATCGGAGTATATTTTTGGATTTTGACGTACATCCCACAGAATATTGTACAATAAGTACTGTTAAGGTTTGTGATAAATATGCAGAAAATTAAGAAAAACGCGTACTGTTTCCGTGAAAGAGAAAAATCTTTTAAAACATATACTACCAGAGAGGTAAAGACGAAGGTCGTATTTAGCGCTTTAAAAATTGTGCGGATATTACTGTCACTGAGGGCTTCGCAAATGCGGAAATTTTTACGGAAAACTTCTCGAGTGTTTCAAAAGGAGACATTTACGTGATGTCGTATTTCTTAGGCCTACACATTGATTGTTGAGGACATTCCCATTGATGTTGCTGTCGTTAAAGCTATCAGATCTCTTAATAATTAAGTATCGCATTCATGATGGCATGTCCTCCTCTAAGTTAAAACGAGTTCCTGATGATGTTTGTTATCTTTTATCACACCCTAAGTTATCACTTAAAACTTCCTCAATTCGTACCTTCTCGAAAGCTGCATTAGTCACACTCCACCACTGAGGGAGCCACATTCTGACCAAATTTCCACTTGTAGACCTATTTTCTCTAACATGGTCGATGTGAAAAATCACAGAAGTGCTCATTTCAGGATTCCCTTTGCAAAAATTACGTTTGGAACAATTTGTAGCACGAACCGATTTGATATTGTAAAGGTAAAGTCAACAATTTTTTAGTTGTTCACCCGATTGCAGTGACTGACTGTTTTTTGGCACTGAATAACCGAACTCCTACCAATAGTTTATACATCGATAAGCTGACTCATTCGATATCGTAAACAATGAAAAATTTTTTTGCATAAACTATCTTGTTACGACACATTGTGACAAGTTGTGAGTTGAATTTGTTGCTACTTAAGTGGCCGAAACTTAAAGAGTTAAACTGAGTGAGTCCTTCCCCCAATTGTGTGGTATCGTTATTAGAGCTTTCCAAAGTAGCGTGTCGGGTCGTATTTTATTTCTAGCATATGTGAAGGTCATGGATGGTTGACCATTACTTGTGAGTTTTTTTTGCTAATGATTTGATGATTTTTTGGAGTTTCAGCTTGGTTTAAATCGCCTCATTCAATGGGTCTAATGCTTGGCACTTGACTTTTAGTAGCGAAAAATATCGCTTTTTGCAGATTGGACTTTGAATGCGCATTACGAATCTTCCATGTTTTAATTCCCACTGTTAGCCCTTTCGGAGATTTGGGGAGTGTTCGACGGCGAATCACTATACTGGAGGCTTATTTTGAATGAGTGACTAATGAAGTGCCTAGGGTATCCAGATCGCGTTTTATCGCCGATTCGATACGGCTGCATCTGACATCTCAAGGCTTTCGTCACCTATCGTTGGTTGTTCCATCTCCGCATATCACTGTTCAGGTTTGGTCGCCGTTTTTGAACTCGGAATTTACGGATGGTTGAAAACGCGCAAATTCGTTTTAGGACAAAAAAATTTCCGAAAACCTTTATGGACCCATCACATCCGAACCATAAAATTTTTTGGGCATTTTCGGTATTTCCAAAATCGCCAGAGTGACATCAATGTGAGTTATATCTTATGTGATTTTTCCATATTGTTAACGATTACGCTTACAATGCATTTGATTCATTGTTGTAATATTCTTGTTGGTGTAATTTATCGAAAGCTTATTAGCCTTCAATCGTTTCCGCTAATCTCATTACTGAATCCAATTTACAATCTTTTCATTTTCGGATCGTTCCGAGTGTTGAACAAGCTTCTTTCTTATTAACGAAGTCTTTGCGTCTGCAGTTTCTCTCTTCGCCAATCATCGAAGGCAATTTTGATTTCGGAAAAAAAGATCTACGAGCTTGTATTTAATTGATATTAATTATATTAAATTGACAACTGTTTTTGATTGTCGTGATCGCATGTTTGTTTTTCATCGTTTCTCTTCCATTTTTATTTTCTGAACCATAAAAGACTTCCAATCTAACTCGAATGTATGGACGAATCATTTTTAAAATTATTTTAGTTTAAAGTTTAATAAAATAATTATTTAACTTCAATAACATCTCGATTCGAGTACAATACGAATCAGCTCAAATTATTTCGAATTATTTCGCATATAGAAACGTTTCATTATGACCATAAGAGAAGTGTTTTTCGGTGTTATATCAGCTTTAACTTATCGAAACTTTAACGATTACTAGAAACTAATACGGCAATTTCAAGTCTAGAAAACTTCAACTATTTTTACTATAATATTTTCGAAACATGGTTCAATTTTATGATGTGCAATAGTAACATGGCAATCCTTTTTGGAATAATCAGCCGGATGCTTTTCTAAAGAAAAATTGTACTGATTAAGAACACACACAAATCTGCTAATTCATTTCATCGCTTTCACATATTATACGAAGTAATACAAGATTTAAAAAAATGCAAAGGCAGTTGTAATTTCTTCGATTTCCGTTATCGATGCAGCTGGCAACTATGCCCACAAATGATTGTTGTGACGAATTAGTTTAATTTTTGATGAGTACTAAAATTACAATTTGGAAAAAACGTTTAAACGATTATTTTTAGTGAGAATTTTTTCATCATTTTATGAAACGAGGAAACTTACGAAAAGGTTTTATTTTGGGCTCTTCGGACAAGTTAACGACTGTTGCTTTCACTTTCGACATCCCTCGTCAAGTATCCCTGTTATATAATATGAAACAGTACAACTTCAGAGGTCAGGCTGGGGTATCTTATATAAAGATGGAAGATGGATATGAAAGAGAACTCGGTAAGAAAAGTCGGATCATTGTTTCCAATGAACGTGGAGTAGTCTACAGTGGATTCCTTGCATGCTGAACAATTAGAAACTGACAAAGTATGAGTTGAAAGATATTGGCATGATGTTCCATCCCCTATGGACCTGCTTGAAGCGACAAAAGGTTTAGAGCGAATACTATGTTCGAAAAAAATATGGACACCTTTTCGACTTCAAAATAGACTGTATCGCAAAATGCGGTGATCATAGGGAGCTCTGAAATGAGTGAGTAATGGCTTTATTGTTGAATAAAATCAAATAAATCTACAAAAATAACGAAAAAATTCTTTCAATAACTCCTCAATTCGAGAAATTAGTTGAAAAGAATATGTGTGATAGAACAGTGTGTAATGGTGATATCTACGGAACTTTCGTTAGTGGCTTGAAGTTTTCTTTTGACAGCCATTTGCTCACCGCCGAAAAAAAAAACGTTTCGAAACGAGAAATGCCAGGTCTGATGCAGAACGCGAATACAAAATTTAAACTCTCAATAACGGACGAGAGAGAGGGGTTTATTTTTCTCAGAACACGTTGCATAATTATCCATAAAATGCAAAATAAAGAAAAAAAGAAAAATATGCGAATCATACGAAACCAAGAAAAGTAGGAATGTGCGCAACGAGTTCGCATGATGTGCACATTGATAACTGTACTCATCAAACCAGTCGGCCTCATAGAGTACCCGCATATAATGAAAACTGGATCGCTTAAACACATCTTCATTTAAAGACTGGTTTCCTTGACCCAACCAGCGGAAATACGACCCGATCGGTTGTAGAAATCATGCAAATTTTCATTCCCTCTAAGAGGGCATAGTTTTCTGTGAGAGTGAAACGGTTCGAAACGGATAAAGCAGGTGTCAGTGCCCATCAAACTTCACAACTGAGCTTCAGCGGTTTCTGAATTGAAACTAGGGAGAACACACGTCCACACACACACGCACACGTACACACATACACACACGTACACACATACACACATGTACACAAATACGCACAAGCACATACATGCACACACGTACACACACGCAGAGGCGGTTGTAAGTAAATTTATTTGCAAAAGTACCGCATCGCCATGATGCGCTTTGCAAGCACAAATTCGCGAAAGCGCATACAAAAGCAAAAGTTCGGAACGATTTAAAGCCGGTCTAAGTACTTTGTATGGAGGCCTTTTGTTTATGACTTTAAACTCGTATTTTGAAAAATACTTCAGATTTCAGAAAAAATTAAGACGATCAACAACGAACGTCTTAATTAGCCCCAATTTTGAACCTGGATGTTGTACTTGTCGAGTCTTTTCAATGGTTTCTCCTTTTTGTTCCTTTTTTTGCAAACGCTACACGAAAACAGCCGATCTTAAGGGCGAAACAGATGCCGCATCATGCAAGCCTCCTGGTACGCACTCCCACTTATTTGTAGATATTCGTCGAAATAAAGATAACAGAAGCGTCGAATCGAACCTGTTGTACGTGTTGCCGCTGCCGGGTACCAATCGCCCGATCACGACATCCGTGCCATTCCAAATAGTGCCAAGATCAACGAACGCCACTGTTTATACAGACAGCGAACACATATTAATGTGCACAGTGCGCCGGATTAGCATAGTCAATGCACGATGTTCGGCTGTGATTATGCGTTTTTAAATTTTACAGACACTCATTTCAACTTCAAATATTAGTTGAGTAATAAAGAGCGACAAATATATGTATATTCAAAGGTTATGTATGTAAATTTGACGTCAAACGTCATACGTCAAATTGTTTTAAAGTCATACAATATATAAGTATATACATGTATATGTATATATAAATATATATGCATATATATATGTATATATATATGTATATATAGCTGGTTGAAACCAGTTCCTGGTTGTACTCCATATATGTATATATACATATATATATATATGAACGTTATGTATATATCATATACATGTACATATACATATACATATGTATGTGTATACATATACACATATACATATACATGCATAGAAACATGTACGTATATTTGTACACACATGTATATATTTTTAAACTTATTTACTGAGTTAGTTTTTAAGTGATTTTCAGTGATATCTATGGACACTTGAAGCGCACCGCTTTAGTAGCCAACTGCAACCGTTTTATATAAGCGACTTTAACTATATGGTTGCATGCCTTCATCAAGTTAATATCTAAAGCCACAAGCACTAATAGAAGAGAGCTTTAATAAATGCTTTTTGATGAAAAAATAATATGCAGAAAATTTCCCATTTAGTGATAAAATTTTCTCTATGTAAATTCCTTCGATGAACTCGTTCGTTATAAGACCAATTTTCACATTGCACTCCATTGCGCAAAACATAATTTTGATTTTGTTTACAGTTTTATTGATATCTTTTCAATTCAGTTATGAAAATTCCCATAAGACCAAATTCAAAAATAAAGCAACTCTTCAGTCTTTTTCACGCCAATCATCGCGTATATTCAACATCCAGCATGCTATTTTGCAAAGTCGAATATGCGCAGGCGCATATTCGACTTTGCAAAATAGATTATGTTAATAACGATCGCATTGTATGCAGTTTGTGTTAGCGTATCTAGTTGTCCCTAAATGCCAGTGAGTGATTGGATGGATGGATGGATGGTGATTGGATCAATGTTCCGGAACGAATAACCGGAATTTTTAGGAAAGCTGCCTCAGTAAGCCCAACATTTTCTTGCGGCTTTTTCTTGAAGGCAGACAAACTGTTGATTAAAAAATCGTCTAAAACCGGATAAATTTTCTTCCTAATTTTGTACGATGGAGGATTTTTCTAGTACGCTAATATCGTGCCCCTTCCCATCCCCCTCCCCCTTTAGCCTTCTCCCCATCCCACCTTGCCTCCTGCATCACCTCCTCCACTTCACCACACCACTTCACTCTTCCAACCAGAACCGTTGAACAATGTGTAGGGCTGATAACTGCGAATCAAAAAAATAATATCTTCATGAAATTCGATAAATGAAACTTGTGGTCCCTCAAAAAAAGTGATTTCGGTTTTCAGAATTGCGGACGATTGACAATAGTGATTCGGTGTTGCAATGTTTGGGTTTTTTTTAAAGTCACAAGTGTGACTACATTTGGGAGGACGACGAGGATTTAGGACGAAGTCCGATGATGTCAACCTGAAAATAGCTGAAAATAGAGGCAAGTCACCCCCTAAGGGAATCACATCGTATAAATTACATATACAAGTAAGGAAAATGAAGACGCACGTGATGAATTTTGAAAAAAAAACTTCATAGCTGATTGGTGAGAGTGAATTAGACCAGCGTGGATCATATCCGAATATATGACGAAGCGTCTTCGTATCAAAACAGCGACCGATCATTATTGATTTCTGATCGTTTGTTTGTTACTGCTAAAGCGCTATAACGCTTAATGCGTAGCACTTCCAAGCTATATATTGCTATGACTTTAATATGGCGCCCACACTCGCCATTCATTACATTCTCAGTAGATCGTTTTGCGATATGAGACAAAGCATTGTTCGAATTCTTCTGACTCTAAGGGCGGCATTTTGGGCGGGAACATTTAAAAATTTGAGACGAATTGGTGGAGGCAAGCAATTTCGCGCAGTTCGTACTGCTGCGAAGTTGTGAGTGGTGGTGGCGATTCGTTGTTGGTTTAGCAGTCGAGAGAAGAGGGTGAGTGGCGGGAAGGGAAGTGGAGGACGGGGAAGAGCTGTGAAAGGTCCAGTTGGAGAGATACCCCGCGGTGGAGGTGGTGGGAGGAGGGGGGATATGAGGAGTGGCAGTGGAAAATCGTAGAAATTAATTGTGAGCTGGGACGCAAGGCTAGGTACATCGGATTGCTGTGCATTAGAGGTGTAGACAACGTATGCATTTCGCGAAGCTAGGAGGTTGTGCATGATTTAGAGATTAGACAGTGCAAGGAGTTGCTTGACCGTGCACTGTGCGCTGCATTACTGATAGTATTGCCATCGTCACCCTTCCGTCTGTCATAATCAAATGTGTGAGTATAACGAGGTTACTGCAAGGGTATGGGGTGGGGGAGGAGGAGCGGGCGGGGCTGGGAAGCGGAAATAGTTGGCAGGTTCAAGCGGCTAATGGCCTGATATTGTGAAACGTTTTTATTTTTAGCGCTCTTAAGCAACGGTTTTTTTCTGTTCACGGCAAATCCGTTTGCCATGAAGCATTCCATTCGATATACAAAGGTGGAGGTCGATTATGGCGGCGATGAAACGCGCAACTTCGGCAGTCGAGTGGAGTACTCCTCGCCAACAAATCTCTACGAAGTAATGACAGTAGCTACCGTCACAGGTATGTTTTTCCAGTTTAGTTATATCAACTTCTTTCTCTTTCATGCTGTCTTTGTATTGCTTTTAAATGTTCGAGATTTGTTAGACGTTGTTGAAACGATTTTTCGGAAATAATTTTGTGTGCTTAATCACATTCGCATTGTATATTCATCTTCTTTATGCCAAAGAATCCTTTGAAAAGATTTCATGTAATTGAGACACATACGTTTTAAAGCCTTTTTGTGCAACACGCTTTTTTTAAAAAGTTTGAACAAGAAAGAAACAACATTAGGCTCAGCTATGCATGCCTTTTATTAAAACAGTAAGAAAGGAACGGGGAAAGCTTAAAGGAAGGCTGGCGGCATGAACGAAATTTTTTGTTGTCTCTATTCGCCAAACAGTTTGACGCTGTAGTGATGTAGTGGAGCGCACATGATTTAGGAGGTAGAGCATCAATACTGCTGTACTGGATAAGATGTATGTGTAGAGTGGAATACACTTGTGGATCGTTGCTGAAGCCCACGAGATGTTGAAGGAGATCATAGGCGTATTGGCGAACAGTGTTCTTCCTGCATTCCTATAATGTCTGAATTGAAACTTTATTTTTAGGTGACGTTGAGAGCTATGATGAAGATGCGGCGATAGAGTTGCCTGTGATAAAGAGTGCCTCAAACGGTGCCGATCTTGCGGTGCTTATTAATCAGGATCTCTCGCTATTCGACTTTGTTTTCTCGTTCAGATTCATCGTCACTCTCCATTTAGCAAGTATGCTTTCCCATTTTTTGACTTCGTTTTATAACGAGCGTAAATTTATGTGATTATAATAAGTCATTAAAAAACTGAAACAGTAGGAGGTAAATCGTCTAAAGACTGCAGATTTTGTCAAATAGTAGTGATAGTCCAAGACTGTCGCTTATAGTTTAGGAATCAGAACTTTATAAACCATTTGTCGTGAATTGGTACCTGTAGTCAATTAAAATTTTTGGATGTGTTTATCCTTGTGGCATTGTTTGAAGCAGATGTGGCTTTGTGATATGAAATGAATGCTGACACTACGCTTATTTCTGTTATCTGTTTGCATATATCTAGAGGAGCAGGAGAGGTAGAGAGAGAGAGCTATACAGACATAAGGCTAGTTATTTCAGCCCCTTCTGAATAACGACAGAAAGGTTGTCTTTAGCAATATTTCAGAATATTACGGATCGAGTGGGATTCATTTAGTATTCTTTATTACTGCTTAGCTTACAACTGAGAGGGAAAGGTTCATGCGCAATAATACTTTATGCGTTTGTTTTGTTACGGTGAGTGGCCGCGAGGTTGTGTTAGATGAACAGATGACTATGTTGTGCCTTGCAAAAGCGATGTTGTGTTGAAGATGTTAGCAAAAGGACATCCATGACATCCAAATGCACGCTTATGCTAAGTTCGTTGAATCGCTTTTACGATTGCCGACTGCTTACTGGTTCCGTGATGGCGTAATTCGATTGCTGATATAGTTTCTTTTTTTTAAATTTCTAGGTTGATTGTGCTTGACCAGAGCCTTTCGGTGACCTAAGAACATCTCGATATTAACGGATGCCACCAGAAGTGTATGATTCATTCGCGAGATTACATCCTCAGATTACGAGACTTTTTTATGCCGTAAATTTTTAGCTGCGTTGTTTTTGCAACTTTATTTGTTTTTGTTTTTTTTCCATCTCTCCGTCTTTTCTTTTTTTTCGATAGCCGACTGACATCGCCTGAAATCAAGCTGCAATTTTGCGGCACTCGACCACTCTGCGCCGGAAAGGTGTGTAGACTTATGTACAATGCGGCTTCATCACTTTTACGGATCACGCTGTATAAAAACGAAGTATGCCTGACGGTGAAAAGAGTGAGGATTCATGATTATAAACAATGCGTTCAGAATATGCGGAGGCGTTGACGCTCAGCTTCCTGGAACAGTCGCGTGTATTGGTCATCTTGACTTTGGACGGAACGCTGTTATTCATCAGCGTGAAACTTGAAAAACTGGTTCACAAAATGGTTCGTTTCGTTTTAGAAATTTCATTGTTTTCTTCACCTTTTTTTTCGATGAGTCAATAATAGAGTAGAACATCCCAGTAAATAACGGAGTAGCGCGTTATCTTCGACTGTAAATTTTTCTACTGAATGCACAATAAAGAAATATCGTTGTATTATCCTAAGTAGACCGATGTCGAGATTATGCCCTCTTCGATCTAATTGGGGGTTTTTTTTTTTCAAAGCTTCAAACGTCAGGAAGACATACACCATTTTCAAAAACAAAAGTATGGTTGCAAATTTAGATCTTGTACTTATGCAAATTCTGAAACGGCGCTTTTCAGCAGCCACTGCACTAGTTTTTTTCTCTGTTAAGAACCATTCGAGCATCCTCAACACCCGATGAGCTTTTATTCGAATCTTCCTTTAGGCCTTTTTTTTTGCATGAAAGTTAGTGCGCCAAGCGTGGTGCCCATTCATTTAGGTCCAACATTAAGCACGCATCGTTTGTGGCCCAGTGTTTTACTGTGCGGCTTCAGTAGAATGTTCTCACATTTAAACGCTATCAATTTTTCATCCACTCTTTGTCGCAATGCGATATCACTTTTATCGCGATAAGCAGAGCTTTTTCTTTGCTGCAAATCTTTGATGGATGAGAAGCCAAAGAAGGAAATCTAGTCGCGTTTGTGTTAACATTAGTGTTCTGCATTATACCGACAGGGGGGATCTCAGGCAATTATTCTCTTATGAAAGAAATCATTCATGCGTTTGTAATATATCATCTGCTCATGAAATCAGTCGGCATAATAAGCGGAATTGTAAAAGCACATTGCTTACAGGAGTATGTCAGAGATGTTGGTACAGCGCCATCGCTTCGTACGCATCTCGTGATTAAAGTAAAGGTTAGATACTCGTGAGAGAACTGCAATATCAAAAAGTACTATGAAATGAATACTCATGAATCATATGTGAAGTGCTGTATGTTGTTGCAGAAAATTCGAGAAAAGGAATTCAGCAGGGGAGTGTCAATGTCATGCGCACGAATTGACCAGATGGGTGTGATTTGTGTTGGCGTAGAAGATGGCAGTTGCACATTGATCACTATTGATGATTACGATCAGATGCTCGCTTTATTGGAGAACGATGCAACGGCTGATACTAGTGCCATGGTTCGGTTTGTGCTCCGTTTGGCTTTTCATTGAAATTTATTTATGTATTAGTCAACACTTGCATAGTAAATAAATTTTGCGGTGCTCATTGGTTTTTTTGCTCGACATATATTTTGCTTTCACCTATGCTACAGATGCAGTTTAGAGCATGGCCTTCATGCATTTTCGCCTTCACATGGAATAGTTATCAATACGAGCAACGCATGCATAGCGTACAAAGAAAGGGCTTTTGCATTTAAATCAATGAATTTTCAGTAAATGATAGGCAAGTAAATCCGTTCGGATCCCATAATAGGAGGATTGTATAGGACCACTGAATATTAATATGCGGAACGGTTGAGTTTTTATCGGAAGTATAACACGATCAAGACATCGGGATTGGCGCAAACATCTTGGTCCTCCTCCTCTGCTCCATCATCTTCGTACCAACTTTCCCTTACGAATGCCACCAAATTAGGTAGAGCCATATTCACGGATTGGTGGATGAAATAGTGAGGAATAGAATAATGGAAATTGCGCTTTTTTTTCAAAAAAAAATCTTAGACTAAATTACAACACATTTGTTCTTTGCACGAAGAAAGGGACACCCAAAAACGTCAAAAATTGGGAAGAGAAATTTTTTTCTGGATTTTTGATTGTCGAAATTCCGTTAGTAAAACTAAAACGGGGCATTTCGTAGTTTCTGTTTCATTTAGGCACTCAGACAGAGTGAAACAGTATGACATTTGATCTGTTGTTTTAAGCAGCTTGATTGCTGATTGTGATGAAATAAAAAAATTTTTTTTTGAAAGAAAGCATTAATCGGTTTGTTCAGAGCTTATCGGCCAAAGAGTGCCCAAATGATTGTTCACACCTTTCTCTTTCACCGCACCGCCTTATCTTCTGCTGGTTGTTACACTAATTTTTATTTCTGATTTACAATAATTTTCTACTCTTTATTATTTGTTTGGTTTGTAGGCGTTATGTGTTGAGTGTTTATAGATGATATCGAAAACGGTTGTGAAGAGCACGCGATGCGATTTGGGTGATTCGCACATTGAGCTAGTGCCTCCTCTAGCCACTCAGTTCATTGTGAGTTTTCATTGAATCAGCTTATTTGTCGCTAGATTTTGATGTTGTTGAACAACAATATTGCGGTACTCTCCACGCGGTGTGCAGTTTCGATCTGTTTATATCTGCGCCAGTTATTTATATGGCCTAGCATACTACAGAGGCCTCGTTTCTTGATCAAAAGCATTTTTTAATTTTTGGCTTCCTAGCTACTCTTCCGGAATCTTTTCCGACTTAGCCTCGTCCGAGCCTGCTGGCTTGGCTGAAACGTGCGCTATGCAGAACACTAGCAGCGGCATCCCAGGTATCTGGCAGGAAGCAGAGCTACGGAGCAAGTTTGCAATTTTTTTGCTGATCGATTTTTAAAACTGTCGGAACCCGTTTTCTATGCTTGAGCGCTATTAGGCGATCCTCTTTCGCTCTGTTCATCAGCTCAAACAGATCTTCTTAGGTGCACACATAACGATTTTGTTACGCATGATAGCGTTTAATGTTCGTTTATTCACTTAGTTCCTCGACTCAGAACAATAGGCAAGGGCTTGTCCCATCACAAATTTCGTTTACCACTTGCGTTGTGTAAGGTGGAGTGCTATATGATAGGGATCAAAAATCAATGAGTACGCAAATTTGCTATGTCAAAGGTACCATCTGTCAAAGTTTTTTTGCTCTTTCACGTTTAGGCAATGCAGTGAGGAGAGCGAGTTGTAAAGAGAGATGTCCACTTGCTTGCCTTGTTGTTAACGTGTTTCCAATTGCTTTTCGTCTAGAAGTTTGAGCAGAGGAAAAAAGCGGTTGGCGAGAAATGAGGATGAGGAAACTGAAATTAAGTCATGGAGGTGAAGGAAAGAAATTAAATCAGGTTAACTCAAGAAAAGAAAATTAAGCCAAGGAAAGCGCAGACATGAAAGCACGAATCAAATGTGGTGCAAATGCTTTTAGTTCCCGCATGAGAAGGGTCGCGATACGCAGGTTGCAATGTTGGGCGCAACTGAGCGCAAATACTATATTACCGAACTTGGCGATGAAAAAGGTTTGATGTCTTCGTTATACTGCGTATTGCTGCTACCAGGGAAGGGCGTTGGTCAGAATCTTCCTTCGTTTTTGCTTAGTGGAGCTCATCTAGTCTCGTAAATTAGATTTCAATATTTGGTGAATAATGGCGGCCGACCGGCCATGTGCATGTTAGTTAGATTGTAAAGTCAATCTGAATAAATATTCTGAATCTGAATGTGCGGATGAATCTCGAGAGGCCTTGGTTTTCGTGATATTGCCCTGTCGTTTTAGCAATGTTTGGTCTCATGAAGCAAATGCCGGTATGCTCTGAAGATTCGATTGCTTTACAAAGAGTGTATTCAATTTGATGGCATCAGAAATCATCGTTATTTCATTCCTTTCGCTAATGCGAAGCGAATTTTAAGATTGTTCAAAATTAAATGCTATATCTCATTACGAAAATAGTAGATGAAAGCTCCTTCGGAGTTTTAGATCGGGACGACTGCGTGCATGCGTTAGCCTGTTCGGACGATCGCTATTTGGTTGAGGTGAGAAGAGACGGTTGGCTAACAGTGTGGGATATGGGTACGATGGTGCAGTTGAGGCAGAAGCGCATTGTTTCGGAAGGTGAGCAAGTGAGGGGATTGACGCTGCTCGAAGAGCACAATGGTGTTGATTCGATAAACGCCGTACTCATCGTCGACAACCCCTTCAACGGAAATACGGAGGTAAATTCAGTCATTCGATTTTGTTTGTATGAACTTCAACGTTGGGTAATTTTTGGGATTTTCATATTGGCCTTTATCTTTCTTGACTGTATAGCTAACATCTCAGGACAGCGAAATTCGGAATAGTTCAGGGTAGTATCCGAATATACCACTTCACTGTACTTCAGTACCATAAATTGCAGTGAATGTTTGCAAAGAAAGCAGTGAAAGAAAAAAGTATGGGGGAGGGAGAGTTCTTGTAATTCGTCTCGGCCGTCAGCTGAGGAGTAGCAGTTGGTGGGGGTTGGGTGTCGGCTCACAGTTGGTGAGGAATGGCGTTTTCGTCTCGAATTACGTTTCCTTTTCTGCGGGGCGCATGATATCGTATGAGAAAACTTAATTTGCCTCCCTACCTTCCTGTCCGTTTCCGAATTTTATTTACCAGCTTCCCCAGTCCTTGACTTCAAGCGCCCAATGTAGGAGAAAACGGCAATTTCGGGGATCCTGTCACCCTTTCTAATGGACGTATGACATCATCTTGATCCCTTCTCCCCCCACCATCCCGAAATTTTCTTTGCTTTCCCGCTCCTCCTCCTCGCTCCTCTTCGTCCTTCGTATTTGCAACCCTTGAGGGTTTCATCTGAAATTACGCAATGATGTTTCTTGTCGTCTGCCATTTTCTATATCCCACCAAATAAGGATTCTTTTCTGTTGAACTAAAAATCAGAGGGAGAGTTTGTCGAGAGTTATCAGCCGAGGCAGAGCTCACTGGATTTGTGGAAAGAAGGAACGAAACAGCGCCAAAACTACTGCCTGATGAGACAATAAGGTGATAAAGAAGAGTTTGCGTCTGCAAAATATTCTTCCGGAATTCTTTGATTATTTATATAAGGTCTTGTTGTAACTGGAGAGATTGGGGATTACATCCTTCGAGTTTCGCATCGCTGAGCTGAACTTTGCAGTTTATCAATCCACATAAGGCGCACATTGATACGAGGAGTAAGAGGCTGTAATATACTACCCCTCTAGCACTGACAATTGACAGAACGGATAGGACCACTTTCATGCAGGGGAGGGTAAGTAGTTAAAGTACTTGTAGGCTATTATACCAACAATAACAGGTGGTCAGACTTATAGCAATGCCATCTCTTGTGTAATTGAGTAAGTGGTTAGAAAAAAATTGTAGAAAATTTGGTATACACATGAAAGATAGGTTAAAGTTGGAGTTGAAATTTCTAGTTGCTAATATTTACTGCCTATTTATTGTCAGTGGCTTGAAAGGTTGGTACGATTACTGCTGAGCGTGTAAAAAGGTAAAGTAACTAATAAGAACGTTACATAAAAGTTCATTTATAGCTCAAATATGATCACCACAAGAGCCGCCAAATAATTCGTTTTAAGGGACGGGCCTTGTACTTGTGTGAGATCGACGATATCATAAATAGCCTAGGCAGTACCTGGTCTATGGAGGTGGAACTAAGAGTAAATATTTAGAGTTCCTTCCAGTAAAGTAGTATATGTACCACGTTCGAGGTGTGCATATTTTAATTTCAGTGATAAAAGTTGTGAAGAGACACACGCGCGTAGAAACATATAATAAAGAGTGACGGGGACCGTAGTGCGTTTCGTGACGCAGTCCCCTCAAATCGCACATTCTCGTGTAGCTGTTTTTTAATTATTGGTGTTGTTCAACTTTTTTTTTTCAACTTTTTTGGGGGGGAGAGAGGGAGAAGGTAGAATTTGAGGAGATGAAATTTTCTGTTTGTGCGAATCTTACTAGAGATTTTAAACTTCGTTCATTTTAGGTGCAGGTTCGGCGCCTTAATGATGCCGAGGTGGCATATGCACTTGCTGTAGAAAGTGAAACAGTTCTGCTTACTTTTCCTCCACACGAAGAATTCTCAATTCTCATTGTTGAACCTTTCGGTTTCAACCAAAGGTAAGCTCTCTGTTGGACATAAATCATTGCTTTCACGATTGCGTAATTTCGATTCCTCATTTAAACTAAATCTGATCGAATTGGTGGGAAAGGAATTTTAATTGTCGAATATTTTTCTAGCACATGGAAGGTATTTTGCTCAGCGTTTCACAAAATCACAGCTACGCGAAGAAAACGCGAAAGCGGTGAAAAGGGGAGCACTATGGTGAAGTTGTCTATTCTATTCTATATATATATAGAAAATCACTAATTTTTTTGCCTTGTTCGCAGTATTTTGGTCCGGTTTTTTCAAGTTAAGCTTTTGACGGTTGTAATTCCATTGAGTTCGACGATGAGCTTGATCCGGTAAGTTTAAGTACAAGTTTTTCCGGTTCAAAGTGCGTTTCATGTTTAAGAACTTTTGCTTATATCTTTTGATCTAGTTGATCGATTTGTGTGATTTTTATGGGTTTTATTGGGGTGAATATGGGAACTCGGATTTTTTTGTCGGGGATCCGTCGGATCTCTCGGAACCGGAATATGGATCCGGAAATTTTCTTAACTATGGGACGTTTTTTCCGGATCACTTTTTCCTCCGTTTTTTTCGATTTTCCGGAGAATCCTGAAAATATAATATGGAGCGGGATCGTCTTGGGTGGCCCATGTCGAAAAACCGGCAAAGTTACCATTTCCGGTTGAGTTATCCGGCACGGAATTTGAAATTTTTGATCGGCCGTAGCTCGGCTCAGATTTCATCGGTTTTGCTCATTTTTGAGATTTAGGGGTTTTAGGGGACGGAGATTTCGAATATCGATACGAGAGACGCACACGAAGAAGTCTGTTTAACAAAGTTGAAAAATCGACGATTTTGACCCCCCATAACTTTTTTCAGATCAACTGACCGGAAAAATTCCGCAAATCTCAAAAGTTGACATTCTTTGTTCAGCTTACGAAAATGTTATGCGCATTCCTCTAGCGCTTCTCGTTCTCGGACCCCATCAAAAAATCGCGTAATTATGAGATTTCTTGGGGACAGTTTGTGCGAGCGAAATGAGACGTACGCGAAAAGATGCCGCTAAGAATTCTGCATCCAACCATATATAGGTTGTTGGGGGTACGAGTAAGGCGAAGGGGTAATACCTATAGATTAAGCGAGCGGCGAAGCCGCGAGCCCGTGTTCGACATGTAAACGTCGCTTTCTTCGTGCTTTCACAGACTCCCCGGAAATTTGCATAAAGGTGTAATACCTATAGATTTAGCGAGCGGCGAAGCCGCGAGCCCGTATTTCACCCTTGAAAATCACTTTTAATTTGATTTTCGCACCGTAGTTTCACACATTCCCCGGAAATGTACATAAAGGTGCAATGCCTATAGATTAAGCGAGCGGCGGAGCCGCGAGCCCGGGTTTGTCCTTTGAGGGTCACTTTTCATTTGATGTTTGCACCGTAGATTCACACATCCCCCGCAAATGTACATAAAAGGTGTAATACCTATAGATTTAGCGAGCGGCGGAGCCGCGAGCCCGTATTTGACCTGTAAAGGTCCGTTTATCCGCAGTTTCACACATCCCCCGGAAATGTACATAAAAGGTGTAATACCTATAGATTAAGCGAGCGGCGAAGCCGCGAGCCCGTGTTCGACATGTAAACGTCGCTTTCTTCGTACTTTCACAGACTCCCCGGAAATTTACATAAAGGTGTAATACCTATAGATTTAGCGAGCGGCAGAGCCGCGAGCCCGGGTTTGACCTTTGAGGGTCACTTTTCATTTGATGTTTGCACCGTAGTTTCACACATCCCCCGGAAATTTTCATCAAGGTGTAATACCTATAGATTAAGCGAGCGGCGTAGCCGCGAGCCCGTGTTCGACATGTAAACGTCGCTTTCTTCGTACTTTCACAGACTCCCCGGAAATTTACATAAAGGTGTAATACCTATAGATTAAGCGAGCGGCGTAGCCGCGAGCCCGTGTTCGACATGTAAACGTCGCTTTCTTCGTACTTTCACAGACTCCCCGGAAATTTACATAAAGGTGTAATACCTATAGATTAAGCGAGCGGCGTAGCCGCGAGCCCGTGTTCGACATGTAAACGTCGCTTTCTTCGTACTTTCACAGACTCCCCGGAAATTTACATAAAGGTGTAATACCTATAGATTAAGCGAGCGGCGTAGCCGCGAGCCCGTGTTCGACATGTAAACGTCGCTTTCTTCGTACTTTCACAGACTCCCCGGAAATTTACATAAAGGTGTAATACCTATAGATTTAGCGAGCGGCGAAGCCGCGAGCCCGTATTTGACGTTCAGCCGTCACTTTGGGATGGTTGTGGGAGGAGCGAGCCACAGAGGGCGCGTGTGGGCGAAGCGAGCCACGGAGAGCGTGTGTGGGCGGAGCAAGGCGCGTTCGAGTCAGCTGCGCCGCAGTGGGAGGAGCGTTTAGATGGGCGCGAGCGCAGTGGGTGGTCTGTGACGCGTAATGCTCTGCGTGGGCGATTTTCGCCCTGTAAACGTCAATTTTCGTCCAACTTGCCCGATTTTAATCCATTTTTTTGGAATTTTTTTGTACTTCTACAAATTATACACACCATGTAACTGACATAACTTCGTGTAATCCAATACTAGTTTGATGAGAAAGAAAAATGCAGCCGGTGTTATCTGACTGGAGCAGCGTTATGAGCTGGAACTTATGTTTGATCAGGATTTGTTTTCTTGTATTTTGAACTAGACACCTCTCGAAACAATCACTAGCGGGTTCTGGAGCGCGATATCCGAATGCATTGTTCAACATTCACCAAAATATCGTTTTTTTTTCACAAAAGTTTCGCGAGAAAAAACAAAAAAATGTCTCTCTTCGAGATCATACAAGATTTTACAGATTCGACGAAGCTGGTGTGAGAATAAGAGTAATATCGGAGAGCCAACCGGATGCTCGTTTGGATCGATTGCTAAATCGAATGAAGTTCGATGATGCAGAGCTTTTCGCCAAACAATTCAAATTGGATATACAGGTGTTCCACATGCTTAATATTGAAAATGAATTCATAACGCCTAGTTTTCAACGACTTGTTCAGAACAATTTAATAGATTATTTTATTGGTTATTCGCTTTTTGCACATATTTTCTCGGCCGTGATATTCTTCGCAGCCGAGATGGAAAGAAGCTAGCTAACGTATTGGCCTGGTAATGTGTTCCGGACTCAGCCGGCTCCTAAAATTTGGTGAAAGCTAATAAAAGAAGGCTGCGAATTTGATTACTCGCGCACCTTATAATGAGAGGGGGTAAAGCATATTTGATCAGTTGCTGTCCTTACAGTGAGAGAAGGATAAAGCATAGTCAGAGTAAAGCATTGCTGTTTTGTGCATGGCTGGCGCCGCTAATGGTAGCCTGAGAGTAAAGATTTGTCAATGAATATTTTTGTTAGCTGTGAACGTGGCTTCCATTATGTTTTCATTGGCACAGTTTTTCTATGGGAGCTTTTTTTACTTTAACAAATTTCGTATGGTTAGGATATGATATGGACGAAATGATGCGAAAGGCACTGTTTTTTTCATTTCTCTTCTTTTCCATTTTTTTTTCAATTTCAGTTTCTCATTTTAAAGGCAACGTTTTCTTTTCATTTTTAAAATATGAAGTGCGCAGAACTTTTGCAGGAATTTCATTTATTTTTAGTCAAGTTTCAAAAAATTTTGTTGAGAAAAGCACTCATTTTTGCGACCCTTCCCTCTCTCGCTCCTAAATCGTTGCATAGGCTTTTAGCGTTGAAACGAGCCTAATGATAGTTTATTTTGGCATTGTTTTATACCAGTAGCATTTTCATAAGATGAGTTTTGTAGAAAGTGCATAAGAGTCGGGTGAACTGTATTTTGTCGGAGCTTTCCTCAAACGGAGTCGTTCTACGCCATAAATTCGAAGCGTTCTTGAAATATCTCGATCTTATTACTGATGATAACTGGGTTTGTTTGCTTAATTTCCTTTCAGATTTCGTAACAGTTTCGTTTGTCGTTCTGAGTATTTTGCATGTTTTGAGACTGTCTTAAAAAGGGGAATTTCTTACTTGATAAGGTGGGCTTTCCGTGAACTAATAAACTTTCAAATTTTTTAATCAGATTCGCAGTAGGTATTGTTTGATTTTTTTCAACAATGTTAGGAGGCGGTGAATTTTCGTTCACGCACACAACTATGACCGTTTCCACTGATGATTCTAGAAGCTTTTGGATTGGACTGTACAATTTTTCGGCAGACATGTTCATGGTAAACGCAGGGCCAACAATGAATGACATGGCAATTAGTGTATGTTGCAGTTATTCTATCTACGAGACCATAGTGCATCCCGACTGTCCTACATAAATTTACCAACGAGTTTTTCGGCGTCCTAACATTTGCGTTTGAGGTTAAAGTAAGCGAAATGTGCTAGAAAGATGGTGCGTACACTTTGTACTTGTTTTTGTTTGGTAATGTTAAAGTGGGTCCTGTGTTAGTTTAAGCATGGTGCACCAACTTCTTTCTGCGAATTTTTAAGAGCTCCACATCCAGTTGCTGTCGTATTTTTGTTTCTGGTAGCTGGCTTGCCTAAGAGTATAGCTGCTGTATGGACTCGAGTTCATAGAACGAAAATTCCCGCAGATTATTTGGAAAGCCGTTTTCTGGTAGTGTTTACTTGTTGTAGTTGGTCTTCCCACTCCCCATTAGAAGGTGGGGGTGGGGGGGGGGATGGGGAGGAGGCGGAGATATAGTACTTGCTAATCATAGTTCGTTTTCGAACTTAGATCGCAAATTGCTGAACGAAGAGAGTCTACACCCCGTTGGCGTCGAATGCACTGAAGTCTTAGACAAGCACGGATATTGGGGAGAGGCTACTGTAGGTGCATCCGTGACTGGTGTTCGTTTTTGTGTTGACATAATGTGTGCTTTAAGGTGACAGAGATTTGTATTGCGGGGGTGACCCTTTGCTACTCGTTCGACTATATAAGTGAGCTGTTACGCTACGTTGAGAAGAGAGACATATCCGGTTCGTACATTTTGCATTTGCTGATAGCAAAGCACTTGATATATCTTCTGTGGGTGTTTCCATCCCAATCGGTTGTGAAAATAGAGCGAATTTACATACAACAATTCGAAGCATCTTTGATAATGTTTTTTTCTTCTTTCGAGCTACTGTGCTGACTTCCAAAATTGGGTAGGAGGTGAGATTGATGGGTGAGCTGGAGTTATCTAGGCGAATAGTGTTAGCTTGTAAAGACTGAAGAAACAGTTCTTCAACTGAACCTGAAATTTAGCTGAAATTTTCGTGAAGAAAATTGAGTGTATCTCGAAATGACTTGCGCAGTTGTAGAATTTGAGCAGAACCTGGTATCGCGGTATATTTGGGTTTTAGTCGTTACATTTTTTGATATGTGTGCTGTGGTGGCACTTATGCCATTCTGTCCATACTACCTGTCCCAGCACAGAAAGGAAGAGAGGGTGAGCTTTTTGACAATCTTATAAACACCCTTTCCAGATTATAAGATTGTCAAAAACCCCGCTTTTCACGTGCAGTTAAAAAATGGGATTTCGGACGCGGGTGCTTGCCCTTTGGGCCATCGCATTCTCATTGCTTTCGATTTTTTTTCTTCGCAAATACAACAGAAATGTAAGGAACTTTTCGATGTTTGGTGCTCAGTGGGCGCGAAACTGGATAAGAGGGGATTGCGGTGTGACTTCTTAAGAAGGTACTGTGAGCTCAGAAATGCTTCATCCATTTGCCACTGCTTTAGCCAAAATCGTGCTTGTAGCTTTCGTGCGAAAGTTTCGTCGGTATAAGGAAAGTTTGTTTGTTGCATCGTGATATGTTTGCTTATCTTATTTGTTGCTTCATTTAAATGGGCATACATTTCTTTCTATGCGATACCACTTTTATTATATAAGTTTGGTCAGTTAAAATATTTGTTTGAAGATGAGGAAACCCTCGAAAGACTCGCTCGTCTTCGCTACAACTTGACGTCCTATCGGCTACTCTATGGACCATCGGTTGGTTACGTTCATACATTCATGTGTTCTCTGATTAAGGCATATCGTGAATTAGAATTGCCCTGGGAAGTAGAAGAAACAAATCGCTTATTCGAGAGAGAAAGGCGCTTGACTTCTTCTTATCCGCGAAGTCGGAAGGGACCTCTTTGCGTTTGAACGGGAAGAAAAGTGGTTTTTGGTGTCGAGGTCCTTTATGAAATTCAGCTCCGCTGTTTAGGAGCACCGTCTCGCATCTTCCCATCTCCACATCCTCAAATGGAGTCTTTCTTTCCTGGATGGATTTATTGATTTCAGGCGTCATTTGATATGGATTCGCCATGGACGAAGTTTATAGAGGACAATGTCTGGAAGGAAGTGTTTATGGAGTTCTGTAATCAGGGCTACTTCAGTGAGGCGCTGATTGTGTGGCAGCGATATTTGAGGGAAATGCGGGAGTGGATGCGTGATGAAGTGGACACTTTCAAACAGATTGTTGACGTCATCCAAGAAGTCATCCCGGGTAACGATTCAGTGATGAAAAATCTTTCCATTTCCGTTATTGGAAATAAGCGTCATATGGAGTGGAACTAACGTCAGAATTGCTAATTTGTTTGCAGTGTTCTGAATTGCAGTGCTGACAAGAATGATAATTAGGGGATTGTTCGGTGAGAAATGCATGCACTAATTAGCGAATACTATTTTTACGATGCAGTGAGCTGCTATACATATGTGAATTATGGAAGTTCATACAGGGGAAAGAGAGGGTCGTCATTTGCAGCCTTTCTCTCGTTTGCATATCAAATAGTTCTGCATATCATTATGTCGATTGATTGTTGATTTCGAGTCATTTCAGCACTCAAATTCTGTTAGTTTTCCGCCCGAGTGTGCGAAGTTCGATGTTTTAATGCGTTTCGTTTTTTTTTTTTTTGATTTGCCGTCTAGAAAATTGTTGCATAAAATTCCACTGTTATCCGCGTTTTAAAAATATTTTTAGGCCTAAGAATGAATTTTAAAAATTGAAGCATATTTGCAGTTGACATAAAGAAACTGTGGGCGGCGTTGGAACTTCTGGAGTTGGAAGTACTTCCGATGGCGCTAACGAAAGATCCTGTTTCGACAATTTCTGTGTGCGTCACATGGCTCAAATCGATAGCTGCTGTTTTGGAACTGCAACAGCCCAGCGAATTTCCTTCGAATGCTCTCAAAGCGTTGTCGATTGTACAGCGTGTAATGCACTCACTCATTCATCATGCCGTCGCACCAGCTGAAACTGTAAGTTATTTTTTACTGATCGGAGTCGATTCGTTACCAAACGCTGCAAGCTGTCGAGCATATCGGCAGCTAGAGATCTCCGGATACCGGGTTCGAGGTTATGTTAGAATTTGGGATTGAATTTGAATATCACTCAGTTGTTGATGAGGTATATGATATGGCTAATCCCATGGAATTCCGTTCGGAAAAGTTGTTGCAATTACAAGTTTTTAAAGTTTTCCGGACATCGACGCTGATCACCTTTGCAACCGATCGTGTTCAGGCCAGAACTCATTGAATGCAGCTTACGTGCAGTCATAATTGCATCTGATCTGAACTGTGAGCAGTGGCTGTGAACTGCCTACCTGTAAACCAAATACCTTGAATTGAGCCTTCGCTTGACGACTCGTTAAAAACTGCTTTTGAGTACACGCACGTCCACCCCCATTCTTCCTCCTGTTCGATTGAATCCTGCAGTGTAAACAATTTTTTCTGTTTTAAAAATACCCTCCAGTTTTTATTATTATTATTTTTTAAATAATCGATTATGTCCGAACAGTGGGGTGGATTGCTGTCTTGGCGGTCATTTTGAACATGACTGTTTCACACTGGCCGCGATTTATGGTTCCATTAAATTCGTGCGCGACAGGATTGAAACTTTCATCATTAGCCATTGGTGACATTGTGTTTTACGAGAAGCCGCAAGGGATTGAAGTATATATATATATATACATATATATATATATAT
>JPKZ01001041.1:79961-93085 GCA_000803305.1 Toxocara canis
CCGCTTACGAGCGTCGCAGAAACTAGAACCGCTCGTGTAGTACAGCGTGCTAGTGTAGAGGCTGTGAGATGCAGGGCTCCGAAAGGTCATGTCGACGAGACCTGATCGGCCGAGACGCACCATATAGCTTTTACTTCGCTTTCATTCTTCGCACCTCATAAGAAATAGCGATTCGTATAATTTGTTCGTTTTCCATGTTATTATTGTAGTTTTTGTTCAGTTTTGTCCAAATTTCTTCTTTACTTTTCTGTGCTTCACATCGTTGATGGCTGTATTCGAAGAGTGTGTGTGTATGCGTTGTATGTCAGAAGCAGACGAAGAATTGACTTTAAGGATCAAGTAAACTCTTGTTTGTGTTTTTGCCTCGGCATCTCTGATGTTATAGCCAATGGAGACATCTGAGTTATTTGTTGAGTGGGACGGATGGGAGGTTGACGTTAGAATGAGGTGTCACTAAATTGCAGACAGAGGTGGCTTATGTGTTAATGATGACAAGGGCCGATTCGGAAGATGTTAACGATTTTATGGGACAGCTCAACGTCTACGTTAAGAATCTCAAAGAAATGGAGAATCTGAAAAACGTTTACAAGTATCCGATGACGTACGCTAGATATACGGTACGCTTAAGTTGTTTTGTGGGATTTGTCGAAGGAGAAGCGGAAAAGAAGACGCGTTCAATTTCTGTTTTGAATTGCTTATTTCTTATTAATTGACTGTAGGGAGAAAGTGTCAGACCTCGCTCACAGGCAAAGAGCGAGAGGTGGAGGTTGGTACTGCATAAGCATGCTTGACGTGATGCCAGCGCTCTTTTTGCCTTATTAGGGGGAGTGTAGTATATGAACGATGTCATAAACACTGTCATCGTACGCGCTTCCGCCTTTTCTTTTATACTTCCAAACCCTACCTATTGAGCGCTACGTAAGTGACTATTTTCACCCAATGGCTTCCAAACTCGTTAAGTAGAAACAGGCAGAAATAGGTTAGCAAGACGCCTGGACGTGGGGACTATTCAGCTAATGTGTGGACGACGTTTCTTTGCAGTGTTTCCAGTTTTCAGGTTCTGCTGGGGCACTTGGCGCTGTCTTAGGCATTTCACATTCGTTCACCTGTTAGATTTACATTTTCATTTTCTTTCTTGGATATCACATATTGAAGGGTATCTAAAAGCAAACAAAGGCTAACAGTAATAAGCGTAAAGAGCATTATTTATTCATGATTTACAGGTGGAAACAGTGGAATCGATATGTGATTTGATGTTGGAGAGGGTGCGAAGTGTGCATTTGATAAAGAACAGTATCGAATGTTTCGTGAAGCCATATACGCGAGAACATCACCTCGACTTTAATCAAACACTTTACAATTACATCATTGTTAGTTGGTTATGATAGTTGAGATATTAGGCTTATTAGACATTTTTGCATGTTTGTAGAATATTGGTAAATGGCTTTAAGTCTTGAATATTGCTACGTATACCATGGGAATTAGCCGAAAGAAGATGTGATTTTATCATGGTGCTAACAAGTCGAAATCTTTCGTGAATACTTCATGCCTTAACATACCAGCCACGTATGGACGGAATGAAAAGTAAAAGAAGGCAATTTATATCCGTATAAGGGTCGTTCATGTACGTCTTCCTGTCACTATGATGAGGACAGTGGCTGGGTGGCAGAGCTCCAGCTTCATACGCAGGAAGGCCTGGGTTCGGTTCCCGGCTGCTTTCCTGACGGGTCGCCAGCAGGCTGACCACCAGGCGTCATGCATGGGCATGGTTGTCAGCTGCATCGATACGGGAATCGATGAAATTACAGCTGCCTTTGCATCCTCTTTGCTTTTCACCGTAATGCTCATTAATATGCCATACATCACCGTCGCAGCCCTGATTGGACTTGCCGCGCCATAGTGCCAGGATTTTTCGGGGAATTGGAAGAAAAGGAATGATCGTGCGGAGACGAGTGCGATATAGAGAAAAGACACATTTCAGTCGAATTTGATGTTCCGGGATGTGCACAGTTTTGTTAAACGGAGAAAGGGGGAGTGTTTCGCTAAAAGAATAGTAAAGTAGACGTAAATGGAGAAGACTAAATGAATTTTGAAAAAACACACATCTCGCTTCTTAGCTTCTACTCATTTACTCAAGAGTCGCTCATTTTCAATTCGTTTAATTAAGTGATTCAGTTGTCATCATTGGCGTGAACATGGATGCGAATATATGATGGGCCCATAAGGAGGGTGGGAAGAAAAACAAAAACACGACTGAAGGCATGTTGTTTCATATTTGAAATGGAAATGAATTTGAGATTGTAATAATGGAGTCCCAATAGGCTCTTGTTAAACGTATTCAACGGAATTATGATGAAGGTGTTCTGTGACCAAATGTCCGGTGCGTTTATGATTCTATTGTTGAACCAAGTCGTGGGCAGGCGATCATTTTATAGAAAGTGTCAAGTAAATGTTCGATGTCGATTGGTGAGACGAATCCATGGGATGAACGTTGTTTGGCGATAGCCGAAATGATATCCAGCAAATGGCTACGTTGCGAGGCGATTATCGGTATCGCTAGACGTGCATGTCCTCCATGGAGTGCACCGCTTCAAAAGACCGTTCAAGCGATGATGGATGATCCGCACCTTGATAGCACATTGTATGTTTTCCATATATTTTTTGTTTGTGCTATTCAGGTGGACTTCATTCGATAGAAAGTTACGCACCAGTTGTTAGTAAATTTGCACGATGTGAAATTCGGGAGAAGGAAGGAGGATTCTTTGCTTTTTAGAGTTTTATGGAAGCTGCTGTTTTCTTTGTAAAACATATGAGTGGAACACGCTCGCATAAATGCTTATGTCGTGTTTTTTTTTAAACGTTATATGAGGAATTCGGTGGTAATGTTGGTGGCGAACCCTGTTTGCGTAGTAATGGTGGCGAGCCCTGTTTGCTCCGTAACGAATCCCCTTTTTAAACCGTTCATCGATTCACTTTACACATCATGTCATTTCTTGCACCACCAGCACGCGGCTCGTGCAAATTAGAAGTCTGCATCGATGAGTAGTATATGGGCTGACGAAATGAATTGTTTGCCTTAAAAGACATAGCAAATTTTAGAAAAGTAATAAATGTTGCTTTAAGACACGCGAAACTTCGCTATGAATGTGATTTTGCGGCACTTGCACAAATGATGATGCGCTATACGATACCCGTGGCAACTCTCAAGTGTTGTATGCGCACCAAGCAAATGTTCTTGGCTACGATTGACTTCATTTTTGGGGAAACCGAAGTGCAGCCCTGTCATCTTGAAAGACTCAAAGATGTTCTAAAGGTAATTGATTCGTGCTTTAACCGTTTCTGATCTATCCGCTTTAGAGAGAATTGTTTAACGAGGTGTGAGGTCATGCATGAAATTGGCACCTCTTGCCCTTTCCCTCCCTCCGTATTCGAAACGTGTTTGCCGCATCAAATTTCGGCTTCATCGGTTTTGTTAGCTTATCTTCTTTCATACATTTTCTTCCTCTTCTCGTTTCTTCCTTCCCACGACCTTTGTTTCGTTTTTTCTCCAGCCATTTTGTGGCTGCAGCCTTTCTGTTGAGGAGTTGGTGGAGGATAACTTCCTTTATGAATTAGGTATTGTTTTATGTATATACATATATGTGCATATATACATATATATATATATGTATACATATATATAATGTACTGTTATGTACATACTTTTATGTCTAAATTAGCCAGCTTTTAGAGGTTGTGAAGGAGCTTTTTCAGTATCATGGGGTTCCGTTGTACTATGTTTCACTTTCGAGGGGAAGAAGGTTTTTCAAGAAGGAAGCTGTTTTTTTTTCTCGATCTACTCAAATAGCATGGTAGGGATTGAGTATTCCAGGGGAAAGCTTTGCCAAATGGGGGGGGGGGGGGGGCGTTTATTTTCCTATTTTAGAAGGAACGAAGAATACATATTTAGGTTGGAAATACTCCTTATTTGCGTAGTCATGAATCTAACTTATTTCGAAGCACCACATATCGAACATCCGTGCAAATTAAGTTCTTTTTTGAATCTGTTGTTTACTTGTAACAAATCAAATTTATGAGGTCATTGCACAAAAAAATAGTCGGAGCGGGCATGTGGCATGTTTCAGCAATTACAGGAAGAAGCAGTGCAAGCTGACGTCTTCATTTTAATTGATTACAGCTAATTAGCTACCGCTATATTATTTTTGTGTCCATGAGAAGGTGGTGAGAAGAAATTTCAATTTATTTCACTAGTAAATTCGAGACGAATTTTTCTCTTATTTGAGATCATGATTTTAACGTTAACAAAAAGTTTCGCCTCATAGAGTGCTTTCCTTCATGTCCTAGAGGCTGATTGGATCGGTTTGCAGATAGTAGCATTATTGACGAAGATTAAGCCGAGATTTATTTCGAGAGATGAGTGTATCATACGATTCGCTCTATACGCGATCAAACAGGAACAAGAAGAGGAAGGGGTATGGCATTTTAAACAAACAGATCAACTCCAGACGAGTCCCTGTTGACATCAAGTCACATATAAGTCCTTCTTGTGATAACTTTTTCTTTGATTACAAGTAATCTATCCTCCTGAATGGAGTCCCTCTCGATGCCGATATTGTGCGCGAGTTCCACCTCTGAGAATGGTTGGTTCTTTGAATGGAGCCTTCAACAATTCGTCGAACATACTGAACGGTTATGAAAAGTAAAGCCATTGGTGGGGTACTGTCTGATGCGACTCGGTGTTATGTATTTGTCTTATTTTCAACGCTATCTGCGTAAGAGAATAGTTTGCGTCACGGAGACAGGCAAATTTGCGTGGTGGAATTTTGCACTCGAGTAGGCTGAAAGGTTTCCCAAAAAGAAACATCAGTCATGGCCCTTTGTGGCCGTTTTTTAAACTGTTCTGTTCCGGAAACGTTTCTCTTCTTCAGCTGTTCCCAGGCAAACCGTTTGTAAATATCCACGTCATATACCATTGCTGTCATAGATATGTGAACTAGTTGGCATTTACCTTCGGCCTTACTGTTTGCAGTAATTTCCGCCAATTCGTTTTATTCGTCTTCCTTATCGCTATTTTTGTCAGAAACTTCTTTAAGGAATTTCTTTTTTTTTTTTAAATAAATTAAGGGTTTTTGTTGGGCAGTGTTCCTTTTAATTTTTTAAGAAACTACTAATGCCCCGTTGAGATCATACGTTCGCATATGATCTCTGATATCGTTTTGCACGCTCGTTCTAGGTCGGGTCGCTGGTGAAGTGTCTGATGCAGCTGGATGAAGTAGAAAGGATCAAAGCGGTGAAGAATATTGTCAGTTACGTTGTTTCGTGCGTCAACTTTCCGATTGTGAATGTATGTTTTTTCCAACGAATTTTTCTCCTTGAAACGTAATTGCGAACTAAGTGTTTGTGTTTGGAAATGTTAAACAGTTCGGAAGTGAAAAGTGTGAAATAACGGATGGCTATGATCGATGTAGTGCGTGTACCTGAAAGTGAAAGGAAATATCTACAAGGGAAAGATTTATGTTTACATAGCGCCAACACCGGAAACCGTCTTGTTCAAGCTTGAGGTAATAAGGTTGTAAGAAGAACATCAGCGGTTTCAGATGCGCCATATCAGTGTGGTTAGCACTGGAGTACAATGAAGCCTCATAATGAGGCTTCATTGTACTTCAACCTGATTATTGATATTTGCATAATATAGATATGTTATGCAGTCGCTATTATTCAGGTTAATGTAGTGCGTGATTCTTGGCTAACGATAGTCCGGAACATCTCTGCGGCTGCTAACGAAAACCAAGTCTAATGATGATGTTACGTGATTTTAATGCGCACGCCTTCATGTGACTGCATTATTCAATGATTTCAACACTTTTCCACCCTACCAACATTTGAAAGTCATAAAATGTATGTTGCATACATAGTACGTTGCTGTGCTGTAAGTGTCGCCGTTTATGGTATAATAGTGATTTCCAATTTTTTTGCCGGGGTTCTGTAAACACGATTACTGAGTCAGAGGGCACGATGGCACTACTGTATTTTAAATGCTGCGTATAGAACGTAGTTGTCTGCCGAGAGGGACAGTGCATGCTGATCGGTAGCGTTGCTAGAGCGTGTAGCAGTATTGTTATCGTTGAATACTGTTTTGTTGAATCACATGTGGAATCTCCTTTATCCGATGTTCCTGAAGGCATAAAATATGTCGGTTGCATTCCTCTGTTCATTATATGTTGTGCACATTGCTAATGGTAAATTATTCATCAACGATAATATTGTTCATATCTTTTAAACCGTAGTCATGCGCCATATATATTAGATGGGTCCATGCATCGATTACGAGTCAAGAGAGTTTGTATTGCAGAAATTATCTTTATTTTTTTAATTAAATTAGTGTTTCTTTGCAGGGAACAAACGAGCTTCGGCTTCGACAAATTGGTGCTGCCACATGTATTCTAGAACGGTTTGCGGAAAAGGTTGTTGCTTTTTCAAATGCTTTTGAAGATGTCGTAAATATCGTCTTCATTACACGTAAATTATTGGTGTTTCTTGTATTTCTCAATATCGCCAAGCAAGATTTTTTTAATGAATAAGAGTATACAGGACGTATAGGTGTTGAAGATATGCTAGAGTCGCTTTTTACTGGGATTTGGAGATCCGTTTAGGTTGTAGCTGTGTCATTTTAACCGAAAATCACGCATTCCCGGACATTGAAGGGTCACCAAATATTGTAAATTGTATATGTCCTTATTTCAGTCTTCAGGTGCAATTTTTCTGCTGTGTGCCATGCACAGGTTATATGTTCTCCTAGGTACCGCTGTTGTTACCGCTTTCATTACTGAGTAATATTGCGGTTACTATTGCCACTGCCAACTGAAACATGCATTTCATCAAATAGTGCTGATGTTACATTTAGCTTTTATGCTATTCGAGTGTCTGTTGTGCAGCATATACAGCTGTTGGTCTTTCACTTTTACAAAAAGCAAGTGTGTATGCACCGTTTGGAAATAAAATGCATGAAATACTGAGAAATCTCGAAAGCAATTCCCGGTTTTATGCAGTTCGTTCAAAGGAGATATACATCCGAGCCGTGGGTCCATAAATTTCTGTATGTTTATAACGTGTTGGAAAATGGGAGAGGGCTCTTGTGTGATGTTTCTTACGCGGTGGGATAGTGATATTTTCAAAAATATAAAGAGTGCATATTGCAGAGTAAAAAAAATATGGAGTTGCTAATGAAGCTACGAGCCGTGCGAGACATGCAAGTAAGGTATTCACTGGCAGTTAGCCTGGTCATGCTTGAGGATGATGAGCAAAAAATTGCATTGCTGAAGGACCTCGTCAACAAACAGTGGACAACGAATGCGTCACAAATGTGGCTTGAGGTGATTACGATCTCTTAAACTAGTCAAGACTGAATCTCCCCTCCTCTCTCTAGATGTTTCACTCCCTCCCGCTATGCCGGCTAGGAATGAATAGTGAAAACAATTTGATCAGCAGCCCATTGCTGGAAACCTCGTTGCATTTCACTCTGTATTCATGGATGCATGCTAATAGTTTTCGTTTCTACGCGTGTTTACGTTCCAGGAGATGAAGTTTCCCGTTCATCTTACATTAAAATATTTAGTGAACAAGGCTACCTTCGTCATTTATTTCAGTTTATATATTTAGCATAGTGCGAAGGCACTGTATAAAGCTGAAGTGTGTCAACGAAGTAAAGTAAATTTCCCTAAACATGGTTTTTTTGATCTATTATGAAAGCTGGAGGTCTTTTTTTGATCTGTCATCAAAAGCAAAATATTTTTTTTTCTTCCCAAGAAGCCTTGTATCGTTTATTTTGTTCGAGATTTTTCTTTCTGCGTGCTAGCCATTTTGTGGATTCATGCGTTTGCTGTGTGATTAGCTGACTGTAAATTTCTGACATTTCTTGACATGATCACGGGCGGACACTGAGATGATAAAGCAGTCAACTGACTAGAAACATTTGTCTAATTGGCAGACTTGCATAAAGCGTCATATTTTATGTTTTGCTAGCGCTGCGAGGCAGGCTGGATTCCGTATCACAGTTTTTAGATATTTTTTTTGTTTCTTTTGGTCCCGGTTCCAATTCGCAAATCGCAGAAGCGTGAATTAAGTGCTGATGGGATTCGATTTTTTTTCGCTTCTAAAGTTTTTTTTTCTTGCTTCCCGATCCTTAAAGGGTATTGGGCACTGCCCAATTCCATTTTTTCCTAGTCCGACACCAGATGTTCAAGGTTTTGGTTTTTTTTGAATTACCACTCTGGTTTCTCTTCCACTACAGGTAGCATATGGATTTCAGACTCGCAGCTTGTGTAGTAAACTGTTCATCGACTTGGAAGAGGCATTTGACGTGCTACTCCGAGGCGCTGTTGAACGAAACGACGCATTACTTGCTGTTCAGTTTGCAGAGTGAGTCTGTAATGTGGATGTCTTTTTGTCACAACTCGTGTACAGTTAGCATTTTATCCCTCCCAGTCTTCTTCTTTCCCATCTAGTCCATTGATGTAGTTGCAGTCCAAGTTAATCTCCTCGTTTTCTACTGGTTTTTATTGTTTTCCAGTTTCTTCTATGTATCTTTCTATGATAGTTTTTGAGCCGATTGCGATCTCATTTCCAAATCATATCGGACTTTCAGTTTCTCATTTTCACTATTGGAGCGCTTCCACTCCCTTCTAATTTTCCATTGGATTGCAGGTGAAAGGTATAACTATCCGATCTGCAGTTGATAAGGACCTCCCAGCGGAGTTATCCTGTTACGTAAGATAGCTATGGATTGCATGATTACCCTAGTCGGCTCTCGGCACGAAACTTGCACACATGCTTCGTAACGGCAATTTTTTGATGCATTGTAGAAAAGCGCTCTCAGATGTATGCGGGCCGAGCACACGTTTTCTGGATTTGGTAGTGGAGTGCTGTCGTTTTGCGCTATCGACGATGCCACGTATGGGTGAGGAAACGGATGTTGAACCGGTAAGTTTCTGAAGGTTTTGGTAGGCTGACAAAAGAAGGGGTGAAGGCGATGGTGGACGCGGAGGTCTTAGTGAGGGATAAGAAGTGAGGTGAGGACGGAGAGGAACGGGGATGCCAGATGAAACGTCCACAAACTATTCTAAGAATCGTTCAAATTTAAGCGCCATTTCATAAACTGTATTTATGCTCGTGATGAAGGCACGAATAAAAGTGTGGTGTGGTGTGCACAGCGGTCAGAGGTGGCAGCCCAGAAGTCACAAAAAACGTATGCAACGCGGCAGGTTGCAAGAGTTGTCGTGCCTCCCCCCTCACCCCTTCCAGCCCCGCCTGCCTTCACGTTCCTGATCTGACAGCGTACGATGACAAATGCAAAGAAGAATGCCCTTATAAGTTTGAGCATGTTAGCAGAAATTAATTTCACAGCTGTGACGACGTTGAGATCACAAAAGCGGTAGAACATTTAGTTAGCCCCGTAATAAATGCAATATTTTTTAAATTGCATCGAACATCACTAGAGTTGTGCAGTCGTTCAAAACTATTTCAACTTTTTTGATGAGTGTGCATAAATAAATATTTAGAGTTATTGTATTAGAAGGGGTTATTTAAAATAACCAGGCACCAGTCACATTTTAAGTCTTATCGTTGTCGATTATAGCAAAGTACATGTAAGCGAGTCACTCATTCATCTGTTGTTCTGTTCCGTTTCTGTATTTTTTTTTTGGCTGATACAGAAGCCGGATAATAGACTGAAAAGAAGCAAGCGCGAAACGTTAGGAGCATTAGGAGCATTTATGAATAACTAGCGTTAGGAGCATTTATGAACGCAGGGATTTATCAGCTATGATCGTGAGGCAGTAATTTCTATATAAAATAAAATCCAGAAAGATTCCTCATTTTTATCTAACTTCAAAGTACTTTTTTATGCTTCAAGATATATCTAATTTTTATTCCGGATTCTTCACTTCTTATACCTGTCATAAAAACTGTTAACTTGCGCCTAATCCTCACGTTATGGAATTAGTGCCATATACTGAACTGCAGTGAGTATTTTTGTATTGGCGAGCAGGTAAAGCGAAAAGCAGTTATGAAGTGTCGCCTATGATCGTTGTTTTCAAACACAGACTTGATGATATGGCATAGTGCAACGCGATAAAACATCAACTAAACGAAACTTCACAATAACATTATGCAACAATGAAAATACCATATATTTCTCTGCCACCAGTCATCTCACCTAATAAGCATCGTTCATGTGGGTTATGAAGGCTCTACTGTATATTAGCCTTTTGCCGTCTTTCTCGCCATCCAGAAGGGTCCACTTCATCGCTCAAAGATCTTTTGGGTGTGATACTAATGTGCTCTAATTTAGGGAAAATTGTTTTTAGTTGATATTCCTGCACTATACACTGCGTCGAGTGGTTTCATCGCTGGTTTTCGTAGCGTCGCCCGATTACTCTCAGCTTCATTTGGCGCTCAATGTTTGTTTGTTTGTTTTGAGTGTTGCTTATTTCGAAGTAAACGAAAGCAGTTGTGGTAACTAGCTTCAGATTCTTTGCCTTCTATCAGTTGTGGCAGCGAAAACAGTAATCACTTTGTAGACAACCTAATTCGCCGTATGGACTGAGAGATCCCTAGTATTGATAGCGGCCGAAATCTTGAGACAGTCTTCGAGCTTATGATTCTGCTGGAAGTCGACTCCGATACTCCGTTGGATTCCCTGGGGAATAACTTTCTTTGAAATTTTCGTTAAGAAAATTAAGAAACATTAAGGAAAATTTTCAGATTCTTAAAAATAAATTTTTATGAAGTCCCAGCAGTTCATTAAAGAAATTGGCCGTTCAGCGTGGACGACTTTGAAAGTCTTCCAAAAATTTTGGTAAAAATTTCACTTCTTGCTTCTTCGAGGAAGGAGAAAGGCGAATTGTATGATTGGTTTCCACGATTACGATCAGGGAACGGTGATCAACTAGGGGAATAACGCAAATTGGTTTAATAAAGCACGGTTACTTAGAATTTGAATAACGCCAAATATCTTTTTCTTTTAGATAGCGACTTTTGTGGAAATATTTGACGAGCTACTAACTCAATGTTTTGCTGATGAGATGCAACCGGTTGTCAGCGAAGAAATAGCAGCTGGTAGGGTTGAGGGCTTACACCCGGATTCGCTCAGGTATCTTATCTGTCCTCTGTGTTTTTAAAGTCACATCTGCATAAAAGGGCGAAATCCTGGTCACTCTGTGCTTTTTTTTTTTTTACTGAAATAAACGGTAAGCTTATGGAAGAGTGTTAAGTTTGTGTTGACAACTAACCGATCAGGTGAATCTGTTAGTCTAATACGGTAGCATTAAACCTAAGATAAACGCTCGTGACCGTATGCTTTGATACCTGTTTACGAATACGGTTGCAGAAATGTCCGCTTTCGTGCTCGTAGTACTCGAAGTTCTTTATCGCATAATCGCAAGAAATGCTTAGATATTTGCACCTTTGATTAACGCAATGGCTCGTGCTCACGCGGACAGTTGCGTCGTTGTGTTTGAACCGCGGCATAATTTTGAAGGGAATTTGTTTCTAGAGAGCGCGTAATGGATAAGAATTGTTCGTGATGGAAGTGTCCATGTTGCAGTTGTCCGATAGCGGAAATTTCTCTCACATTAGCGCAGTTTAAACGATTAGTTTAGATTTTTGGAATATGGTAACAACCGTATTTGTAGTGCAGGTGGCAAAATGGTGGTTATGCACTTTTTAAAGAAAAATTGCTTATTCAAAGCTACTATCTTGAACTAGCTAGGCAGAAAGTATGATTGAGAAGAGGAAAACACCGCAGCGTAGGATATGGTTTGCAAAAAAAAGAAACATTTGGAAATCGAGCCAAGTTCTTTGCTGTCCAAAAGAGGCAATAGCGTACCCATCCATCCATTTATGCCAACTTTTTTCTTTATGGCCGGCGAGATAAACGATGAATAATGTATAATTATTATTTCAGTGAGGGGGTTCGCCGAACAAATATTATGTGGGGTATGGACTCACTTACTGGCATTTATAATTTCAAATCCGATGGCCAGATTTACGATCGAATAGGCGCCGTTCGATCGATCTCTCGAATAGCCGGAAGCGTGTTTCCGGAGTGCGTTTTATTCTTTGTTATTACTTCGCATATTTAACAGTGCGTGAGAAAATTATATTGCTTTATGGGGAAGGGGGAAGGAGAAGAGAAAGAACTTCGATGTGCATCTTGTAATAGCCTAGACCTAAATTACTCCTCTTCATCCCCTTCCTCGTTTTCCGTTCTTCCCTTCCACCATGAGTTTTATAGCGTCAGTGGCTTTATTCGTAAACGGTATTAATATTTAGCTTCTGAATAAAAATCGTCGAATTTTCCCATTGCAGTTCTGCAATCGTTCGACTTCTTCCGATCTTTTCAGACCTCAGATTAGCATCATTGAGGTGAGCGGCTTGAGTAAAATTACCGTGCCGATCTTGGCTCATAAAGGGAGGCCAATTTTAGTCCATTCTACCCATTCTCGATGGTAGGAACAGTCCTTGGTTCTTCCCATCCAGTAAATAACGTCCAGCCGATAGTTGCGAGATGGCTGCTGTTCAGCGGAGACGTTTTCCAGTGAAAAATCGAAGACGGACCAGTTGGTACGAACGAGCTGGACCGACTTTTTGGGATTCCTCAGTATCAGTACCCAGACGTTAATGGAGCTATGCGCACGCTTGTTGTATGCTCGTTTACGTGAGTTGTATCCTATTCGATTGCATTTCATTTGTTTGATTGGCAAGGCGAACACTGAGGAAGTCAGATGAAAGGAAGACAGCATTCGAGATCCAGGCTTTTAGTGAAAATGGTTCGGGGCAGAGCCATAGGCAAAAGAGAGGTAGGGGAGTATTTCATGCCATTGAAACAGTATTTCGCGCTCCCTTACTTCTTGCATGAAATAGGTAACCTGTTGGCATCCCAATGCACATCAATATTGTTCATCAAGGATTTTTAACAGCCTCCAATTTCGAAGTGTCATTGCGAAAACAGCTCCGGATCAGTTCACTGTCAACATCATTTCTTTTCTCTTCTCCTTTTTAACAGTGTTTTTTGAATCGATTGTGCATGATCTGTTCTGACACCCCCCCCCCCCCCCCCCCCCCCC
>JPKZ01001041.1:93090-106761 GCA_000803305.1 Toxocara canis
CACTTCCCTTCCACCGCATCTGGAGGAGCGGTGAGCTGAGTTATTCTCGCTTTTTTACGTGTATTTGTTGCAGCGTTTCTGAGTTGTTTATGTGCGGACAAGTTAATGCGAAAAGCGCTTCTTTGAAGCTATTATTTGTCGGGGAAGCGCAGAACGAAGTGTCTTAATTGTCTTTTTCTTAAAAGATAACCTTTAAATAAATTAGAAGTGCCACTTCTTTTCCTGCTTTAACTCGGCACTGTGGTTGATTTAACCAAGACCATAGTACAGCGATTCATTGTTCTATGAGGACGGCATAACGTCAGACAAGAAATGACTCAGACTCGGGCGTGGTAGTTCATGATTGTGGATCTCATGTGAACACGTCGAGAAATGAAGAGAATCTATTTTCGTCCGTTTAATATAACGCTTTTAACTGACCAAGTCTGAGACTGTCGAATAATGGTTGTAATTGCCAGAGCTTAGCTAGAATGAAACTTCCATTCGCTCATTGAGACGTTGAAATTTGGTCAGACCTTGAGTTATAAACTAGCATGCTTTACAATGTACCTTCGGAGCAGTACTGCGATCATGCAAGTTAAATTCCTGCTACAATTGAAGAATCTTTTGTTTTTTATTGTTAAACATTTTGTACAGGCAATTGCTGTTGTGCCTTATACCTCGGCTACGTACCTATTCCGAACTTTTATGCAACTCGCATGAGCAGGAAGGTTTTATTTAGCGTGTTTCGATGAGAACGATGACCGGTACAGTAGCAACTTCGAGCAGTCTGTGGGCGCATTGTGCGAGCGGATCATAGTGAGCAGTCCGGCAGATTTGTGGCTTGCTTCGACTGCACTACTTCATTTGTCTGTCAACACTGTCAAAGAGGTTTGCTTTGTTTTACTCGTTTATTTATCTGCAGCTTCCTCTCCCCTTTTCGCCCATCCCTTCCACTTCCTTTTCCCTCTTCTTGTCCGTTGTATTTTTTAACTTGCATTTTAGCAGTTGGAAATCTGTTTAACATATAGAAGAGACAGTTATGGAGCTCTTCCAGCAGTTACCACCACACTGCTATTAGGATACAGATAGTGAACAATTGTTCTGAAAAGTTGTGTCAGAGAATGTCTTCTACAGCCTCCCCTCTCCTCTTTAGCCGACCATCCTCCAATCTTTAGTTTCTGGCAGTAGATGTCGATAGTTGATTTGTGCTAGCAGAATTCACGGGCGACCTTATCCTTACTAACAGTGTTGATGCGAAAGGTCTGATATTCGTAACTAGTGCATCATTGCTTCAAACAAGAAAATTCAAAGCAAGCCAGATCGTAAGAGCCCAATGTTGTTCAGTAATTCGCCTCAAGAAGTTTCACCCTTGCATTTGATTGAGAAGGAGAATTCCTCGTTATTCTTGCTTTGTCCAAGAGACTTGAAAGATGTGGTATTTGAATTGCACAATTATTGTTGCCTTTTAAAGGAAAATATATATACTGTGGCACTGCTGTTCGAATATACGTGCGTCTAATTGCTAGGAGCACTGCACCATAAGAATACGGCATTGTTGATGTATTCAGCGTTTATCGCTGTTTTGAATGATTTCTCGATTTTAAGCGAGTTCCCTATTGCGAATGAATTTTCGTTTTCACCCCATTGCAGACACTTGTGAGGCTTCGCAAATGGTCTCACTCAAGAAGATCGCCCGAGGCATTGATCGCATTCGTTCGCATATGCCAGTTCGTTGTTCTATGCCGTGAACCGAACGATCACGACACACTGAATATGCTTGAGGTATACAATGTTGTAAAGCTAACAACGTTCGTATAAACGTACAAAAATGTGTTATGGGTGGTTTGCTTAAAATCATTTGGATTTCTCGATTTTAAGCGAGTTCCCTATTGCGAATGAATTTTCGTTTTCACCCCATTGCAGACACTTGTGAGGCTTCGCAAATGGTCTCACTCAAGAAGATCGCCCGAGGCATTGATCGCATTCGTTCGCATATGCCAGTTCGTTGTTCTATGCCGTGAACCGAACGATCACGACACACTGAATATGCTTGAGGTATACAATGTTGTAAAGCTAACAACGTTCGTATAAACGTACAAAAATGTGTTATGGGTGGTTTGCTTAAAATCATTTGGCTTAAAGGTTGAAGGGAAACGAATGAGATTGAACGATTGTTGTTTTTTATGAAAGTTTAATAGTTCTCGCTTTCGCTATGTGAGAGCAGCTTGCCAGTTTTTGTGTTATATCTCCCTCGTTGCGCTATCAGTTTTGTAGAGGAGTTATTTCACATTTTCAAAAAACCCTATAAATGCGCGATTTGAATGAATCACAATTTTTGGCCATCATATTTCTTGGCTGAATCATTTCCCTCTCTCTATTTATTTAGAAATTTATTTAAGTGTTTTTTTTAAATCTAAGTTCGAAATTTATTTATTAAGTTTGAAATTTATTTATTTAAGTGAATAGTTTTTTTTCCAACCACATCGGAAGTTGCTGAAAAATGGAGCTGGGAGATGTGATCATGACTTCCACTTATTACTTCTAATATGGCAATGGCTGATTCTGTGAGCGTATTTGGGTGGAGGAGTCTTCTATTTGTTTTTTTTAAAATAAGACTGTAAACAACAAGTAGATTGTTTTTATGCTTGCTTGCTTTGTTTGTTTTTGGAAATTTTGGCTTGCAGCAGTCTTATGTACGCAACATATGGGCGAAACGTCTGGCGGCCGTTGGTGCCCGTCTACCGTATCAAATAACACCAGCTGCAGTTGTTAAAGAATTCGTTAATGCGCGTTTGACTGTCAGCTTTATCGTAGAGTAAGTTAAACTTTGTTTCATACGTGAATGCATTGGATCAGCTTTAATCGAATCGGAAAATGCCATTAAATCCCAACAATTGCTGTAATGTTGTTTTGCTGTTCTGCTTTCCTTACTTGCGCCCCTCAATCTTTCTTGTACGTAGGTGGATGGAGAGAGAGAGAGAGAGAGAGTGGGTGGTACATATATTAAAGTGGGACGGTCTGATTGTGCGAAAGCAGTTCCGACTGGACGGTCTGATTGTGCAAAAGCAGTTCCGACTGGACGGTTTGATTGTGCGAAAGCAGTTCCGACACGTTATTTTCGTATTTTCGTTGTGTGTTGTCAAGCCACACTCTTAAAGTTTCTTCAGAGAAGGCGTACTATGTTCATATGGAGCGCGAACTTTTTTTAAAGGTCTACAATCTATTAAAAGAATATTTGCAATATTACTTTTACTGGAAAGCTGATTATAGCGTACTCAGCTCGTGTTTTTTCATCTGGCTATTCCACTTCCTTCACTTATCCTTAACTTGCAATTTTTATTTGTCCATTCGCTGTTATTTATCTATGAAATAGGATTTTGAAAGGTTTATATCTCGATCAGTATTGTGGAAATGGGGACCGTGAGATGTTAATTATGCGCCGGTTTCTTTAACAGAGACATACGCAAAGCGCAATCGTCAAAAATATTGCGCGTTTTCGTTTTTAGCGTCCGCTATGTCATGTTCTGCAGGTTTATGCCTCGATGGCGCACTGGAAAAATGTGAGGCTTGCACATCATGTGCAGCGATTGTGAGAAGACGGTGACTAATATCCTATCGAGTGTCGCTGCGGTAGATAGGATAAAAGTGTAGCCAGTGTGAAGCAAGCATGTTGGCAGCATAACATTCACCTTGCCAGCTGCCGGCGCGCAGGTGAAGTTGTTGTGTTGCCTGCGTTTAAAACAGTTGAGGGCGTTCTTGTCGATTGCAGCTTCTGTAAGGACTTCATGTTTGACAGCATGGAAGCAATTCTGTTATATGCGTTGCAAATGCTTCTCAAGTGCGCCAAGCAAGATGATGCAAAAGCTCATCACGAGATGATACAACTGTCGGAGAGCGCTTTTGGGGTTGGCTGAGTTTTTTTCTTTTGTTTTTGCTTTCTCTTCTCAAATCCAAGTTATGTGAAGCAAAAATGCTTCACATAACTTGGATTTGGTGCATATTTTGAATTTTTTCACGTGTTTGAATGGTTTATTGGCTTATAGTTACAATATATGGTCTTGAACCGATTTGGGATATCATTTGCAGCAGGCTATACAAAACCTGCAGATTTGAGGTCAGAAAATGGCGGCAAATGTGATGCTACAGAGTAACAAACGTATCGCGAAACTCATAGGATTCGGTTCAGCAAATCTGGAACACGGCACTGAAGGGGCTTTCTTCATTAACTGATTTCGAACCAACACAGACTATCTGCAAACCTTTTAGAGGATATGATAGCTGCTTGGCATCTCTACTTTCTCCCTCTGTAATAAATTTGAGGATTTAATTTTTTAAAATTTTAGATGCTGGAAGTGACCGAAAATATATTTATGCGTCTCTACGATTGTTTGATGTCGTTGTGTCCGTACGATTATGAGGTGAGGTTTTTATGCATTCTGGAAGCTTTTGAGCAGAAGTTTTGCCTTCCTGGCTGACATTGATTTTACGGAAGACTTAAGTGGTTTTATAAAGTTGGGTGAGTGTGGCTTCGCTGATTCGATCCTTGCAAAGACCTTTGGTTCAAGGAAGGCTATCTGACCACGAGGGGCGCCGGTTGATAATGGCCGCATTCGTGAAACTAAACGTTTCTAGAACGGAGCTGCTTACAGTATACCACAAAGGTTGCCGCCCCATCAAGATATTAAAAGCTAATTGTTAAAGACAGGAACAGGGTGCCGATTCAGGAGCCAGCTGCTTTTTCAGCCGTTCGAACCTAGCTGTTTTATTGCAGCCTTCAATTGAAGTTATGCTTCGATTAATTTAAATTGTGCTTCGGTTTCTGCACGGACTCATCGCCTAACTGTATTTAAGGTCATATGAATTTTTCTAGCTCGGACGCTGTTCGTTCAATTTAAAGAATCGAGCATACGCGGATGGTTCTTCACGACTGTTTGCGAATCTGAGAACAACGAAGATATTTTTAGAACACCTCCGTGTGAGCGCTTTTCGCGATCATGTGGTGCTCCTTTTTAAACAGTCCATCATTTCATTTATACACTAGCCCTATTGCAGGCGATCAGTTTACTCATAAAGCTGATGCATAAGCACGCTTTGGTGGATAACGAAGAACATACGCTCATATTGAAGCGTGCGTCTATCGCGCTGCAATTTCTCCAAAAAGCCACCCGAAGGGCCGTAAGGACCACTAACGAGTTGCGGTGGTATCATGAACGCAAGATGTTCATTGAGCGTCGTGTGAGCTGTCGTCCTCTTGTCATTATTTGTTCGGTTTTAGTGTTCCCATGAGGATACATTGTAAAAGAAGCATGATTCGATTGCTCAAATTTTCTTACACGACTTTACTTAACACAGCTTACTATAGTGCATAAAGAATGCGAAAGATTTTCTGCCCGTTAGTAGCCTGCGATCTGCGCCAAGGTGAAACATATTTCGTTTCCTTCACAATTCTCCACTTCTGTCGTCATGCCTATAGGATCATTGGATCTGATTTTTTTTTTCACCGTATGCGTTTTTTACGAACAATTTCGATCGTTTATATTGGGTCATCCGAAAATAACTTTACATATTTTCCTTCAGAAGTTTCGGTCGCAAACCTTGAGCATTCGTCAGTAGTGATGCCATCGTACCAGATTTTTTGGTAGGATACTGTACTTGCGGAAAGTTCGATTCCAGGTTCTCAAGTGAGTAATTCCTCGCCATCAATCAACTGTTGCGACGCGTCGAGAACCAGCGGCGAAGTTCAAAACTGTAGGAGCGCGGTAACGATAATCCGCATCTCCCGCGAGTGAAGTACATTTTAAGTACAAGTATAGTCAAAATTTGGTACGATGTACTTGTACTTTTTTCCAAAAAATCGGTAGGATACTGTACTTGTAACACCCCTCGAAAAATCGCACTGTACTGTACTTATACTATGCTCGCGATTTCGGATTTGGTACGATACTGTACTATAGCCGGTATAAGTACAGGTACAGTACGAAAAGTACGATGGCATCACTATTCGTCAGCAGAGACGACTTGTGTCTAGCGAAAAGTGTAAGCATGCATAATGAATCTGGAGCAAGGGGCTCAGTGAGCTCTCTGTTTCCGCCATAGTCGAAACTAATGAAACTTGATTAACGCACCGAGATTTTGCTTACTCTTTTTGGTTTACTCTTATCTCTTTTCCGTTTTCTGCGTTCAAATTATCACCCTTATATATAAGCCTTTACGTTTGTCCACGACCGTTTCAGTTGCATTGGACAGGCTCTATTCTCCCGCTCCCTCTTGTCCTCCTCCTTCCCAGCCCCCTTTTCCTTCCTCCTCTCACCCACCCACCCGCTCGTACACACACGCCCAGTCCCTCCATTGGTGGGCTCACCCACCATATGCATGCTGTACACAGTCAGTGTAGTTGCTGATGCCCACTCAGCCGAATATCTGAAATGGGTGGGTGCGTTGTTTGTGAGTTGATAAAGCGCTCATGTACAGCTGTGTTGTTTTGCCGGAAAATCATGCGACTGCTGTTGTTAAGTGATTAGTCAAATCGTTTTGCGTGTAGTATTCTAAACTAGCCTGTTTCACTGCAGATTGCTTAGACTGTTGTCTGCCAAATTTGATTTGCCAGAACGAATTTATAATGATTTCTAGGTGAGAGCATTCAAAAAGAACTTTTTCTCGAAATTCTGTGATCTTGACTACCGTATTCCTTCCTCTTGCTTATCCTGACCAGAGCATCTATGTGATTGTTTAAATTTTCAAAAAATTTCAGCAATGCGGTGAGGAGACGACTCTGTCATTGCTTGCGGAAGGAGGTGTAGAGAGCACGTTATCTGATGTGGTAGTCAAAGACGTTTGCGAGACTCATGAACCACTGGATATTCGTTTGCCTTCTCGTGCATGCGAGCGTTTGCCGTTCCATCCATTCCTGTTTGAGGATAATAAGGACATACAGGGAACTCTACTGCCTATCATATATGCTGAGCTGAACGTCTATAATGTTGAGGTATGGTTCGGTTTTCCTTATTTTTTATTTGCTTAAACTAGGGTTTCATTTTGGGTTTTCAGAAAAAGCAGTAACATATGATATTTGATTCATGCGCATTGCATGTGGGTGTTATTGGCAATGTATTCCTGCGTTAGGTAGTTCATTCATTTGCAGAAATTCTCATATCTGGTCGATTTTATGTGGGGGAGGAAGAAGGGAGGTGCATAAGAGTGTTAGGTGACACATAAGGAATTATGCGCCTTTGTCATCTGGACAGCGATAGAATGTCGTGGGCTGGAATGTGGGAGTAGCGAACGTCACGCACCAGTGATGTTGCTGTGCCATTTTTTTCGGCTTGACTGATCTGCTAGATATTCAAATGATATTTTTACATGGATATTGGCCTGGCACAATGCCACATTTTACTCCATTGCAAAGTGTCAATATTTTCTGTATTCATTGCTACTTTGTTGCCTTTGTAAAATGTTTTGTAGAATTATTAACTTTATAAGAGTCTTCCCTTCATTGATCAAGCACATTTTATCGTCTTATCAGTTCGTAAGATTAACCAAACGTTGGTTTATTTATCATTCCGTTGAATTGATGATTGCTGATTGTGTGGCAAAAAGAAATGCTGAATTTCATTAACATGATGGGTCTCTTTATGATAACAGTTTAATCTGTCCTAACATACGAACTGCGAGAGACACTTAAGACGTATTTGTTGCTGCAAAGTGTAATAGCTTTCTTCGAAATGCATCAACGAACTCTAAACATAATTTTATTCTGTGTGTAAAGTTTGTTTCCGGATGCGGCGAAATCTTTAATGGACTGTGTATAAGAATGCAGTGCTTTTCATTAGGTGTACAACCGACCGTCCATTATTGTTTCCAGGAAGGCATGTCAACATTGTCCATGATTCAGAACTGCAGTCTGTAACGGGTTCTGGAATAGCTCAGGCCGTGTGTATTTCAAAAGAATGATGGTTTGCCTTTCGTTGTGAGATTTTAATGGGTTCAAGTGTTTCCTATGTAGGGCCATTCATACGAACATGAACATATATGTTTTTCAGGTGTGGGTTGAGCTAGTACGTCGGATGCCAAGGCTGGCAATCTCGAAATCGGATCTTCTTGCAAAGGCGATCCTCTTGCTTGTGAGCTCACGAACTGAGAGTGGGGTATCGTTGGAGGATGCTGAGGTTGAGAAAGTGCGTGCTCTCGTGTTTTCAGCGGGTAATCGAGTCGGTGTGGCCAAAGCACTGATGGCTGGAATACGCCAACTTCCTTTATGTGAGAGTTTTTGTTTATTTCATGCACACATGGCAGCTGCATTCGTTTGCGAATTTCGACTATCGAAGCGGGTGCACCCTCTCCTCCCAGCATCGCTTCAAAGGTGGCACTCTCGTTCCTGTCAAAAATGATGCCATCCCGGTGGTTCCGCTCGGAGGGGACGAGCGACATTACTCGAAAATATAATTGGGCCTCCCCTATGGGATCCCGGTATCCTTGCCCCAAATGAGTTGAGATTTTGTTCAAAGAGCGAGGGTGAGGTGGATTTAGTATAATGACTGCCAATGGCGAGAAAAAATTCCTCAGTCGCCAAACTTTTTGAAATGAGTTTTTCATTGTTTAGAAGAATTTTAAAAGTTGCATAGTTTATAAAAGAATTCCACATATTGATTTGATAACTGTCATATGTAAAGCACGTCGCTTAACAGATTTCGCTAAAAAATGGCCGTTAGGAAATTTTGGGTCTGCTATGTTAACAAGGTAAGAATTGTTGCTTATTTGAGGCGAAACCAAATTGCAACTTCTGACGATAGGAGTCGACGTGGCGAATATGTGGCTGGGTCCATCAGGCGCGCAGCTTACAAAGGTTTGTCTCAAATATTGAGCGAACTTATTACAAATAGTAAACCGAAGATTTGTTCCAAAGTTCTCTTCGAAATTGCTATCGTGTAATTTGATATGCTTATATAATTGCATTTGTACAATTATTTGCGTTTAAGGTTTATGTTTGTATGTAGTGTTTTCGGGCATTTCGTAAAAGATAATGTCAAAAAGCTGGTGTTGTCAAAGTTTTATGAACCACAGAGCGCTTTAGGTTATTAATGTTGTGCTTCTTCATTTTAGGCAATTGTTGAAGTTGAACTTTGAACGCTGAGTAACTGGCCAGCTTGTAAATTAGCGACTTTTTAATTAAACCTCTTCTCTCCGCTCGCCATCTTGTTATTGTTCACAGCGATCTCAGGCGGGACTTATATGTTCAGATCATGTTTAAGCTACCTCTAAAATAATTAAGAGGGATCGTTGGCTCTACAATTAGTAACTCTTGAATAATTCGTATTTTTCTTTACGTCGCTTAATAACTTCGGCGCCCGCGCTTATCTGCTTCGTTGCGAACATTACAAGTCGGAATACGACAACAATCGAAATTGCAAATAATATTTTTCTCTTGCGGCTTTCACAGGGCGTTCTGAGCGCCTCGGGGTTATAAAGCTTCCTCACATTTGATCCTGGTCTATTTGTGGCATGAGCGCACCAATGTTCTCCCTACACGGGTCACCAAAGCACATGTCATGCCAGTCCACAGCACGCATTTCCCGACTTCTTATGCCGGCGGCCAGGTAAGTTAAAAGGTGTACTTTCGAAGCATTTTATGAAGCGAGCTGGTGTGATGGTTAACTTTTCGAAGCGGATTTTGTGCTAACCCATCTTGAGGCTTATTCGCACTTGATTTGTTGATTTAATTTTTCTAAATTGAGTAAATCGGACTTTCAAAATAATGAGCGTTTGCGCTATGGAATGTTTCTTTTGCAGCCGGTGCAGGAAGGGGAGAAGAAAATGATCAGCAATTTCGCAGTATACTTGAGCAGCTCAGATAAGAGGTACCGTACGGAGTTGCTGCTCAGAAAGGTAGATCTACTTAAAACGGAGACCGCCGATCTACTCAGGTCACCTACCGAGCTGATAATGTACATCTATTCCAATGCTATCGACTGGTATGACCCGAGAGATAAAAGTGAGCGCAGCTTGTAGTTTTTAGTTCTTTAGAGCTAATTCCAAGAAGCTGATTAGAGAGTATTTTTATTGATCTGGTTGTCATTTCTAAGTTCGGAATTCCTGCAGGATGCCTTTCTTATTATATGGATGAGGCTTTAGACCTACAATGATAAAATAGGAAACGGCTGTTAAATTTAAGGGTTTAAGTTGAGTTCTTTTGGTTCATGCAAAGGAAAACAAAAACACCCTGCGCCATTATTGCCATTCACTATGAAAGCCAATTATTTCCTTAATGGGTGCCTTTCTACCGAATGTGATTAGTGCCAATTAATAAGGCATTCTTATCATTTCGATTAATATTCGGCAAAAGGAAGGAAGGGAACATCGGCCGATGCGCTCATCATCTCAGCTAGGAGAATATCTTGAAGCTGAAGGATTTTGAGTATGGTAGATCTGAGAATACGGTAACCTTGGATCATTCAAGTAAGGATAGAATGTTCCACTCAAGCCATCAGTTCACAGGTTGTGAGTTAACGTGCAGATTATATGGGACAAATATTGGGCAAACGACTGTTTGCTTCATTGCATTGATACTGCTTGATTTTATGCAATGAACTGAAGATATGCAACGGTGTTTCAATTTTCGACGGTTGCACTAAACCGTGCAAAGAGGCACTTCATTAGAAAATTCAAATCTGTTCGCTGAAGAGTGATGGGAAAAGGCTTTTATTTAATAGAATTTGGCATAAATATTGCAGTTGTTTTTATCAGCATAGCACATAATTTAGATAAAATTGGAGCATTTAAATTCATCATCCAAAACAAGTTTGCAAAGATATTATATCCTATAAGATATGTCCATCTTATGAACTGATTTCATTTATTGTTTCTAGGTGTTTGGCATGGGTGTAGAAGTCGGGATTTTCAAACCTTTTTTGAACGTATGTCTATTTTTCCTGTTCAGAAACGAAGCTTGATTTGATCAACGAATTAATGACGTTGCACGAACTCGATCGTGCGGCTTTACAAGACGAATTGGTCGATCGTTGGTTGGTATCAGATAAGGACGCTGGCATCGCAGTGGACCCAAACGTTGTCTGTTATTTATTGCTTGAGAGGCTTCGATCATGTGTGAATCATCACATTATTCCTCATAGTCGGATGAAAATTTCGCGCAAACATATTGTGGAGAAATGCAAAAAGATCTTTTTAGATGTTTCTTAGGGAAAAAGGAGGAAGGTCATGCAGTGATTTCGCTTTATAGGATTTCCGCAAATATTGTAACACGAGGTGGTGATGTTGCTCATTTATGTTTTTTGACAGCACTTAAGGGGTTTACTGTGATCATATCGAAATGACGATATCAGACGTTATCAGTTGATTGCTTTGCACTGACTGAATCTTCATTCTTTCTTGTTCAAGGGTACATTCAGCCTCAGCAAGGAGAATTTCCAGTGGTGTTGATTACTAAAAAACGAAGCATAGACAATTTTATCACATCTTAGTTCGTGGATTGTTCGGTTGCGACTTCAGCTTCCAGCTCGTTTTTTAATTTGAAACTGGATCTAGAATTTATCTAGGTGAACCGGCGGAAATTTATGGATGATCTGCTAATTGCCTTTTTTTTCATTTATGACCACCTAAAACTAGTTTAAACCACATGATTTCCCACCGTTTTCTACACTTGGTGAATTGTTACGGTGACTGCCATAACCGATGATCCAAGCACATGTGGCATATCACATTCGGCGAGCAGTAGATTTTATCGCCTAACTTAGTGGAGTATTCTCTTGATCAGATGTGCTATTTGACAATTATAGTTTGTTAGGTGAACCCGCGGAAATTTACAGGTGGCAGAAGAGAGCGTGATGACAGCGCAGCATAACTCAGCAATAGGCCTTATTTACCGTTTCCCGTATTTGGATGCTTCTGTGTCAAGGTAAGATCTCTTGTTGGTTTTACTTGACCAGGATATGAATCCGAAGATTTGTGCAGTCAGTGACTCAAAATTCTATCGTGCATTTACTGCATCTATCGTGCATTTACTGCTTTGATGCTAGTGATGCAGTTAGTTGCTTGTTTCTACTGTGAGGTTTTTTTTTGGGAGGCTGTAGTTTTTATTAGAAAATGAATGAGACGATGTAGGCTATTTATAGAGTATTTGTCACAAATAAACGCAAAGCAGAAGTAAAACTTTTTAGTATGTTTGCTAAAACAACAGAAACAGTTTTATATATTAATCTATCCGGCTGAGTGATAAAAGTTGATGGTTTACGAAAGGTTGGGGTGGTTTGTTTGCTAAGCGGAAGAGAAAGAGGACATTGTTTTTTTCCTTAGAATTTCAACGATGTTTTTTTTTTGTAGTTTTTAAGGGGTCAGTAATGTAGTATAAAATCCGCTTGTAGGGGATCTGCATTCGTTCTTTTCAGGGTTGTCCATTTGTTGCAAAGCCGTCAGCTGGACCAGGCGGCTATCTATCTAACGAATCTTATCAATAAGGTGCGGAGACCTTTTTTTTTCTTGCGCACTTTCTAGTTGGAAAGAGATTCATCGTTAAAGTCGACTTCGTGCGATGGAATGCGCGGGCAAGTACAAAGGGAAGGATTTGGTGGGATGGAGCGAGAGAGGGTGTCAATTCTTCCCTATAAAGGATTCAATACGGAAAAGAAAGGGGCAGGAACTGGTGGAGTGGCGCATTCTGCGGTTCTGATGAAGAGGCGGGGATTTTCAAGGACCAACACGCCTCCACAGTTTGCCAGAAATGGAGTACCCAAACTGAAAATCTCCGAGGAGCTCAGCGCTTCTTACGAAAACTCTAATTGTGCGGGTGAACACGCATATTTCTGCATATATATGTATATACCACCGGGGTGTGAAAGTTTCGTAGGTATATATATATATATACGTATAATAGCGGTAGCAGTATTAGTAATAATTATTGTCATTTCTGAGGGCAAGCTAGGTAGCACCGGGGTGTGAAAGTTTCGTAGGTATCAGTTTGCAAATACTGAATCAGCGCCAACTGCTGCAGCAATTCAGTGGGTTCTTCAAGTATTATCTTCACAAAACGTAATATTATCTTCAAGTATTTTGTAACTTGGAGCTGACGAACGTGCAGTAAATAACGTGAACCGAGCCGGTCGGACTTTAGGTTAGGCAAGAGAAATTTCTCAAGAACTTCTGATTTCTCGCATACAGAAACAGAACTAAAGGCTCAAGGCTTAGGGTAATGTGCAAGTGGTCGAATTTTGTATTTTAACGAGTTCGGCGCATGTTATTGTTAATAAAAGCAAAACGAGGTGAACTTTAGTGTCCAGTTTGGTCTTAATATGTTAGGGAAGCCATATGTATAAGGATTTTTATTTACAGGACCGCAATGCGATGTCGTATGAAACGAAGGTACGATGTATGTGCTGCCTTATGCGCCTTCTGAATGCTGAACAATTCGATACGATTCTTGGTTACAGTGCAACGGGTGCATGGTATGGCAATTGTATTTTAAACTTTTCTCAACAGGCCGATAAATAAAGTTCTAGTCGCGCATAAATTTTCAGAATGTTTTTAATTAGGGGTGATGAATGCTCGCAAAGCAGGAGCTCACCTATTTGGGTGTGTGGAAGCAGTCAACTCGATAATGTTCAGCATTTACGCACCGCTCACTATTGCCCTTCTCTGTTTGCAACTTTCCTGACCCTTCGCTCTTCCTTCCCTCACCTCCCA
>JPKZ01001041.1:106890-151891 GCA_000803305.1 Toxocara canis
GTTGCGTCCATTCTTACTTTGAGTTGCGTTTGAATGAAAGAATTTTGCTGTCAAAAACTTGTGTCATTTGTGAAATTTGCTGTCAAAATGTGAAATACAACCAGAGGCATTTGAGTATGGTTGCCGTAACATATGAAAGCATTAGAAGCATTTGTTCAACAACGTCCAGAAAGTTTCTTTCTTTTTTTGTTTGTGCATGCATAGGTAGCGGTGCATATGTAGATAATAAAAATAACCTGGAGTTTTGAAATTGACAGCTAGATTGTTTGAATAATAAGAACTACCTGGATTAAAATGGCTAGAGGTTATTTATATTGCGCTAATTTGTTTTCGAGAGTGTTTTTGCAGCGTAAAGCTAGAACAACTACTCTACTCACGACTGATAGACCTGTGCCGATTGGAATTGTCCGTTTCGACGTTTATGGGTCTGGATAAGCCTCATTTTGCCAGATCGCTGCTCTCAAGTGGTGTTCGACAAAATGTGGAGGTTGGTGCTTTCTCTGGTGAATACGGAGGCTCGCCCTTATACGCTGCAAGTTTTCTGTTCCGGTTGTGTGTTTTTAAGTAAATCGAAATAAGTCGTAACGAAATTAATTTGCGTCAGCCGTCCGTCTCCGGGTCATCTCGCTTTATGAAAATTTCAGCTGTCAGGGCCATTACAAGCCTTAACATCGTTGATAACTCCCCGCCTTCTAACTAACTGTACTCTCTACCCTCCCACCTCTTCAGCCGTCCTCCATGCAGTATGCTTTTCTGTTAAATTACGTATGTCGGTCTGAATAGAAAACTTGACTGATGTTAAGGTCAAGGCACTTCCTGATTTGAAAATTTGCTTCCGCTGGTCTGATTCGTTGTATTTAGGTCTTTTCCTGCTCAAGTTTCGCGTTCTCTTATTTGGCATTAAACTTCCGTTGCGCGGGCAACTTTTATCAGCCCATCTCACTGGAGATTAAGGGGCAGTTGTTTGTTTTCAGTGAGTGGTTTTAAAGGAATGCAAATTGAGTAGTGCGGTGTACCAAGCAGCCTTTGATGTTATCGTACCTGTCTCACTTTCCTCCATCTTTACGCGGCAGGGCGCCGGTTTCCACACTTTGCAGATTCAGTGATGTTTACTCAGCTACTGGATAAAACATGCGTTGATGTTCCAGAGTTCTTTTTTTCGCTTCAGTTTTCGCCTATTTTTTGCCGTATGAAGCTATCTTTTGAACTGACTCACAGTAGGCAGGGAATAGCCTGTTCAAATATGGTAATAAGTCGTTTTTTTTTTCTTTTATGAGCGGTACTCTTCATTTGTTTCAAACTGGTGCCAGGAATCAGCTAACAAAGTTTTTTAAATTTGCAGCTGTTGCATCTGATCGCGTGTATAGTAATCGATTATGAGGTGACTGATCGCAAACTGATCCATGGTCTTCTAACCAAATTATGCACTGCTCGACAGCGTGAGGTCGTTTCACGTCTACTCGACCTTTGTCGTTTATATCCGTCACTTGCAAGACTCAGCGATCTCGCTGTAGTTTGGAGGGATATCGCTGGTTGGATGCATGGCGAAATCGGTCCGTTTTGCTTTTTCTTATGTGTTCTACTGATTATAGGGAAATTTTTTTTGACACATCGTTTGAAAAGAATCGCATTTTGTAACTGACTGAGTCCTGAACGTTTTTTGGGGCCTGGTAGAGATGTTGAATGTCTGAAGACATCTAAACTTGCATCACTGTCCACACTTTAATTTGAATATCAACTGATTTTTCAGGGAGCAAAATATTTTTCTTCAGGGATATTTTTTTCAGGCAAAATATATTTTCTGGGAGAAAAAAATATTCTATTTTCTTCGCATGCGTTCTATTGCGAAAAGATTTCTTGTTTTTTTTTTGGCTGATTAAGCTTAATCTTGTGGGTTACTATTTTGGGAGTGAATATTTTGTTCCATTTGAATTTATACTTTACTACAATATTTTGAGATTGAATTTAATATTTTATTATAATATTTTAGAAGTTGATATTTGCTTTTGATCAAGAAGCTAGGTTTTTGCTGATTTTTAAATAATTTTTTACAGATCCAGAAAGTCCATCAGCAAACCAACAGTTGAAAAGGATTCTTTTTTTTTTTTTGGCTGATTAAGCTTAATCTTGTGGGTTACTATTTTGGGAGTGAATATTTTGTTCCATTTGAATTTATACTTTACTACAATATTTTGAGATTGAATTTAATATTTTATTATAATATTTTAGAAGTTGATATTTGCTTTTGATCAAGAAGCTAGGTTTTTGCTGATTTTTAAATAATTTTTTACAGATCCAGAAAGTCCATCAGCAAACCAACAGTTGCGTCGATATGCATATTTCTGTTTAAGGTTTGGTTCATTTATTTCACTTGTTTTCGTATTTGCGGTTTTCAAGAATCGACTGCAGTGCGTTAGGCTGCATTCAACAGAATATCTCATAGATTCAGGCCGTTTTCTGATACTACCCTTCTATCTCAGTAAACAAAAAGTGAAAAGTCTGGATGGACGACCTTTCGAGGAGGGGCGGGAATTTGGTAATGCTCCGAATAACGAATATTTTGCAAAATGAGAACGAATGTAAGGAGAAACTTGAGAAAAGGTTTCTTGTTTTTTTGGCTGTTTAAGCTAAATCTTGCGGGTTACTATTTTTGAGAGTTAATATCAAAAATGGACATCACCAGTTTTATTCTTTGTTCCAGTGGGAGTTTATTGTAGAAATGGAAATGACTCGGCCAATCCTGACTTTCTATGAGCTGCAAACGCGTAGTTTGACAGGTACAATTAAATGTACCAAATTTTAGGTTGAGTTAACCTAAGTCTTTATACGCTGTGTTTTTATTTGCTCTTTGCAAGCAGCGCTGTTACAGTTTTCCGGCGGAAGCGCGTCATACGTTCGATTCATTAAATGCACAGATGCAGTCTGACGGTCTTTTGGTTGGCTCACAGTTGCTCTCAATTATTATATCGCCAGCTCAGGTTTCATTTGTTCTTTTCTAATTCATTTGCATTTTTCGTTCGGGATTAACGCAGTGGGTAGCAAGTCAGCTCTTCGGCATTTGCTTGTGGGAGTGGTATTGTATATTGCTATCCTTCACAGTTGTCAAAATTTGACTGGGCGATTTCAGGTAACAGAGCCAGTATAGATTTCTACTTTGGCAGTTTCCAGTTATCCCAGTTGATGATTAAGGGAAGATCTTTAGGCAGAATGCTGGCTGTTCATGGGTCTGATGGTGGCATCTGGTAACCGCTTTTTCAAATCTAGAGAATAAGTCACCAAGAAGTCCCTATTAAAGTATCCTTAAGACAGTTGAGAAACGGGTATCTTCGGATATTTCTGGAAGGTAATAAAATAAGAGCCGTATTGAAGGTGAGGCCACAGATCCGACGAATGCCCTGTTATCATATGTAGAGTGTCCTATATGATGTTGTATGCATAGCGTTGCACTGCTTTCCAAGCCGAGCGATTTCGAACTGAGCAAAGGAACAGGTCCGTGCCCAAAACTAGAGTAGTTTCTACCCTCAGAGAAGGTTTAATAGCTGTATTCACAAAATATGTTTCCTTGTCATTACTGGGTGTTCCTTAGTGACAGAGTGACCGTTTCCCCTTCCTTCTTTTCGTCACACTTACGGGAAAAGGGGTTCCCATTTAATTTTCCTGCTTTTAATGTATTGGAAGACAATTCTACTTGCGGTCGTCTGTCGATCTGATGCAGTTTTTTTTTCTGGCACCACGCGATCACGATGGAACGGGTGGGTTGCAGGATGTAGAGTTTGTTTGGCGTATTCTATTATACAACTGAGGTTACGTATTTGTTTGTAACCATTGGTATGCTTATGCATTCACCGGCAGATCTAGTTGGCGGACATAAAAGACGTATATCACACCAGTTTGTACTACGCGCTTTGCTAGTTGTTTATTAAAGGTGCTTTCAGAAAGACATTCCAATAGCGATGACTGTGAGAGAACGAGTGGAAGCTGATGTGCACTTGAGTTGGAGCGATATATCTAACGAGTGAAAATATCAGCAAGTTGAACTGTTTGGTAGTGACGAGGATTACCGTAGAAAGATTGCTATTTGTTTCCTACTTGAACGAGGCATGGTCATACATGAGCTTATTCTGTCCCAGTTTTAGGATATGGTTGCGCTTTCAATAAGTAGAAAGAAGGTAGGCGCATGTAATTCATGCTAGAGGCAAAAAATAAATTGATAAGGCAACAGTTTAGCTGAGCTTTACTTTAAAGAACTGGCGTAGCGTTTTAAATATTATCCAAACATGTGGTGTATTCGTTGCAAAGTGGAAAATTAAAAACGATCCACGTAGATATCGCAAAGATCTTGAACAGGTAATTGCCGAACGTTGTGAACGTCATTCTTTTGATGTTTATATCCAACCTATAAGCATTTTATTGACATCGCCACCTTTGAGATTCCTGGGGAATTTTGTTTCTTGAACAAAATTTCTTGATTAACTTCTTCAGCGGATATTTTTGTGAGGTGGGAGGCTTTTGACTTAGTTTTTTTGGAAGGATTTTTAGCAGAACTATGGTAATCAGAAAGCCTAATGAAGCGTTTGGTTAGTCGGATTCCATCTGTAGATATAATTTTAAAGTTTCTAATGAAGGCGTAATAGAGTACGTAAGGTTTTTCGTTCTTCATTTCAAAAACGTTTTAAAAATAGTCCTTGCTTTTCTTTTAGTGCAGTTTCTTTAGTTACAAAACTTTCTGGGAGTTTCCTTGCGCGTCATTCGTTTGGATCCTCTCAGTAAGGTTTATTTGAATCATATCGATTCGTTTAAAATGTCTTTTATGAAAACCACATTTTTATAGTTTTGTTGGGAAGCTCCCGTCTTCACTGCAATGCTTATTGTGCAAATATCTATCTCATTTGGCTTGTTTGTGCCCTTTGAAGCATTCTATCTCTCTTGTTGCTCATATTCCGGTTTGCTTTATGTTTTTCATTTCACTTACTCACCTTGTCATCGTGCTTGCAGGTCGAGAAGTTGATGGTACCTTCTATCCAAGAATTCTTGTTTAGATCGTCTTCGCCTCATCATTTTAGGTTTGAGCTGAACTGCGATGTTGCATTTTATACAATTCCAGCCTTGCAATTACCGTCTTCTGAAAGTATCTCATCTCATTATATAGTTACGTTCTGCGAATCCATAATAATTCCTTTTCAGTCCGATCCATCTATGCCTCACTTGTGCTGGAAGGTGACTTGTTGAATTGAACCCTTTTGTGTTTGTCTTTTTGTGCCTTGTAAAGAGTAACGTGCATTTCCATCTGTAAATATCTATGGTTTTGCCATTTGAATGGGACAGCTATTTGATTGGGTCTACCAGATGCCTCTTTTTACTTGTTTCATGTCTACTATTTGAGATGTGTATATTGTTAGATTTATCGTAAATTTAGCCTAGACCCGACTGTGATGAGTTACAAGCCGAAAGAAGGCGCCGTTGAAAAAGAGGCTTAGCTTCCTGGTCCTTTTTTTCTGAACTGATGGATTTTAATAATCTTGACACTTGGTAAAGCTTTCATCAAATCTAAAGATGGGAACATCACAAGAGGCGCGCTTCTAATAAGACTTTTTCTGCTCGAAATTGTTGTCTTGCAGTTGTCTTTTTGTCGTATAACTGCTATAAGCCATTTAAAGGATACGGATTGGATGGATATTTGTGTCCTTTATGAAAGCAGTGAAGATTGGATAACGGGAAAGTTTCCGTATTGAAACACTTTTACCGCGTCATCACCATAAGTGGTCGGAGCGGCTTTTAGGGAGATGGACCGTGAGGCAGTTCCTCGCATAAGGTTGTTGAGACGGACCGCATGCCAATCTTGTATCTTCCCCTCGCCTTTAGAATTTGGTATCGCATATGTGTGCCGAACACGGGTTCGTTCCCGACGCTATGTATAAGACATCTTAACCATCATACCTTAGGTTTTTGTTTGCATGCTATCGACTTGGTGTAGCATTTGCACCTTGCTATATAGTTCTGAAGGCTCGCTTTCGAATATGCGTTGTTGTCAACGATCTGCTTTATACGCTTAATAGGTAATGCTGTATACGGTTTTATTAAAATGCCCACAAATTCGTCCTGCGTAGAGGTGCTATTTGATGGGAGATTCTTAGTTGTGGCATGACCAACGCACAGCATAAGTCGATTTCATTGTGATTAGAAAGTCATACACATCACACACAAAGTCATACACATGACCAACGCACAGCATACACATTTTGCGTGAGGGTCATTTTTGGCGCTTTTTTGTCGGCGGCTACCGATTACGAATGTGTCAACAACGTATGTATTGTTTTGCGCATGAATGAGATTTGACGCTTGCGAGTGGGTAGTCGCTTCCGGAAGGCGTGCACGAACAAAGCGCACTCAGTTCCATAGCAGCACTTACGTTTTGACTGGCACATCAAGGTACCAGAGCACCCAACGGCACCTTTTTGGATAGTTATATAAGCGCACAATCATTTTCTGGAGCCCTTAAGATGAAGATAGCGGAAATTGTTTGTTTTTTTTTTCGTATTTTCCTTTTAAAAGAGCTGCATTTGTCTTGTTTTTTGCTTTTAAGTACAGCTTTACCTCGTTTGTTTCATTCTTCATGTGTCATATTCTCTCATGCGAATTGTAAACCGACCGATGTTTTTGTTGAAAATACGTTAAAATTTTTGGTTAGCCTTAAGAACAAACATCAAGAGAAGAATTGCCTTGACCGGTGATGTATGAATGAGCCGTTGCACAAAAGACGTTCACTGTGATTTGTATGGTGGAGGGTCTCGTTCGTCTGAGGCATGTGTTTAATTAACACTTCCTCAATAATAGCAATATTTGGGGAACGTTCAGGGGTGTTGCTAGAACAACTTTCGATATAAGAAATCCTGTCCACTCAGTATTTTGATGCCCTTCCATATCGTCAACAATTTGCAAGAGGAACGATGATCGCAAGCAATGAGGATTACCATGTACGGTTTATGGTAATGCAGTCACGAGGGCTCTCATTAGGTTCCCTACACGACGGCGATTTCTACATCAAAATTAATACTCCAACAATAATCGCATTAAATTCCGGCAATCTATACGGCTGGCGACCATTTTTCAGTCGAATAACTTACTTCTTATGCGACAAAGGAACAATCATGTGCTTAGTCGAAGGAAATGAAGAATTGAAGAAATGGGGGAAAAGTTGGGAATTCTGGGTTTTTTTTTGGTCCCGCTATCAGCAACATACTGTCGTGACGGGTGAAGTCGTCCAACTTTCCGTTCCTATCTCTCTCTGTTCGCGACAAGCCGCTGCCACAGAGGTCCTTCCACTTTCCGTATCTCGTCAGCCCATCTCATTGGGAATAGTCGTGTTAAATTAGGTTTTACATCAGAAAGCGCAGAAATACGAGCATACAAATATAGGCGCGAAACTTGAGCATTTTTTGAAACGCAAAAATATCGAAATCTTAGGACATCTTTAAGCTGATGAAATCAGATCGTGCCTCACGTCATCGTTCGTTCATCGGCATTATGAACTCCCTGAGGACGTTTTGCGTTCCGGGTAGCTACAGCATTTTTGAGTGACCATCCAAATTGTGCAATCGTTAAAACGTCGACTGTCAAAGCATGAATCGCTTCAGGATGTCTGTGGAGCCATCTGGTCGTCAAGGTACGTTCACAATAAGTAGTCGAAGGGATACCGTACAGACCAGCAAATTGGATCAATTCAGAAGACGTATACTCGAGGGCGATTGCTGTCGGGTGTTCGTCAATCTTTTTAATAATCATGTATATCGCATTTAATTTGTTTACATTCATTGAAATGCTTGCATTTTGCAATATGCCTTGTGGACGCAGTGAGCCGAAACACTGCTTTTGTAAACGCCACAACCTTCTTAAAGCGTTTAAGCTGATCTGACCTTCAATAATAAGCTATCATATATCACCACGCTCGTTAGAAAAAGTACACCGGTCAACCAAAAACCGACTAAAAATTGGTTTTCGACAGGCTTCCCGGCGGGGTTGCCAATCTCTGTGCCCCTAAAATCTGGAAGTTGCTCTCCGTCGTCGAGCTCGACGGAAAATAATTTCTAGACATTTTTTTGTCCGGAAGGCTTCCGTCTCACCAGCAGAAATGCTCCCTGACTGTCACTCTTTGGTGACCGCTTCCTGAGTTTATGGCTGGGATGCAATCCCCAGTCGAAGTGCTCACCAACGAAATCGTTCTCGGACGAGAATGTCCCGATTATTTCTATGTATCGTTAAGTCACGATAGCACTTACTTTTCTGTGCTGCCCAATATTTTATCCCTTCCAGGCCAAATCGGAGTCTCCATCCAGTCCAGCCAAATTGCTCCCCGATGAGATTATCGGCTATGAAGCAGAACATTAGTCCAATCAAATTCAATTTATTCGCTGATTATTGTTATTTTTTCTTACTTCAACATAAATTGCCGTTTTCTGCAATATGCAACTCTCTATTTGTGCAACATATAAGGCAAAGGTACAACCGCCACCTTCTACAGCTATACAAATATAATTCATAGGTATTCACACTCTTTTGTGATATTTTAAACTGGCAAAGTTGGAGCGTTCCGTTCATTGACCACCTAATACAGAGTTTCATCTCGAGTAATCCCTATCGGGCTGAAAATTCCAAGATGGGGCTATGCTCCGGCAGTGGCAATTTCTCGGGCTCTTTTGTCTTTTTGGGGTGAAAGTGCGTTCTATTCTATACNCGTCACATCCAGGAGATGATGGAGGGAGAAGTTGTTTTGTTTCCAGGCGAAGGCTTTAATCAGGGCGATACAGTAAATGTGAAGTTTTGAAGATTTTTCATTTAAGGTAGGAGCAGAGGAATCATTTCATTTCCGGCAAACATATATCACCCCTCTGATCACATGGGCACACCTTTTCGGTCTCACCTGTTTGATGGTACGTGAACCTAGGAATGGTGCTTTGCGAGCGATCCTCATTGCCTACAATATTATCGTTTTTATCGGTTGGTTGATTAGTTGTTCGTCTTCCGTGAAATAGCTAAACATTTTTAGGCGCTTTATTTGTATGAGCAGCTAGCTGTACAATATACTGACAGAAATAGATAGTATTTACTATTCATACAATATGCACTTGTTTCTTGTACCGATGATGAAAGCCTTTGTTGCTCAGCGAATAAAGACTTAAAAAAGATAAACATAAATAAGATGGAATATCAAACAAAGATAAGAAATACAAAAAGAAGACCATCTAAAATATCAAACAGTAAGTGAGTAAAATCGCCAAAAAAATGAAGTAAAGATATAGCATTGAAGTGAATACTACACTTAATATCTATCAGAACTCAGTTATCCTAATGGATGGAATTCCCTCGTCTGCACCCGAAATATCTTTCTGTACGACAGATCAGCTGACTGAAGCATTACACACTGCAAACAATGCCTATGTTGCATGTTGCTGAAGGAGTGTTCGATGCAGGTTATTTTTGAGCTGTAAGGGAAAAAGATTTTTCAAAAATTGGAATCGGATCGCAACAGAAGGAAAATAGGAATCAGGATTTCCCCACTAGAGCTCTAATATATATGCAATTTAAAAGTTGCGCAATTTTCGTGGTAGTTATTCCCAAAAGGCAATATCACCTTCTTCGTATATCACCGTTGTAGGAATGCACGCCAGGTATAACTTCAACTTATAGTTTCAGCTTCATATAAATGCTGCAAAAATTAAACAAATTGAAGAAACCAACTTGTCAGTAATGTTGCCACTGACGGCTAATGTAGTCCGATGAGTATCACAGTTGTGTAGTAACTTTTCGGCTAAAATATTTGAGTGTAGTAACTGAGCAAATAAGAATAATTTTGGTGTGATGAATGGAATTTTCAGCTCTTTGTCTCTACTGTATTCTTCTGATCACGACGATCGCCCACGAGATATCAAATGATGGCCGTAACAGCACCATTACTTTTCAAAGACGCTTCGCTGTGGTGTTCACTTTGCTCGGTTAACTCTTCAGGAATTTTTACCTTAATAAATCTTTATTTATGAAAAAAGGAGCCAATGATATCGTTTCACATCGAAGACCCTCTAAGTGCACCTAAATTACACACGTAGGAGGATAGCAAATTTTGATTGAGACCCTTCGATATTCGAAACCTTACTGTTACAAACGTGCAAGTGACGAGCTCGGCATACTGCCTAGCGATACAGTATTTATTAGCGATTGAGTCAGCCAGTTTTCAGGAAGAAGCAATCAAAGATATCGTGAGGAGGGGGGGGGGGATATGGCACACTCACTGTTTGCATAGCATAGCGAAGCCTGCTTTGATTTTTTTCAGAAGAAAATAAAACCTTTAAGCGATTAGGACAAAAACAATTTGTGCCGAATTAAACGAGAAACGATTAAGAGAAGAGAAAAATATGCACGCTAAAAACTGTGTAATTTTTATTTCCAAGTCTCTAACGATGAATTTTTTATGTGAACCCTTAATGGGTCTTGCGAAAATAAAACAGCACTAGTAGATTTTAGCCGCAACGGTGTTACTCTGTGTAATGCTTGCATGAAAAAATCTATAGCCATATTGGGAAGCAGTCATGATTATTTGTCGCGACTTTTGATCTGGATTGCCGCAGAGAATATTTCATTTTGTGCAGCGGAAATTCGCTTAGTAAATTACACGGAGTTCCTTGAACCAACAGCGCTTGACTTTAATGCGATAATATTTTTCATCGAATAGAAACGCACTGATGGTTCGATCTTCTCACGCTTTACGATATACTATTTTCCACGATTGGATAGTTTAAGTTTGAGTCGATTTCGTTTCAGGAATCTTCTTAAAATTTCGCTTATATTTGTTGAAGCGGAAGGGTATCGACGAACTTACACAATGCTTATCAGCCGATAAACGTGCAATTGGCGCAAAGGAGAGTTTCTTAAGGCAAGCATACATTGAAGCATTAGAACAATAACGAAGTGAATAAAGCAGTGATCAACATTAGGTGCGATTACGATCAATATGGACGCAATCGACATTATCGTTATTGATCGACAGCCTCAATGCGAATTTTTTAAACGTTTGAAAAGTGAAAATTTCCACTCAATGTATGAGTAACTATTAATTGGCAATTTGTGATTTTTAAATCAATCGCAGAGTTCGCCGTCAAGCTTCCGAATATTAATTAGTTAAAGCTTTTGCAAGAATGAGGCATATAGCAATTCGTTGTTTAGCTTCTTCAATGTGCTTCTGGTTTCGCCGATTATGTGATTATGTGAAGTGTTTTTGATTTTCAAATTGAATATGCAATTTCAGACGTTTGTGTATCGTTTTGATTAGCTTATGTGTCTCAGTGCCCCTTATCTTGTTTACGGTATTTATATATGTTCGAGTACAATCGCACATTGCCGAATCGCCATCTCTTCTTCGTTGTGGTAAGCATTTAATTTCCAATAAAAATTTTTAAAACATTTTCTCATTTTGTTTGACTGAAATGATAAGCTTTTGCAAAATTCTTAAAATTTCCAAAAAAGATTCTGGAAAAAAATTTTGTTTCGAAAAATTCTTAAAAATTTTGCAAAGCATTGTTTGCCACAACCTATTAGTAATGATGTACAGTTCAAAAAGAAAACTGTTTTTTTTTCACTAAGGATGTTGTTGATTTTTAGGCAGAATGGTCACATTCGCGATTTTTTTTTGAGTATCGAAAAAACTACAAGAACTTCTTGACTTCTTCAGTTAGTATTCGTACGTATCGAATATACTCCATTTGATATTTTTATTGAAATATCAGTTGTCTCCATTTCGTTTCATTTCAAGAATTTGGTGTAAACACCTTTAGCTTCGTATGCGGGAAGACCTGGGTTCGATTCCCGGCTGCTTTCCCAACGGATCACCAGCAGGCTGACCACCAGGCGTTCCGAAACTGGTCAAAACAATCATGCGTGGGCATGGTTGTCAGTTGCATAGATACGGGAATCGATGAAATTACAGCTGCCTTTGCATCCCTTTGCATGGAAACGAGTATGCTTACTCGGACGAATCGCAGATTTTGCTCGTATTTCATTGCAGTGAACGATTCATGGCGAAATTTGTAACAGTGATCAAACTTGTGTCATATGAGGAACGCTTGTGTCATAAGCAGTGAAATTTCTCTTAGAGGTTAAACATATTATGTGCAATTAAAACAGATTCATGAATTTGCGGCTCTAGTAAAGAACAACTTTTCAGGCATATTTTGCGAAATTGTCGACAATTATGCATTTTACATAACCCTTCTGAGCCTGATGATTACTTCGGCGCTATTTATGATCTTCGCGTTGTCTGTATACTACGAAGCACGAGATCTGATCGAGCAAATTAAGCATTGCGCTGATGGTAATAAATACGATTACCTCATATTTCGATATCAGGTTAAGCTTTTATTGCTTCATTTAAGCCTTCATGAAACCACACTATCGCGTAATCCATCCGATTCCGATAACTGTTTTGTCTTGCTTTCCCTTTCTACTGTTTATTGCTGTTCGGCTAAATGGTGGTCAACCTCACAGCCACTATTGCTTGTCCTCGGAGCTGCTCAGAGCATTCACTGTCTTGACTAATTCATGACTGGTCATGCTTTGGCTACTATTAAATTGTTGTTTTTTACTTTGTACTGTGAAACGCATTTTAGCATAATAGATAAAGCCGATGTTCTCGTCACGATGAAGACTATTCAGATGTGCAGTTGTGGCATGAAATCCTTCTGATGCTATTTTCATCTTTCGCAACCGAAAGTCATTCACTTTGGGTCTCAGCTACTATTCTTAATATCTAATGTTAGAGAATCTATTCCGAATGGAATAACCTCATGATCGAGCATAGGTTTATGTCAGGATCTCTTTAACCCAATTTTACATACTCACATAAAATCTACCTCAGCATATTCTACAACGAAGTATGATGACCGAATCGTTTCCAAAATAATAGATAGGGAATTTCGTGGGACGGAATCTGCCTTAAGGTGTTTTGAAATCGTACGATGCTAAGCTATGCTTGGAACGGATGAAATATAATGGTGTGGGCTATATTCAAAAATGTTATAGCATCTAAGCTAGGCAATAGCTGCGTTTTCCGAACTGTATAGTCAGCGTGGTTATCCCAACTGGAGTAAGAGCAGCTTTTGAGCTATGGTAATTTGCACTTCATGAAACTGGAGATAAAAGGAGTCAGCTTAACGATGGAAACTTCGAATTCTATGCGTAAGCTTGCGCCGTCGTATAATCAAAGTCTTACTTCTAGGGGGATTCAAGACTTTCAAACATTGGGAACGAGTGACAGTTAGGGGAAACGTTCAAGAACCACTAGTGTAGAACTTCTCTCTCTCTGTTTATCTCTCTCTCTCTCTGTGGTGTCGAAATGTTCTGTAAGCTTCTGCAGTCGACGTGCACAATTTTCAAGTATCCATTTTTAGTCGATTGAAACATCAACGCAGCTTCTTGAGGATTATTTTTCCACACTGCTTCTCATTCTATTCGTCTCGTCTATTTATATTCAATTTTTTATGATTCGGCAATTGCGAAATTCACAAAGTATGCCCGTGGCTCGAATTTTTAATGCGATCAGCGGTACTGTTATGTTGACAATCTCAACGTTTGTGTTCATCGGCGGTGCCGCTTTGATTAACTCGCAGGTACGCTTATACAATTTTATATTCTCTTTCGTTTATGCTTTCTGAATATCTGTCTTACAATTTCAGCATCGCAGTATCGTCAAGAGTGAAAGGCGTCATAAGAAGAGCGATTATTTTGAGCATAGCTTTTCTTATAAATCTTTCTTTTTCCTTCACATCAATCAGTTTAGCTCAAAATTGAAGAAACAAAAATATAGTAGGGAATATGAAAGGTGATATGGCGTGTCCATATAGTTCTTAGTCGATAAGGTGTGCAGTGTCACGAAAAGAATCTGGCAGTCATCAAAATGCTATCATTTTTTTGAATGATTTTTTTCCGTTATACTCAGTGGAAAGACAATCGCAATTCCTGATCACAGCGTTGTTGGTCTTATAAGCCTTCTATACAAATATACCCTTTAATGGAATTGTCAAAATTGCAGGCCTGAGGTGATACTGCCAAGGACAATTTTTAAAAAATGTCCCCAAAAGCACAAACGATGCTTGAATGCTACACAAACGCATACATATCATCAGTTATGCTGGGCTCCGCTGCTTCCCAAATATTGTTTCCCGGGAATATCGCATACTTGGGCTCATGGAAATCCATCATTGAGACCCGTGCTGCGCTTATTGAGATTAGGTTGTGGTTTCAGTGGTGGAACTCGATCACGAAAACGATGTTTCCATGCATTTATTAGTCTGGATTGACTTTCATTTATTAGTCGAGTGTTTCAGCTCACACGATTTCGCTCTGCATCACATAAAGTCGGTGATCTACAGCAGCTACAACTATCCAACAGTAGTGCGGTTAGTTGCAGTGTTAAGCATGTCGAGTTCTACATCTTATGAGGCCGATATTTTTCTTCACGTTTATTTTCTTTAAGCTAATTAATGTGTGCCAATTAGCAACTACCGCCATTCTTCCGTCCATCCATGCGTGCATATATTCCGTCGGTCCTGTAGTTTGCACGTTTTATAGGCGTTCCAACGATCCGTGGTAAGGTCACTTGGTATTCAACTGAACAATTGATTAGGGTTCTTACGGCAGTTCCCTGAATCATAAACCTCTTGTGTATCCAAATCTGCATCTTTTTACTTAGAATTCATTTGATTGGTTGGTTGATCGCTTAGTTGCGACGTCAGGTGCATGTAATGATTAGATTCATTTGCATCTGGAGTTACGGTTCGGTCGGTTGATTGGTCGTTCAGCCAGTTTTGAATTATCAGGTCAAGTGCGACGAATATGCTAAATTTAACATAATTTATTAGCCGACTAATTTAATTGCGAATGGAAAAAAAATTCTTGACTTCGGGTCATTGTGAGGCGAAGCAGATTTACCCGTGGTGAGCAAGTAAGTTGATGGCATACTTGATAACTAGGCTTATTTGGAGTTTTTAATTAACTAGACTTAGCAAATGACTTATTTAGAACATAATTCATAAAGTATGATAAATCCATTTCACGGGCTCACAATACATGCATAAACAGTCTTTTGTTTGTGGCTTTTTTGAACGCTTTTAATTTGTGGTTCGCTTCTAAAGCAATGGCAGCGATTATTGCACTGAACTTTTTCGCAGATTATATTTGAAATTTCATGTCTCATATAATGGTAAGCGAAACACTTATCGATAGATTTTTATGCTTACTATCGATGTTTTGAGATTTTGATTTTTATCGACATTTTATGATTAATATGACGATGATATTTCTATGATTTTTATGATTTTTATGAGAGAAACACTTATCGATAGATTTTTATGATTACTGACTATATGAACGCTAGAGCTTACAGTTTTTTTCTAACAAATTGAGCTCTCGACCATTCCGAAATTGAGGCAAACATTTAGTTGCAGTGTGATAGTTTCATCATATTGAGAATATTAAACTATCGCATTAGAAGAACTAAAGGGGGGAGGCGAGTATTTTGCGAGAGAAAATTGCATTCCAACAAAATGCACAATTGAAATTTGATCATGAACAAAGGCATTGCAAAGTATTTTCATCAAACAACTGTTACAAAGTTAACGTCAATGATTGTGTGCAGATACTTTTTTTTGAAGGACATTTTTCTTTTGCTCATTTGACGGAGACTTTTAAGGTAAAACTGCTGATCTTCATGCTTCGATTGTCTAATGATTGCAATTATCTCACAATTGGTGGTATCTTTGTGGCAAACCGTCAAAATATCATTTTGGTTGGTCACTCCATTCGTTTTGATGGTTTGGGGGGGGGGGAAGGGATCATGAGCTTGGATTACTTTAGCAAATTATATCGGCAACAATCAATAATTCATGCGCTTTAGCATATTTGTATTTGCAAAGCATACAATGACGTCACTCAATGAAGTCACTCTGTGACGTCAAGTTTTTGCATCCCCCCCCCCTCCTGTATTTTCAAGTTTCAATACCCCATTTCGAACCTATTATTGCATCCAGTTATAGACGCTGTTCGATAAAAACGTTGCATCATTTTTCGACTGATTGAGTTCTCACCGATCGAGCCACGGTGAAAGACTTGCATAAGCGGCAGGATGAGTTGGAATATGAATTTTGATTATTTGCGTGCAGTATACGAAACCGGTTGGCCTGATGGTTGGAGCTGCCAATGCGCATGTTGTATCGGCCTCTTGGCAAGCATTCCCAACTGTTTGCAATGTTATCGCAAAGAAGTTTTTTGGCAAAAGTATTGTCATATGCAAATTTTTGCAGAACCTAATTACTAAATAAACATGACCCAAAATTGCCTAGAGATTTCTATTCAAATTTTCACGTTAGGATAACCATAAAGAAGAAAACTAACAGATTTACTTGTTGTGACAGTGGCTTTTTCTTTAGCTGAGTTCTACACATATTCTACCTTTTAACGATAATAAATAATACTTGCTCAACTGGTGTTCGTCATTAACGGTACTATAAAGATCGTTGTCTTTCTAGGGTCCATATTAATATTATAGTATCTTTGGCTGCACATGAATCGGTACCAAATACTCAGTCAAAAATATGGCTGATTTTCAACTAACTCATCTCCTAGAAATAAGGGGAAAACTTAACAGCGTTTTCCAAAATACTTTTACATTTCCACTCATTTTTTACTACAATACTCAGAAGACAGGCATTAGCGTTCTCAAAATAAAAGTATTCTTGGCTGTTAAGTAATCTGTCAAATATTTTTGCAGATGTCATTCTTAACGATGGTTGCAACGTTCACTCTATTCGTTATCGATGAGAAGTGCTCACAGTTCTTTTGAAATGCCATTCAAAATAAAATTCAACAGTCTATGCTCAGGGAAAGCTAACGAAGAAATCTGTTTTATAAGACTGAAAAAATTACACGTATAATGAGCGAATGGAAACCAGTCATGTATATTATTTGTTTTATTATACGCTTTGGTAAATTTGCAATTTGTGAAGCACATTATGGTGATACCCTCCTACCTTTGCATGTGTATATGTGTGTGCTAGTTGTCATGTAGTTTCGACTTAGGGTTCACCTACGATAGAGCTATGAATCCGAGCGCATCTGCTGTTCCCAACATCAGAAAAGGTCGTTGAACGCGGCTTGTAAAGTTAAAAGAATTCAAAAATCTCCTTGTATTTTCTAATCGTTCAAGCTCCGTATTCGACGAATCAGGTCACAAATCTCCAGTAGGTATTTTGTACGAGCGATCGGGGCGAATAAAATTCAAATTTTCTTTACTTGTGGGCTGTTCAAGAAGCCCGCTAGTTTTATAGGTAAGTCGCAAAAGCAAACATCGTGTGAACATTCCAGCATGCATTTCCACTTGTTTGTTGTGCCAAAAAATATGAAGTTCTTCAACAACCTTCGCTGACGCATTACAGGAGTAACTTTTGCTGTCATGAATTTTTGTTAACTTATTACGGGCAAAACTAACAGTCAAAACAGTTACTTGAGTCAACGGTGATTCTCCGATAACGTTTGAAACAAGCTTTCAGAAAAACTTTTATGCAAAAAGAAAAGAGAATTTGCTTACAAGTATTTTTCGCTCTGTTTGATTTCAAGTTTGTTTGTTGTTGTAGAGAAATCACAGCCGATTCTGGGCTATGAACGAGGATTCATGGAAATCATCCAGAATATGTAAATTTTTCCAGGAACTGTTTTAATTGCACGATGAATTGAAAAACGATTGTTCGCCCCGTTTTCTACACTATTTCCATGAGATACTTACAGGATCTCTAAAGGGCATATGTCGGACGAAATTTAAAAAAAAACATTTCAATGTACATATCTAGCAATGTTATTCGGTGATATTCCGAAAATCTTTCTCCGTCCTTACAGCTTTGCTACTATTTGTTTGATTAGGCTGCAACTGGTAAGCGGTATCGGCTCATGATATACTATGGACCTCTCCGCTATCTGTGTGCTCGGATCAAGCAACAAATGAGAAAATAGACATGATCACTTGTGAAGTAAAATGCGAAAGTTCCTCACACATTTGAAGCAGTGATTCATACGTTTGTTTAGCGATCTTGATGTGCTGATTAAATCTTTCAAAAAAAAATGAAAAAAAAGATACAAGAGAATTGATTCAAATGACCCACTGTTTGCTGGAGAAGATCAAATGTTTTTCAAGTAGCAGAAAACGAACAACAGGCCAACTGATGTTAGAATTTCCGAAAACGTTCCAGCAAAAATAAATTCCGAAAACAGAACGAGGTGAAATTTTGTATTGAACGATTTCAAAAGCAATGAATCATGAGATCGTGTTTCATCATATAAGCATTTTTTTTTTCAGCGATCAAGTAGCTGGTCTTTCGTATTGTGTTTGCTCTGCATTCACTGTTTACTTTGTTCACCGAACAAATACGCATACATAATGCAGCATTTTTTCAATGGCTAGCTAAAAATCATTTCTCATTGTCGTTTAGTGAACGTTTCATCAACGCTTTGCCACCAAATTATTAAACGCTCTAACCTAGTAAAGTCAGCGTTTAGATAATGTTTTCTGTATGTGATTTTATGAATATATGTAATTAGGAAAAATCATATTCCTTTATTTCTGTAATTTATGTCGACAATATTTCGCTATTTTTTAATGTTCTTTTGATATATATTTATTCCTCGAATAATGCGACTTTAAAAAAATGATAATAAAGACTGCTATCTTGAGCGCTGCTATCTTCTGTGAAATGCAAGGGGCAAACCACCCGTACTCATTGCATAAAATGACTTTTTTCGTCAGTAATTGAAAATGCTAGTCAAATTCTGATGATTCCATGTCCATGGCTCATGACACTTTTGTATGAGTTTATTTCCTTTTTCATACTCATTTTCTTCCACTCATTCTTTCTAAATATTAGCCTAACATTTATGTGTTTCATTCGCTCAAATGCTTAACAAAGGCATTTGCATAGAGCTAAAATCAAAGAAGCTTAAATGCAATGAAATTCATACCGACTACCAATTATTATAATTGTAAATATTATTAATTGGATTAAGAATCTTTTTTTTAAAGCTAAATCGTAATATACAAGCAAAACTGTTGCAGAAACGAATTGAAACATTTTCTACGCAGAGATCGTCAAAAAATAAGCGACAACCATCTGCCGTTCAGTCAAGTGCAAAATTACTTAAAAAGTGCACATTTTCAACTTTTGAATTGTTTCTTAACAATCACTTAAACAGTTTTTATAGAGATGGGCTCGTTTGACGGTAACGATCAACAGCGTCTTCGATTTGGAACTGAATACAACGACCGTATTATACTGGTATCACCTTATCACCTTGCTATTGCATAGTTCATTGCAGTGATCAAACCATTTGCTGGTTCATTTGAGGTAACCGTGACCGATTCGTGTACAACTTACTTGCTATTGACGACGATTTCCAAATTTGACTAATTAATGATTATTATACGAAACATTAGATAGTAAAGAAAAATCCAAAAGAATACCTCTGAATAGACGAAAGAATGAGATGAAACTTTCAAAATGTTTACTCGAAACGAATAACGCTTTACAAAATGCAATCAATAGTGACGTTAGAATTGCAAATGTGACGAGATATTTGGAAGTTCGAAGAATTTTACTTTGTTTTTCAGCTTTAACAGTTTTCGATATACTTATTTTCGTATTCAACTGAAAAATTTTCAACGATAAACGCAAAAGATTCGATTTATTAGATTTTAGAGGATTTAATGAACGCCAATGAAACGAGATAACAAATGCGACTAGTGAATCCTTGTAGATTTTATTCTCTTATGAATAACCTATATTTGCATATATATATATATATATATTGTTTAGTCAATACCTTGCATTTGCATTCATCAAGATCTCCAATAGTAACTTTAACGCAGCGCTTTAAAGTGACACACGAATTTTGTTTTCAAAACCATTACAGTAAGTACTAACAGTAAGCATTCAAAATTTTCTGGTCGTTAAATTATATAGTGGAACCAAATTTGTCCTTGAAGAGAAAATTCGTGCATCACCTTGAAGCGCTGTCTTAAAGGTGCTGTTGGAGATGAGAGCGAATGAATGCAAAAACGATGAGGATACCATTGTCGAAATATAAACATCGCACCTACAAATGTGAAAACTTTTTGAAATAGCTTTTTCAGCAATGTTCAACATGCCATTGCTGTTGTGGCAAAAGACAACTACCGCCTCAAATATCGAACGATCAAGCAAGATCTGATGAACATATCCAATTAAGCCATAGTGAAGTTTACCCCGAAGGCTATCGACAAGGGGTCGATCATTACGGTCAGCATATCAGTCAACGTCCGTACTCACCAACCGGAGGTAATTGCCAGCATCTGGTGTACACGAAACCGGCAAGAACGAATCAAGAACTCGGAGATTGCATCGGTTCTGGAATTTACGATGGGCAAAGCGGACCAACTACACTGACAGCACCGTCTCGCAGACCGGAATTTGCGTCTGACGGTGTTCGCCTACTTCATTACAGTGGATCTTAACCAGACTTTTAATATTTTAAATGTTTCTTAAATATATTTGTTGCATAATCTTGAATAAATGTTGAATACGTCTAAACGTATTTTCATATCGAATTTCGGCCTCTCGAATCCTGAAATATTGAGCGAGCAATTTTTTTTTCTGCAATACGAACTAGAACTCGCAGTGAAACACTAAAACAGAGACTCAAAATAATGCACTTCTTACGACAAAATACCGATTTTGTTGGTAATGTAAACCGTTAATTTGAATTGATATAGTCAGCTTATATTTGAAAGCATTGGCGTAAGGAACAAACTTGTGGCTCTCAATTTTGTAAAAAAGACAAAAAGAAAATCGCCTAAACTGGCTTAAACGTCGAAATCCTGCGTTCGCTAAAAATTGTTTAGCTTTTGAACTTTGAATCTTTAATGTTGGCCTACTGATTAGGTGGTTTTGAAATGATTCTTATAACAAGTAATGACTCAAAAACTCACCAATGAGTAATTCCTTTGGTTGGTTCTTTGACGCAACGATAAGCAGCCACAGCAGTTGAGAGCAAACGAGCACAGCAGTGAATAGAGGCGGATAGTGGGTGAAGTTGAATTGGTGAGGATAAATGAGTACGACGGGAAAAGAGTAAATGCTGGAGATCTAAAGAGACGTCGGATATAGCAAACTTCGAAGATAAAACCTTCTCTTAGACTAAGCCGGTCCTGGTCCTTTGTTAGAAAGCCAATGCCCGAGCTTAACTCGGGTGACTTCCGTTGACCATTCTTGCTCCAATATCAGTTCCGCTGCTCGTTTCCGATTTTGCTTCCACCTTTTTGTTGTCTCTTCCTTTTTCGTCATCACTTCCGCTCTTCGCATTTTTATTTGCGCTGATGACTCGCTGGTCTCCACTTCTTGTTGGTGCCACTAAGACGGATAGTAGCATCTTTTTGTTATCCAGTGGCGTCATCGAGTCGCTACAATGGAATTCGCGAATTACGACACTTAGAATCTTATTTTAAGTGGATCTCATCTTTCGTCAGCGTTTCTAATATTTATACATATCCGGAAAGCAAATTCATTCAGAAGTTATTCGTTGTTCTGTTATGATAGCTACAATGCTGGTAACTTCTTGAATCGTTCTTTCCCTGTCCCTTATTAATGCACTTGTATGCGATCGACATTCCTCTTTTTTTGCCGTTTTTACAAATATGCATTGTTTGTTGAAAGTGTTTCATCCAAAAATTTCCTCATACTTATGACATATTGTAATCTGTGCAATTTTCTCATCTGTTACCTGTGCAATTTTGTCACCTGTTACCTGTGCAATTTTGTCATCTGTTACCTGTGCAGTTTTGTTACGTATTACCTGTGCAATTTTTCATCTTTTAAATCTTTTATTCTCCTCCATCCGCAAATCGGAAGAGTGATATTGTACATTCGCCTCTATGTTTTATGCCGTGTATTATATGTTTGCTGTTTACGCATGCAAATAAACTTTTTTATTTCGCCAAATCGTAAGTTGCAAGAAACTTTCTTTTATCAACGAGTAAAAGTTCATCTTCCTTACTGAAATTTTTGTCATTTCTCGGCAAAATTCTAAATTTTTTTTCAATATCAAGACTATAATGAGTAGCAGGAACAATCAAGAACTTTATTGTATTTTATTGTCGGGTAAATATTATATTTTGGAATTCGTCGCTATGAGAATCGTTTTGTTAAAAATTTTCAAATTCAAAGGTTCGACGGTTTCCTAAAATTTTTTGCTAAATGAAAATGCTAATCAAATCAACGCGCTTGAGCTTGTTCTATCAAACTCGAAGCCGGTTGCTTTTGCTGAGGAAAAAAGTAACGGCAAATCGCTAATTCATTTTCAAATCAATATTAGATGCGCCACTGTTCAAGATTTTTCGCCGCACACACACATACACTGTCTGTCCTTCTGTACCCGTCACGTCCATCTATGGTGACCAGTCCTCCACATGAAAGTAATCATGCAACGAATTTCGTTAACCACATCCCCATCAATTGATTCCCTTCTTGATTTGTGCTTTTTTTTACCTCATTCGCTTTCGTTTCTGCTTTGTACCTCTCTCGTCTTTGTTCGTCCACGGGTTGTCTGACGGTGCTAACTTGTGAATGGTCATTTTAAATACCAATTGTCTGAACGGTTCTGAGTGATAATGTTGGGCCACTAACTTGTTCTACTACCGGTGAATTTAATACATACCTTAGAGAGAGGTATATGATGCTTGTCATGACAAAAATAAACAATTCACATTTTCCCCATGTCACGAACCCATGCAGTTCGTCGAGATTAACTGATTTGCAAATTGCAAATGTGGCAAAATACAGGTGAAGTCAAACTAATGCAAAGTAAGCAAGATCGCTTTGGTTTAGAGTTCAGATAAAAGCTATATCAAATGATGCTTGAACTGATGCCGCATGTACGTGTCAGCGCCGTCGATGCAAGCAATTCATGCACTTACTTTGTCGGCAAATTTCATGATTCATATAAATATGGGATCTATATGAGCTCTCAAGGGGTACGAGCCCCCTTAATATCTCCTCTCCTTCTCCATTACCTTAATACCTCCTCATTCCGACAACTATGGAAAAATAGAAACGAGGATTTATATCCAAAGGAGTGTGATGTGTTTTTTAAAAAGTAAACGAGCCCCCTTAATATCTCTCCTTCTCCATTACCTTAATACCTCCTCATTCCGACAACTATGGAAAAATAGAAACGAGGATTTATATCCAAAGGAGTGTGATGTGTTTTTTTTCTTTGGCAAAAAAAAGAAATTGGCTAATGTTCGCTAGAGCCTCTATTTTGCTCAAAACGAAATGGAGATCACTGAGCAGAAACTCATGCGTATGGCATGCCAACGCATGCAAATGTCTTGCAAAAGCAGAGCGTTTATTGATAGAGATGTCAGTTCGAAAGTATTGTTACTGAAATACACGCAGAGCTACTGAATTTTAACACCTTGGGAGGATGCTGAATAGGAGGAAATGTTGGACATATGGTGAGAACCCTAAGCTTGATTTCATTTTCATTTAGCTAACAAATAAGACTACATCTACTACTTTGCATGTTTCCCACCCTTTCCTACCCCCCCCCCCCAATCTTTCTCCTCTTCTCACTCGTGCCTACGATCTCATCGCACAGGAGCCATGGAGACCAGCGACCTGTGATGCTCGGTGCGACCCCCAATATTGCAATTTCGGTTTCGTCTGGTTTCTAAATAAGGCACGGTTTGCAAATTTCCTAACCAGCATCCCATCCGCACCCCTTGTGCAAGCACCGACGATATGAATGGGCGGATGGGACATTCTGGGCATAATTTGGCTTTAATCGGCCGAATTCAATGCAAATGGATTTTATGCGGTGATCGAAAGAGAGCTAGGGAGATCGCCGAGACATTCAACGAACTTGTATGCAATTGGCGGCGAGTTAGAGGAATCATGAAAGGACCTCCATCTGAGAGGCTCTCAGTTTGTCCCATAAAAATTTCGTAACAGAAAATGTGCTTTTTCGGCCAGAGGCCCCGCTTTCGAATTTTGGCAGTCTGTGGCAGCAAATTTAGACATTACGAGGCTCTCGCATGGGTGACATTAATTTTGCATAATAAAACGAACATAGCTGCACTGTTACTGATCAAAACTTGTTGATAAAATTATCACACCAAATTACCGTACTTCGCAAAATTTTAGCTTCACTGATAAGCCAGCTTACACGTTGTCGTTCCGAAATCGTCACTGCATTAGCGATCGCTGAGTTTATCGATTTGTATTGCGAAATGCAACCTATAAACATCATGTTTAATTTTTTTCATTTTTGTAAGTTTTTTTCGGCACTAAAATCTATTTTTGTCATCATATAAATTTAAGAAGACCTAATAAGATAATTTAAAAAATCTTGACTTTGTTAAGTCGTATAAAGTGTAATTTTTCTATTACTCAAAAGCTACACCTGTCTGTTAGAATCGTAGTGAGGTGGTGATCTCGCAAAAAAATAATTTCGAATGAAATCCAGTGGAATCGTTTATTCACTTGAAAGTCAACAACTACCATTAGAATGGGATTCAACTAGAAACATTCACAACAAGCACGCCTTCCATTCAAAATCATCATTCATATGGCAATTTTACTATTCATAGTACGATAACATTACCATACAACTGTTTGGTACTATTACTGCAGTCGAAAGGAGCTGTGTTTTGAGGAATACGGTTGCTCGGAATCGAATGGTTTTATGGCCGTAATTTGCTTGAAATATTTCGGATCCTAGGGTCTATACGTGGCATTCAGGTCAACGTGGGCTTCTCTTGTCAGCATGTTGTCTAATTTCCTACAAAGTTAATCGCTCACCTGATCATCTTGTTGCCATTACTCTACGACCGCCATCCTCATCGCTCATGTCTTTACAGTTATTGAGGGTTTTATGCTCATCAGTGCGCTTAATTTTTCTAACACTATGAATGATTCGGATTAAATGGATCGCAATCCTTTGCAGTTCTTTTTTTTTCTTTTTTGAAAATCTCTATCCTGGTGGTAGATAAGAATAGTCTGATAGTAGGGATTTCGTGTGCAATAATTAATAATGACTGCATATTTTGTAGTCCTATACTTACTGTCTGATTGCTTCATACGGTAAAAAGGCTTTGAAACATGAACGGGAGGAGTTAGAAAAGTGCGTTTGGAGTGTTCAACTAAGACATAAGCGTTGTGGCGGAACCCAATTTTCGGTAGTAACTTAATCGAAAATTTGCCAGAGTCTTTCAAGTAGTCAGCTGCTATTTAGTTCGCTGTTTTTCTAATCTGATAATGATAGTTTCCGATTCGCTTATTTGTATCTCTAGTACTTATTTAGGATATTTTATGATTTTTTTCGTGCTTCTTTTCTACCATTCCCTGCACATTCAGTTCATTAATTTCACCACAAGTACACAAAAGCTGTACATCATCTGCGGGAAAATGCATTTTCAAATATGTGCTGACTTCGTTTGCACTCGAAAATAAAAATGCACAAACGGGTAACCTTCATGAGGGATATCAACTGTGATTTGTTACGTTTTTGAGGTGGAGTTCTTATCTAGTGTTCGTATTCTCCTGCTTAAAAAGTGCTTTTCTCGGAGCTTTATCGGTTTATAATCCCGATTTACTCGGTCGATAAACTGCCGCAAAATGGTGTACGGATTTATGCTTTTGAATACACTTGTAGATTATAGTTTGAATTATCATTGCTCATGTTTAGAAGGATTTGTTAGCGTGTTCTTGCAATGCGCTCTTGTAATGAAGTATCCCCTACGAAGTGAATGCATGTAGTGCAATAGAAGAGATCAAGTGCATGACAAGTGTATGGGTTACGTATCGCTCAAAGAGTGGTTTCGAAACGCTAAAGAAATTAGAGAAACCGATATGATGATGATAGTGGGTCGGTCGATTTGCGTTTATTGTCCGCTCTTTTGAATACAGCTCTCACGTTCACTTCCTTTCATCGCTCAATTAATTCACCGCCGTTCAAGATTGATTGTTTTTACGGAATAATCATAAAAATTTCATAGCAAAAGAATTTTTTTTCGCTGTCTTGAGCACTTTTTTTTTTCGCAATCTCACCACATCTTGCAATCTTATTTGTTTGCATTTTAAGTTTGCCATCACATTTCCTGCTTAATGACCCGAGAGAGAAGTTGTCCATCGCCGGGTTCAAGATGGTTTTTTTCGGTGTTCGATCGCACCAGGATTTAGATTTCGAAAAAAAATCTTTAAGCACTTGTGCCCAAATCGCAAGTTGACTTCTCCGTTCATTTTTTTTTCTAGAAGCACTTTTAACGTATACAATAGCTTAGCTGGATTCTCTTCGCATGTGTTCTCAATTTTTTTAAGAGATCATTCCCTTTTCGTACTTACCTCGAACGCTATTTATCAAATTTCTAATTCGTTTATAGTCTGTCTTCAAGTCTTAATTTTCAGTGTATAGACGACATGTTAGCTTAAGAGGCTGGTAACGTTTGGTGGTTCATTTTCAGATTTCTGCAAGTAAGTATTGATAATCTCTTTTCTCTACTTCCACAGGTTCCACTGCGACTGGGGATGTATAAAAGTTTCCCATGAGAAGCTTATGAGCCTCGGAACGAGGTCTTACAATAAATTTTTTTTGATTACGGGTTGATCGTTGCTAACGGACTGCTATACCTTTTTCAGTCTAAATTTTACCACTTTCTGCTACATATATAGTGACACGGGTCTAACACTTCGCGAGTCGTTTTTATTTTACAACATTTCCGACTGGTAGACACGGCCACTAATGCGTAGTTGAAAAATAACCTTCAATGCCACTGATGTGTTGTCGTGCTCTTCAAAGCTCATATGTTAAACCAGCAGATTGTCGTGGCATGTACTGCAAAATTGGAAAAAATTTTTTAGGCTGCTACTTTTTATTTGATCGAGTAAGGGTCGGGTTCCTTTTCTGGATTCAGATTTATGCCATCTATGAATAATGATGGGGTGACGATATTTGAACAGTCGTTTTGAAGGACTGTTTTGCACCCTGACGACGTACTCAATCTTCATCGAGTAGATGAGCGTGTGGGAGCCTATAAAATGCCATCAGAAAGAATCGCCAAATTTTTGCTACTATTTGCTCATAAGCATATCTTAAAGTTTTCGCAGTACAGGCGAATTGTTGAATTTTGTTTTCGTTTTAACTTTACTACTTTCGAATTGCCACCTTTGTTTCAGCTTCAGTGCTTCATTTTAAATTAGATGTTATTTCATATGAAAGGAATGTTTGGAAAAATTTGGTCCAGCTATCATTTATTTGTTGGTCTAAGTGATCAAACTCCATTGCGATGTATGTATTACTTTCAGTTGTTTTTGCTTAAGTGGTAGGTCACACTTTTTTGCCGCTTGATGCAGAACTTTTTACTCGATGCTGTTGACTTTTGCTGATTAAAGGAAAGGAAATATGACATTTTATAGGATGAAAACTTCATTTGTTAGGCAGACATAGTTGAATTTAATAAAGTTTCACCGAATTAATTATTTGTTGCGGAATCGCTTTATTAATTTTTGGCGTCCCAAAAATTAACCACAAAATCGGTTGAGGTTAATTTTTGGGACACCAAAAACCTCAAATATAACTTTACCGCTATAAATTAGCTGGATTTTTGCGAAAATGAAGCCAACCTCCTAGGCGTCAATTGGTTTGTTTGGAAGCCTATGCTAGAACGATGTCAACACTTCGCAATAGTCACACAAAGTGAAGCAGATATTTGTGGTCACATTTGAGTCGATCGGCCCTCAGGCAGTCGGCCGGAGCACTGGTTTTATGATGCACTGCGTTTGTTTATAGCAGCAACGACCTGTTCAACGACACTGACACTGGTGCCGTTTCGAATTGGTTTCTTTTTTTTGTTGAGAAATTCTATGAAAACGATATTAATTATTAATTTTAATTTATGATATTATTGTTTTTGGCGTGAAAACAAACGAACGCTTAATATAAATTGCTTTTCGAATGAAACGATATGAACTGGTTACTTATTCAAATGATTTTTGTATATGCGTATCTTTGTGCCGATACCAATTAATATTTCAGCTTCTAAACATCCTATAATATAATTTGGTTTAAGAAATGTACACTTAAAATTTCTTCAATGCTAAATTCACTTCTTCATAATTTCTTCATACGTAAAATGCCTTTAACGCTTTTTTTCTCAAAACTATAGGTACGATTGTTGGGAGATCGTGGTAGAGGAGCGAAGTTGTTATTTTTGAACGTTATGATAATTCCACACTCCGAACGAAATTCGGCTATGGTATCCGGATCAGTAGTTATCTTCTATTTAAGAGCCGCGTTCTGTTTTGCTCATCTTTACGATGAAGAGATCTATTCCAATGGATATTCTATTTGCACGAGTAGCAAAATCGTTGCGCACATTTCGTACGGCATCGTTGATGTGTATTCCGATAGTGAGAAAAAGTTCTATTTCGTCTTTTTGTTTTTGCATTTGGTGAATTTCCACAAATAAGCTGAAAATCGTTCACTCGTAAATTACGATCAGCAGGCAAGCGAAAATTCTTCCGAACCGATTGAAAATGTTTTTGTTAGAGAACAAGGACGAAAGACAGCTGCAAAAAATTCAATCCAAAAATTGCCACCGTGGAAGTTTTGTTTTTATGCATCCTTGCAGGATCATAGCCCAACAAGAGGAACACAAATTTCGATGGCGAATGAATTCAGTTATATATCTGTTCGTGAACATGTCTTCCTTTGAGTTACAGTCTAGGTAACAGAAAGGAAACAGTGGTGCTTGATTTCTTGTGCCCATCCATCCTCCTCCGCCCCCCCCCCCCTCCCCCCCCCCCCACCCCCCCCCCCCTACCTCTACACCCCCGCTCTCCGATCTCTCTACTCCTTTTTCCTCATGTGAGCAGTTTCCTGGAAACATGAGATTACCATTTCTTTATCTTTTTTGTGGCCATGTTTTAAACATTTTTATCGTTTGTTGAGATTTCTGTGCGTGAATGACTTAAAACGTTCAGTAATGCTCAAATATCCTACCTTAGAATAAACTCTGAATTGCAAACGCAATGCTATGGCGAAAAATTATCCCTATATTTGTCATCTCGTCACCACAGATCCTCTCATCATTATACGAAACCATACAATAGTTTAAAATTATTGCTTTAATAAATTCGAATCTTTTTGTGTTTTGACTGGTTTCTAATGGAATTTTTTTTTCGAAAATTTTAGTTCCAAGCTTCAATTAAATGATTGAATGAAATAAAAAATTGATTGCTAAATCGTCGCGTAGAAGAGTGTGAATTTTCAGCCATAGAAAAAAAAATCAAAATCAATCAAATTATTCGACATAAGATGCGACGCTAAACTTCAAGTTTTGTGATCGAAGAGCAACCAATACATTGCGTGCCTAAGAGACGAACTTTGCATGAATTGGTGCAATGCATTTGCCACTTTTGTTTAAAAAAAACGAATCGGATCAGCCAAAAAAAAAAAGAAAAGATCCTTCGCATTTCTGGTGTGAAAGAACTTGACGTTGATGACGACTGTTTTCTTGCGGTTGCTATTGTTGTCAAATCCAACGAGTACTTCAAGATTGACTGCTTAAGTGGTAGCTATCGAATTAGGGCTTGTAACAACAATAAGATGCTTTTTCTTTTTTTTTGCAATGTTGAGCGTGTTTTGCATAACATCGCAACAAATAAATATGCAAAAATTCTAGGTGCATTTCTTCAAATGACTAAGGCGTATTCTGTTAGACTTGCTCACTCCATTGCTTTGTTATTGAAAACGATTGGTTATGTGCATGGTTTATTAGGAACGTTATTAGCTAGGATCGTTAGCGCTAGAAGTTGTTAAGCATTTATAGATGAAGCAGTGACTTCAATGATGATATGATTCGCTTGGATAGGTTTTCTTCTCGCGAATCAGCGAACCGACCGCGGTGAATTCTTTCTTTCGTAACGTGTAAAAAATGAATGAATAAATGTTTATTGTTTTTAAATGTTTTTTTAATGAAAAAATTTAGTGAATGGAAAAAAATTTAAATGTTTTTCAAAATGTTTAGATTTTTTTTTAAATCCCAAGAGAAATTTTTTCTCAGCTGAAACCTCCTATAGTAATCAAATTAGAAGCAATTTTTTTTTTCGAAAACTTAAAGTCTAACATCTTTGGTAGTAGGCCGAAGTTGCACAAGGAAAGATCGCTAGATAAGTGTGGAACAGCTTTTCTGTAAGCAGCTACTCTCAACTACACTATGTCAACGAGATTAACTGATGCAACGAAAATCTTGTTGTCTTTAAGCTGAAACACTAGCTTAAGTTGTCAGCATTTTGCAACAACTAGCGCTTCACTAAGCTAGAAGTAAACGCGCCGAAACCAGACTTTTTCCGAACTTATTTTTTTGTACTGCGCTCGCTGAATTTCAAATACTTCCCTACTGCAGAATATCTTTCAGAAAACGTAACAATAAAACAATTTTAGAATTTTTGACTTGCAGCTACTTAAAAATTTTAACAGCTGCAAAGATATTAAACGCTGAAAGTTTTTAAGACTGATAAAGGTTTAATGCGATGAATGAAATGCGTTTAAGTGGGGATTGACAGTGAGATGAGATTGGGATTATCATTGATATGAACGGTTAACGACTGCCTAGTTCGGACAGTTTGTCTATCCGTAGTTCTTTCGTCAGTTTGGTGGAAAAGATTGTCGCCGAGTCGCTTTGTTGTGCGAAACGACTAACAATAATAAACGGTAATAAAGGACATTAACGAAACGAGTTGAACCAATGACAATCAATGCTTGACAAATGCGCTTTAGCAACAACGAACGAAGAAAAGGAAAAAAAAACGCCTTAGATAGCAATAAGCGCAAGTAAATATTGTACTTCATAATCGGCCATTGTGAACTGCATGCCCTAATAATGTATGGTCAAAAGTAAACCCAAAAATTTCCTTACAACGAAAGAAGGTGAAATGGCGGTTGCTTTTGAGCATTGGCATGTGAATACAGTCGTTTCTGAATGATAGAATTTAAAGTAATGGCCAAGAAAATGCAAGACGACCAGCTTAGTGAAATTTCGATTAATTAGCTGACAAAAACAACCCATAACCAAACGATGCGCGAAATGTTCACCTGTGAAACATTCCGAACAAATTACGAACTGAAAACGATGAGATACCGAGAGAGTGCTTTCCTCAATATACTGTTGCCTTTGAGCTAAGTAATGATGTGTTGTGATGTAAAGATGTCGTCTTGAAAAACAATGTGACCTTAAGAGAAAGATTCTCGATTAAACGATGTGCATATCGTCAAATGAAATCTACTCTGTATGATTCTATCTCTATGTATCTAATTATATCTCTTTGCATTATCTTTTTTGCTGTCGTAAAGGTAGTCAGTCTTTACCTACTGACTAAATAAAAGGTTCGATTCGATTCGATGACACGCGGTCAGAACTCCTAATCGCTTCATCACTTCTACGATTCATAAAGCGAAAAAAAAAACATTGACTGAGCCTGTCCATCGGGATTCGTCCGCTTTTTTCCCTTTTTTGCAATACTTCCGTTCTGTAGCTGGACGATACTGAAGCGATTCATACAGCATTGTTGATGCCACATTCTCACCATTCTCAGATTCTTTGATTCTGCACGAGGGTTCATTGGTAGAATTCTTCAAGCCTAAGACCCGTTTTAGCTTCACTGTTTTGATACAACTTGCATCTGGAGTCCCTACTCAGGTAGCAGTCATAAACTTTGGCAATTTCTTCACCTTCATCTGCCAATCATACGAATCCATTGATGAGACCGTTTCTGGCATGAAACTCACCACTCACTTTTCTGCATTACTTGATGAACAGCCTTTTGTTTCTCTCAGTCGATCTCATTCGACTGAATCCTCTCCTTAAGAAATGGCTATCGCACCCATCTAGAGAAATTGAGTTCGAAGTATTTGCAACTGTTGCGCATTGCAACATTTGTGTTTTTCTGTGGTCGATCGCTGCGCAACGTAAAATATCAGCAAAAAAAGTGTACAGTTGGGATGGCAACTTCAGCAAGTGTACAATTGGGGTAGCATTCCAGAGGAGACTGGATAAGGTATAACATTCACGCCATGAAGAGGAAATTCAGTTTAAGCGAAATAGGAATATTGCAGTTTAAAGTACAATTACGGTCAAACCTAGCTCGAGCGTTCGCCTTCATTTTGCATTCCGAGAAGGTGGTTTCCAGTGGCAGTGAACTAACTCATTCAGCATTTGAATTGTCTTTGTTGATGTTAAGGAAATTAGAAAAATAGTCGTTTTTGGCGAATTTCTAACCGAAATGCTTTGAACAATTTGAGTACAAGGCCTTCCCCTGTTAGCTACGGCTGGCTATCAGTGCTGAATTTTAGCAGCTCATATTGCAGAGAATGGAAACCATAGGAAGTACCCAGTTCATCTGATTATTTCAGTCATTTAAAGCACACATTGAAAAACTTTTTCCTCTAGTAATTAATTAACTTTGAATAAATTGCATAATTTAATGCCATTATGCAACTGTTACTGTCATCAGTTTGGTAAAATATTGACAAACGGTTATATTCTGTAATTTCGACTTCTGTCCGCGAAGCTCGAGAATCTCGACCAGTCATGGTTGATCATTGACCATTTTCACATTGTCACACGGCATCATTTAATCTGACATGCGATTAATCAAAATGATTTCGACAAACCATTGTGATTAGTGATCATCCAAAACAACAGTTCGAAGCAATTTGTGAGCGTTTTCATTTGCGTTTATGTTGAGTTGAATTGAGCGCATAGAAAACAGGAACAGAAACGTATCAAGGATGTCACATGCATGAATGGCAGAAAAATATCATTTCCTTCCCCTAAAATTTCTACACTATCATACGATGACGGCTACAAAGGAAGCGTTGACGCGTTTGCGTAGAGACTGTACAACCTGCGGTATAATTACTCGTTACTGTTAATCACATCAAATCACTGCATTATGACGGCGAAAATTCTCAGCCAGTTTAGACTTGATCTTCCGTGTTCAACCACTTACTTACTAGCAGTTACCTGATCAGGTTAAAGCACTAGAGCAAGTGATACAAAAAAGTAAAATAGGGAATTGTCATTTACGATTACACCATTTTACGGTTACACCAAACGATTACACCATTTTATAACGAAAAGTTCATAATACTCGTTCAATTGATTTCCGGAAGAAAACATGTGCTGTTCATTCTGTCAGTCACTGGAGTCACAGCTGCATCTCTAAGCCCTTAGATCGTATCAGCTATGCAAAACGCTTGCTGACATTCCTTATGCCGATTGGCTTGAAGAAATTCTTTGCTTTCAAAAAATTCACAGATCCTTCGAAATAGGGCAATATCGTGCTAACTTTTTGAATTTCGTGAATTGTTTCAGTCTCGCTTTTTTAAATGTCATTCAACACGAGACCTCATGATGAATCTCGAAAAATCATTGGTGGCAGGAATCTGAAAAAGTTGATAATGTCAAGAATATGAGCGAATGATTTAGAAAAGACAGACTATTTATCATTTTCACACCTGCTACGATCGCATCATCTGATCTTGCGAATGTCTTCTGTGATCCGACCGTTCATTAATTATTTTAACCGGTTAATCTTAAAAATGATCAGTGCTCTACCGAAATGGTAGAGACACGATATTTTCGTAAGTGAACTTTATTTTTGTGTATTGTATGCACCATGTTTCATGTTTCGTTTTATTTATTTCCCATACATTTCATAGGTTCCAGTAAATTATTTCATATATTTCACACAATCCGCTAGTGCATTTCATGATCGCCTATAATATACTTTAAGTTGTGCCTATAATATATTTTAAGTTGAACTTTATATTTAGCGTAGTATTTATCTAAAATGATTTAATGAGAGTAGGCCTAACGGTATCGCTTTATTGGTGGGTAATTGCGGTGTGTTGCGGATCAGTAGTCATGTATTGTGTGCAATGTAGGTTGCGCCAGACTGATGTCGGACAAATCTCATAATTCACTCGTATCGGTAACGGCACATTTTGTACGTCCCACAAGTTTTATTTGGGTAAGCTTTTAAAAAATGTTTGCCGTGTGAAAAGCACTGAGATTTAGGCTGTCGTTAATATTATTAATAGCAGTCAATAGTTCAGTTCCAGTCTTGAAACCAGTTTTAACTTCATCTCGACAGGAGAGGCGGAGGCAGCAAAATTCCCCGAGTAGAATTTGCCCTTCTAGCCCTCGATAAGGAAGACATGAAGGAGGACGACGCCTCTTTAATATTACCAAGCTATATCCCCTGTATTGGATTAGCATTATTCAGTACGAATGCCGTTCTCCTTGCCAAAATTGGAAACTTTTCGAAAAAGCTATGAACGGGTTTTTGGGAAATTTCAAGCTTATATCTGGATCCGTTTGTACCAACTCTTTGTTAATTACGACCTTCAAGAATCTTGATCATCTCATACCTCTCGCTTACCTTTCTTCTCCCATTCAGCCAAAGTGTTAAGTGTTAGCGATCTGTTGAAGGAAATATTTATGAGAATAATTTATCGTTAGATAAACAACGAAATTTCAACTATATAGTGTCCAAGGAATTTCGATAGAATACGTTAAAATTGAGCCGAGAGATTACGCTGATTACAGATATGCCGATCGCGTCACGTTACTTAGTTCCCCAAATTGTACGCTCCCCGTCTTTGTGATCGTCATGTGTGCTTTGAATTGATTTCTGTTTATCGCTTTTAAATGACATTTTAGTTTATTCTACGGAATGCACAGATTTCCTAATCTCGCTGTGATTCGCCTAAGTACTGCAACATCCATCCATACCCTCGGATGGCTGTGAGCCAAAAGCATTGCGTCCTTAGTTTCGAAATCTTCAATTGCTGAGTTTTCCACTCATAAAGTCATCATCACAGCAATAGCCCTCCCTACAAAAACATGAGAATTTTAAAGAACCGAATGAAAGACGCGTAGAAATAAGGCCCAACAAGCTCCCAGAATTACGAACAAAGCGGCGAAAAAGTAAAGCAACCGTTCTCAGAAAATTGAAAAATATTTAGAGGAATTGTTTTGATGATCTTGTGTCTATACAAGTGTAATAGGATGTAAGTATGTAATCAGTCAGACGAAGAGGCGAGAATAGATATCTGTATCGAAATGGCATGACATCCTTATAAAGTACCCGAAATGTGTTGTGCAAGGAAAGGTTGCAACTCGTAACGACCAATATTAGAAAGGCAGCCCGAATGCACAAACAAAATATCTGATTGACAATGAAATTCTGTGATATCTTATGCATATTAATCAATCAGTTATCTTATCTGCTACTCATATGCTTAAACTTCCATCCACTTACGCACACTTCTATAGTTATTCGTCCATTTTTCTTCATTCAGTTTTCAGATTCCTTCCCCCTTCGGTCATCTCTTTGCAGACTTCTTGCACTAACGATTGCTTTATGGGCCGAAGCGTCGGCAGTGGTAAACCTTTTTTTTTATCGCAACTATCCGAAACCATCATATATCTCATTGGTCTACATAGCTCAACAGTTATCAATCAAATCCATATTCTCTCTCTCCTAAAGTCTCTCTCTCTCCCTCTCTCTCTTTCTTTCCCCAAACTATGTCCAACTATGCTGCAGCGCATATGTCACGACACCGTCCATTGTACGTTTTATGCTACAAATGTATGAGGCAAAAAAATTGCTATGACAATCCATAATAGACAGCCATTCTCGCTTATCTCAAAGCAAAAGTAAACAGCCAAGAAACGAGGAAACGAATTAAACAGGCATCCGTTCAAAATATTTCATGCTATAAAATAGGTTTAAAAAATAGCAGCTAAATTTCAAGGAGAATTGAGCAAAACTTTGAAGTATTTTTGAGTATGTTGTTGTTGTAGATTTGCGTCATTTTTTTTTGAGTTCAGAAAATATAACAAAACGAAGAAGTTTCTTTGATGTCAAATTTTCTTATAACGAATAGCGAATTCATTCGAATACAATGCAGCACTGGTTCCTTTGCAAAAATTTCAAAAAAAAAAAACGCGATGATTGAAATAGTCGATTGGGGAAAAAAAATTGAAATGAGTGTTCCATTTATGAGAATTTCAGGAAAAAAAGATCGAATCGAATCGAATCTTTTATTTAGTCGATAGGTAAGGACTACATTTACGACAATACAAAAATGATATAAAGGGATATAATCAGATACAATCATAATAAAAATATTACATCACAACACATCACCACTATATATCACTATTCAGCTCAAAGGCAACAGTGGCATTGCGGAAAGCAGTCGTTCGATGTCTTATGGTTTTTAGTCCGTAATTTGTTCGGATGAACAAAAGATACGATATTGAAGGGGTCAATTAGCATGAAAGAATGGTAGAATGAAGAAAAGAATACTAAGTTGATTTCTTTTTTTTTAAAAAAAAAAAGGATATCGATTCTTTTGGTCGTTTAAAGTAATAAACGATTTCAATTTTTGTTCCGATGAATTAACGAAAATTTTCGTTTCAAACAACAAAAAAAACGAATGAAAATCAGCATCAAAATTAACAAATCTTGACAAATTTTCCGAAGCCTCATTCCATTTGTGTCCTTCAGCGATCACCATTGTTTTGTAGAAAAAAAAGTGTTTGAAATAAAAAAATGAAAAAGAATTTTGTGAAATATTTGTAAAGTCTTATCATGATTTTTATAGATCTCTTTTCCGCATCTCATACGTATTTTAATCCTCTAAAACTTTTTTTTAATCGATTCTTTTGGTCGTTTAAAGTAATAAACGATTTCAATTTTTGTTCCGATGAATTAACGGAAATTTTCATTTCAAACAACAAAAAAAAACGAATGAGAATCAGCATCAAAATTAACAAATCTTGACAAATTTTCCGAAGCCTCATTCCATTTGTGTCCTTCAGCGATCACCATTGTTTTGTAGAAAAAAAAGTGTTTGAAATAAAAAAATGAAAAAGAATTTTGTGAAATATTTGTAAAGTCTTATCATGATTTTTATAGATCTCTTTTCCGCATCTCATACGTATTTTAATCCTCTAAAACTTTTTTTTAAAAACTTCTTTCAATTTCTCAAAAGTTTCACATCGTTTTTCATTCCCAAAATTTGATAAATTTTCAATGCTTATCTGAGCTTTTCGACATAATTAGTGCGTTAATCGATTTGATTCAAGTTTGCATATTCTACTTAATTAGTGATAACCCATTTGATTTAAGTTTGCATATTCTACTTAATTAGTGTTAACCCATTTGATTTAAGTTTGCATATTCTACTTAATTAGTGTTAACCCATTTGATTTAAGTTTGCATATTCTACTTAATTAAAGTTTCTCTATGCGCTCGTCCGTTTATGCCTTATACCCTTATGCCCTTATGTTCTCCTAATTTCGTTCTTTGTCCTAGCGGATGGCAAACGGAAGCTCGTTGAATTTGTCGCCATCATTGTATCCTTTCTAAAATCAAGTTTTTGTTGAACCAAACTGGAACGCGCTAGAGAGATGTTTTCGGAATTTTTTCCATTCTGTGCTACTACTGTGTTAGAAAAACAAGCGAATAGGAGAACGAATGTTTCATCTCAAATAAAGAAGCATCGAATCGAAAGCTATATATAAATCGATGGATGACAATACGCAGCTTTATGATAATCTTTCCGGACTCCCAAATATTGCAATTAAACAAATTTAGGAAATATAAATAACACTCAGAGGGGTAATTTTTTTTAAACATAGATCGTTTTCAAAAATTATTTTAGAAAAAAATTATATTATCTATCTACACTTGTGAAGTAAACCATTCGTTTGAATGGGCATCATACCGCGTGCACATGAAATGATTGTGTTCAGTTCCGGTAGCAATTACGATTATAGCATATCATCACTGTAATCTGTTTGTGAATCGGTTTCGCCTGAAACGCGCAACCGTTCCACACAAATGATCGATCACTCTTCGACGATTGTTTGCGTATATGTGTATCATTGCCTCATAACATCTAAGGAACATCATAGTATTGTATTCTAAGAAAAAAATAGAATACCTCTTTTCATAATAAATTCTTTAAGAAAATTTTTTCAGCACATTAAACTCTAACAAAAATTACCGGTTGTTATGAGGTTGGTTATATTGAAAAACAAGTCAGAAAACCGCCTCAAAAAAGTGGGACTTCACAAAAAGTGTTCAACAAAGCGAATTTAACACAAAAGACCGAAGTGAACAACTGTATGTAAGCTGTAAGAAGGCTTAATTCTATCAGTTCATAATTTAGAGAGATATACATTCTTTGATAGTATCAAAGCTTTTTTATGCAAGAGATTTGCTAAAAATTGGCCGAAATACTGTTGTCTAGTATAGTTTTCGTTTTATGCAACTCACTACAATACTACCTTATCATGTAATTTAGTTTGCTGCCCTCATTGATTGTACGCTGAAGTGAACATATGATCAGGTCAGAGTGGATGCGCTTATATTAACCTCTTCCATATATATTGGTATGAATCCGATGACTAAGCAGATGATTGTGGAACAAAAAACTGCGCTTTATTCGAGTTTTTTTTTCTCTCCATTTCGTTCCACATAACTTGTGATACCAATGGTTTCCGAGAATTCGTTATACTTTGCTTACCCCTTACAATTTCATAGAACTGTTTGTCTTTGTTTTGCTATGCGTCTTTTGACAACTGTATTTTGTGGGCTGATTGTTATTCACTTAAAAAAAAATCCCCTCAAATCCATGATTTTGGGAGGGACCAGTTTCGCTAAATTAAAAACCTCATAGCAGCTTTTCGTGCTTTTCTCTTAGGATTACTGCGAATGAAACGTTTCGTTCGTTGTAACAACAACTTTCTTTTTCGTTTAATTATGAACGTAATGAGGAAAATGGGAGCTTGTTATTATATACTGCGCCAATTTTACTTTATTTAAGCTTGAAGGTTTACTTTTTTTTTTGTGGAAGTGTCTTAAGTTTCTTCGGGGGTTTTAAACGATCACAGATTTTCTTACGTCAAGCTAATTGTATTTTTTAAAACAATGAGTTTTATCTAGTCGATATTGGAAAAAAAAACAAAACAACAAACAAGCAATTAAAGTGTACAATAAAAAGAAGACCGAATAGAGGAGCAACGAAAGATGAAATACTACGCTGATTTTGTGTTAAGGACTGACTCTAAGCGCGTTCTCTAATCAAAAATCTTGCAACGATCACTCGACTGATCGGTTCTTATCCAGTGTGCTGTTTATCGAATGTATAGAATCACCTTCTCGAGTAATCCTCCTAAGTGCCGTTTTACTACTTACTTTTTACCATTAATATTTTATTACCATTAACTATAACTGTTTATTACTGTTACTACGTTTTACTATTAACTACATACCATTTTACTGGCATCTAAGTTGAACTGCTTACGTATCCCTTTTTTCTCGTCCTTAATTCGTTGGCAACCTTGGAACAAAAAAGAAGGTCAATCACATATTGCCATGTACTAAGCCGAAACAGCAGTAATTTTTAAATTTAACGTTTGTTCCATAAATTAATGCTCATTAATAATAAATTAATACTTAAATTAATACAGGTGAGTCCAATTGTGCACAAAGCAAAGTTTGTAATTATTGTTGATCTTCTATAAGTAATTTGTTATTGAATTTACGGAAAGCACATAAACTGATCGAATTTTATTCGCGAAAATTCTTCTATTGTCACTCGCTAAATCGATGTTTCATGTATTTTTTTCTTGTTTGAAAATTTCCTTTTATTCAGCTTACTAGGTGAAAAAAAAACCTTTTTATATTTGGAATGATGCATTAAGCCTCGCCTATAGTGTATAGTGTCATTTGATGTCCAACAGTTCCAGTGAATTTTGTTAAAGCCGCTTCGCGAGCAATATATTAACGAATAGATACTATCGGTTTCGTATGTCACCTCGCACCGGTATAACAATCATGCGATGACCTATTCCCTTAAAGAGACAACATTCTTTGTTGGCGCTCTCACTTTTATTACCGTGGCAGTAAAATTAGGCGAAAACCTCAGATATAATTGTGCGAGAAGAATTTTCCCTTTTATTCGCCTCTGCTACCATGAAAATAGTCTATACGGAGAAAAGATGTACTTATCGAAGAGGCGAATACCCTAGCGCATACAATCTCATAGCGTTCCAGTGTGTCTCATTTGGTATTGCTGTAATTACTCCAGTACTGTATTTTAGCTGTAGGTATATTTATGCTTACAGTGACAGTTCATAAGACATTTATTAAAAACATTTGTGATCATTTCGAAACAACTTTCGGTGAAAAGAAATTACTCATCATCAAAAACCTAATTTCAAAATCCATATTTCAACAAAAAAGCCTCAAAGCCCAACTTATGTATGACGTGATTGGCAAGCATATACGATTGAGAAAAGAACTCGTTTCATATATTATTTTCTTAAAGGAACTTTTTTTGAATGAACTTTAAGCAAAATTATATGTTACTCGCTCGATGAATTTATATGCAAAATGCGGTCAAAGTTGTTAGCTGCAACACACGTAATCGAGCGAGCGACCTCAAAACGAGATTGAGCTACAGTCCCCTAAGAAGCGTTTTTTCAAAAACGAAAAATAACAAGTACATCAGCTCTTTAACAGTTTCTTTTGCACTTACATGACAAATCACAATCTGTTCGCTATTCAGGTAAACGCTGATATGATCAAAATATTGAACTAATCATCTAGATCATCTGTTAGCGATTTCACACATTCCATTACACAGTTTCATTAGTGCAACCATCTAAAGTATGAAATTTGCTTACATGTGAAGTACGAAATTAATAACGACACAATTTGCAAGCATTCATTCGTTTGTTTATCCTCTATTAAATTTATACTTCTGAGAGCACATCAAGAAAGCAACTCCCATTTCAAATTAACTCACCAACTCCGGCGAGTTTATAATTTTTTCAAAGGGGCAAAAAACTGAGCACCGCGACCAAACTGCCTATTCAACCGGTCGGATCGCAAGAAAACTTTCTGAAGATTTGTGCGGGCGATAGGTTGGCATAAAATCTGAATTTTCATCATTTGCAAGCGTATGAAACCGAGTTGCTAAAGCGCATTTCATGCCAGCAGCTAATTCAGCTTTCGTTCTCGCATATTTTGAACCAAAAACGTTTTTGTCAGTGTCGGTTAACATGCACGCAAACCATATACCCAGAAAACGCTCAATGATTTGGCTTTTATCGCACGGAGTTAATTGTATCGGTTCACTAAGGTAAATCAGTATTTGAAAAATATGCTTAACAATATCTGGAATTAAATGTAATTCTTATTTCAACGAATATATCAGCATCTTTTGTGTGTATAATAGAATGCGTATTTTTCAAATGCACCAATTAAGCAAATAGCATTGATCATACTAGGCCTGATAATTCCGTCCCAGAATCTGCCGTTCCAACTCAAATTCAGGATAGTTGAAGACTTAATATGCGCCTAGGTGTAGAAAAACTGCGTTTTATTCGAGTTTTTTTTTCTCTCCATTTCGTTCCACATAACTTGTGATACCAATGGTTTCCGAGAATTCGTTATACTTTGCTTACCCCTTACAATTTCATAGAACTGTTTGTCTTTGTTTTGCTATGCGTCTTTTGACAACTGTATTTTGTGGGCTGATTGTTATTCACTTAAAAAAAAATCCCCTCAAATCCATGATTTTGGGAGGGACCAGTTTCGCTAAATTAAAAACCTCATAGCAGCTTTTCGTGCTTTTCTCTTAGGATTACTGCGAATGAAACGTTTCGTTCGTTGTAACAACAACTTTCTTTTTCGTTTAATTATGAACGTAATGAGGAAAATGGGAGCTCGTTATTATATACTGCGCCAATTTTACTTTATTTAAGCTTGAAAATTTACTTTTTTTTTTGTGGAAGTGTCTTAAGTTTCTTCGGGGGTTTTAAACGATCACAGATTTTCTTACGTCAAGCTAATTGTATTTTTTAAAACAATGAGTTTTATCTAGTCGATATTGGAAAAAAAAACAAAACAACAAACAAGCAATTAAAGTGTACAATAAAAAGAAGACCGAATAGAGGAGCAACGAAAGATGAAATACTACGCTGATTTTGTGTTAAGGACTCTAAGCGCGTTCTCTAATCAAAAATCTTGCAACGATCACTCGACTGATCGGTTCTTATCCAGTGTGCTGTTTATCGAATGTATAGAATCACCTTCTCGAGTAATCCTCCTAAGTGCCGTTTTACTACTTACTTTTTACCATTAATATTTTATTACCATTAACTATAACTGTTTATTACTGTTACTACGTTTTACTATTAACTACATACCATTTTACTGGCATCTAAGTTGAACTGCTTACGTATCCCTTTTTTCTCGTCCTTAATTCGTTGGCAACCTTGGAACAAAAAAGAAGGTCAATCACATATTGCCATGTACTAAGCCGAAACAGCAGTAATTTTTAAATTTAACGTTTGTTCCATAAATTAATGCTCATTAATAATAAATTAATACTTAAATTAATACAGGTGAGTCCAATTGTGCACAAAGCAAAGTTTGTAATTATTGTTGATCTTCTATAAGTAATTTGTTATTGAATTTACGGAAAGCACATAAACTGATCGAATTTTATTCGCGAAAATTCTTCTATTGTCACTCGCTAAATCGATGTTTCATGTATTTTTTTCTTGTTTGAAAATTTCCTTTTATTCAGCTTACTAGGTGAAAAAAAAACCTTTTTATATTTGGAATGATGCATTAAGCCTCGCCTATAGTATGTAATGTCATTTGATGTCCAACAGTTCCAGTGAATTTTGTTAAAGCCGCTTCGCGAGCAATATATTAACGAATAGATACTATCGGTTTCGTATGTCACCTCGCACCGGTATAACAATCATGCGATGACCTATTCCCTTAAAGAGACAACATTCTTTGTTGGCGCTCTCACTTTTATTACCGTGGCAGTAAAATTAGGCGAAAACCTCAGATATAATTGTGCGAGAAGAATTTTCCCTTTTATTCGCCTCTGCTACCATGAAAATAGTCTATACGGAGAAAAGATGTACTTATCGAAGAGGCGAATACCCTAGCGCATACAATCTCATAGCGTTCCAGTGTGTCTCATTTGGTATTGCTGTAATTACTCCAGTACTGTATTTTAGCTGTAGGTATATTTATGCTTACAGTGACAGTTCATAAGACATTTATTAAAAACATTTGTGATCATTTCGAAACAACTTTCGGTGAAAAGAAATTACTCATCATCAAAAACCTAATTTCAAAATCCATATTTCAACAAAAAAGCCTCAAAGCCCAACTTATGTATGACGTGATTGGCAAGCATATACGATTGAGAAAAGAACTCGTTTCATATATTATTTTCTTAAAGGAACTTTTTTTGAATGAACTTTAAGCAAAATTATATGTTACTCGCTCGATGAATTTATATGCAAAATGCGGTCAAAGTTGTTAGCTGCAACACACGTAATCGAGCGAGCGACCTCAAAACGAGATTGAGCTACAGTCCCCTAAGAAGCGTTTTTTCAAAAACGAAAAATAACAAGTACATCAGCTCTTTAACAGTTTCTTTTGCACTTACATGACAAATCACAATCTGTTCGCTATTCAGGTAAACGCTGATATGATCAAAATATTGAACTAATCATCTAGATCATCTGTTAGCGATTTCACACATTCCATTACACAGTTTCATTAGTGCAACCATCTAAAGTATGAAATTTGCTTACATGTGAAGTACGAAATTAATAACGACACAATTTGCAAGCATTCATTCGTTTGTTTATCCTCTATTAAATTTATACTTCTGAGAGCACATCAAGAAAGCAACTCCCATTTCAAATTAACTCACCAACTCCGGCGAGTTTATAATTTTTTCAAAGGGGCAAAAAACTGAGCACCGCGACCAAACTGCCTATTCAACCGGTCGGATCGCAAGAAAACTTTCTGAAGATTTGTGCGGGCGATAGGTTGGCATAAAATCTGAATTTTCATCATTTGCAAGCGTATGAAACCGAGTTGCTAAAGCGCATTTCATGCCAGCAGCTAATTCAGCTTTCGTTCTCGCATATTTTGAACCAAAAACGTTTTTGTCAGTGTCGGTTAACATGCACGCAAACCATATACCCAGAAAACGCTCAATGATTTGGCTTTTATCGCACGGAGTTAATTGTATCGGTTCACTAAGGTAAATCAGTATTTGAAAAATATGCTTAACAATATCTGGAATTAAATGTAATTCTTATTTCAACGAATATATCAGCATCTTTTGTGTGTATAATAGAATGCGTATTTTTCAAATGCACCAATTAAGCAAATAGCATTGATCATACTAGGCCTGATAATTCCGTCCCAGAATCTGCCGTTCCAACTCAAATTCAGGATAGTTGAAGACTTAATATGCGCCTAGGTGTAGTGAATTGCTCAGTTATATTATGTTACTTGAACTAAATACGCATTGAAATACCATTGTTCCATCCAAGTTCTTTTTGAACTTTGAAATACAAATTTGAACGATCAAATTAATTCACTCACGCACTTAAGGTTTGCTGAATGTAGTTCAAAGTTCAATAATGGTTTAAATCGCTTTCCAATATTAAATCAGATTTAATCACTTTGAGCCATTTTAAATATGAAGATATCCTTGAAGGGACAGCAAACAGTAGAAAATTATTCTGGAATTATTTACCTCTTACCGTTTTCGGCATAACCTAAAACTGAAGCTTTTTGCATGCTTTCGATCGAAGCGATGAACCTTTGTTAGCAAGAGAAATCATAAAGGCATATACATTAGTCCATTGCGAGGACTGTCGAACAAAGATTTGATGGCATTCCTCGGATCTCTGGGTGAGCTATGGAGCATAGAAAATAATTATGCGAAAAAGATGGAGGGGTGGATTATC